>CM035407.1:99920144-100100144 GCA_020310875.1 Ceratopteris richardii
CTGGAGGTCATCCGTATTATGCACATTACAGGTGGTATGGTTGCCCCATGCTTTATATTTCCGTTATGGAAGGTGGGGAGGTCGCACCAACTTGGAGTTCTTGCGAGGAGGTTGAGTGTGCGCCCTTTTCATTGGGTTCCAAAAATGAGGGCAAGCCTTATTGTCACCTTAATTATGGGTGTGAAGAGATGGCCACCTTATTATGAGTGTGGAGAGATGATCGCTTGATTGTGAGTGTGGGGTTGGCTTGTTTATTCCATTCAACGATGGGCACGTGGAGTCTCCCTCAATTGGGTCACCCAGTTTTAGTGAGTAGGAAAGCTTGGGCGCCCAGTCACCTTGCAAATAGCACACATAATGGAGATGCCTTGTTCTATTGCGAGTGATATATGCCATGCGAATTGAGGTACGTTGTTTTAAGGTAAGTTATGTACGCCATTATATGCCATGAGAGAGAAGGGACACGAGTGCATGTCCGGCTTGTTTTTAGCCTCAATGCAATTAAAAAATGGGTGAGTAGAGACATTATCGGGTTTGAGCTTCAATGCCAAAAAAAAGGAGCAAGTGGAATCATGGGCTTCAACCAAGAATGAAGCGAGTGATTTTTCCATGCTATCAAGGTGAGTGAAGGGAAACGCATAGGGCGGTCGATGCTTTATTAAGGTGAGTGAGTTTGTTTCTTCTGTGAGGAGTTGGAAGAAGCTAACATGACTATCTTTGGACAACTAGGGTGGTTGATGCAAGACAAAAAACGGCCCTTCGAACCGAACATATCCCCAACTATGGCACATCCATAGTGCTAGAGTCCATAACATCAATTATATGCACCATCTTGGTGCAATATTTCACAATATTTGGTGGGAATAAGCATTGCTTATTCTCACATAGTTGAAATAGAGGATTGAAATGAAAGAATTGTATGTGCAGTGGATGAATGTTTGATTATGCTTACATCAATCGAAGTGATTCTTCACCCTAGAAATGTTAACAAAGGGCATCCATTCTTCTTCCAAGTCTTCCAATTGTTGCATGGCACCTTGGCCTTCAAGTATTAAGTGTATGCTCTTTCCTTCTCTTCTTGATGCTAAAATAATCTTCCCATGGCGTCCTCCTTGCATTTTCATAGAGCTATAATGACCTTGGCTTGATATGGTGAGACAACTCTAAGCATGGCCATTTCTTCCTTCGACTTATGCTTCTTGAAAACATTATTGCAGATATCATGCAAGTGCGGCTTTGTCCACCAATGGAATTCTCCAAAGTCTGATTGATTTCGATTTCGAGCACGTACTACCTTTCTTTTAGGACAAAATGGAATTTACTTTTGGGGTATATTGAAGTAAAAAGTTAGTGATTTTTTTTAGTGGATTGGTTATGTGAATGTCTTGATCACCTTCAAGGTTCTTGTTATGCATGAATGCCTCTTCTTTACAATCTTCATACAAATCTCTAATAGTAATAGCAGTAAAAATATTTATCTTATGCTCCACAATTGGCTCCTTGGTTGTGCTTGATGAAATTTCAAAAAATAGGATGTCTTTTGGTACTATTGGTACCTTGTTCACGACCACTTGTGCACCACCTACACACCACTTTGCACTTTGGCATCACATGTGCATGACTTGCAAAGTCATCACTTTCACCTTTGATCAGTTTTGTACTTCACCACTTTGACTTTGGCCAACTTGAGTTTGGACACTTTGACTTTGATTGGCTCAATAGTCGGCCCATAATAGGGGTTTCTCCATCCCCCCTAATCATGAGCATATGGTTTTGAAACTCTTCTTCAATGACACTAATATGTTTCTACAAAATTTCATGGGTAGTCTCTCTCGCTTCTAGAATTTTGTAGATACTTTTTATGTTGCCTTTGAGTTCAAATTTAACCATTCCAAAAATACCTTCAACTTGATCTTAGATATATCCTTAGAATTTCTAATAGCTGCAGATTGCTGATAACTCCCATGTGGGTAGATTCTCTGGTTATTGGGCATATTGATAGGTTTGGGGTCTCTCTGACCCAATGATGGGATTAGGGTTTTTCGAAACTTAATTATAATTTCCAATATTGGGAAGGATTTCAGCTCGACGTGGTGAGCCTTGCTCTAATATTTTCTTGTGGGAGACAAGCAACAAGGATTTGTAGAAGTTCAAGAGGAGTTAATGCAGTTTCTTCAGATTGGGGAGATGCCAATAGGAGAGCTGCATCAAAGATTACATGCGAGACGTACACGTGCTTGAATGAGAGCTAAGGAGGGGGATTAAGTATGCTCTATGTGGAGGCCATCGCCAATAAGCTTGTGGCCAAATACATGATCATAGCCTAGTGTAACAATAGGGATTTGTGGGTAAAGCTTATATTCAGAAATGAAAATCTCCTCTCTATCATCACAATATCTAGGTGAAAAGAGATCATTAGGTTCACGCTCTTTTTTATCGCATGCGTGTTGTGCCGAAGGGGTTGGATTTAGTGTGCTCCATGTGGAAAAGAGAAAACAATAAGAAACCTTTTTTGTTCCATCGATAATGATTAAAAGGTGGCATTAATTAGACAACATGCTTCAATATGATTCTTAATTAATGGTATCATGATGGCGGAAAAAGAGAACATCTAGATGTTCAGACGGCTCTAGAGAAAAGGTTTTCTCATGTGGAAGCACCTCCATAGCCAAGAGAAGACATTGGAAGCACGTTTATAGCCAAGCACCTCTATAGCCCGAACTCATAAGAAAACAGTCCTCATGTGGAAAATTCCTCACTTAGCGATATTGAGGAACGTGAAAGCCTATAATATCTGTTGTTCTTCCCCATGGTGTAAGTGATACCTTAGTGGGGCAGAAGACATAGTTCATCTTTTAGTCTCCCGTCTGATTAGTATCATGGTTTGTAAGTGTGTCATTAAGCTAGTCTTCTTGACCCAAAAGATCAAGCCGACGCAATCTATGCTTTGTGAAGTGAACATTTGCTTTTGTGGCTCTTCGGAACCCCATAAGAATTGATCCAGCCTAGAGGATCTAGAAAAACCGATGCGTAGCCAACTTTGAGAAGCCTTTGAAAAATTCCTTGTTCTGCGAGGGTAAAAGAATGAGAGGTTATTAGAAAAGAGCCAAATTCCCCCTTCAAAGCTCTATAAAATTTTTATCTCTATTCAATTTGTATTTTAATAAATAACAAGCTTTAAAACAAGGGGGTGTCTCACAAAGGGACATTCAAAGCCCTGTTTGTAAGACTTTCTTTTCCTTGCTTCTAAGCCTTGCTTGTATGTTTTCCTTGTTTATAATTAAAAGTTCTTTCCTCGAACAATACATACAAGTTGCATGAAATTAGATATGTGAACATTCATGAACAGTAAATACAACTTGCTCCTGAAAGTTCAATAGCCGTATGGATAATCTGATGGGTCGTAAAGCGTCCCGATTTCATTGAAATATCTTTGTGAAACAATGTGCTCTCTTTGGATTTTCTATCGTGCACCCGCACAGACACATATAAACAGCAAACTGTGTGCCGTTAAGTTTTCTATTTGTATCCGACTCAAGGTTTCAACTTTCAACTGTAACATCAGTGCACGCATAAGTACATAAACACACACACACACACACACACACATATATATATATATATATATATATATATATATATATATATATATATATATATATATATATATATATATATATATATATGTGTGTGTGTGTATAGAGAGAGACAGATGGATACAAAGCTTTCGTAAGGTGAATCAAAACAATATTTAAAGAGTTAGATTTGAGGAAATGAGATGATATCAAGTCAACGATGAGTGAAAAGTAGATTGTTTTGTTGATATTCTTGGACATCCCAAAAAGCATACATCTTCTGGAAGAAAGGCTACTCATCTATGATGGATCCTCACGGTTCATGTCTTTTTGGATTTCATAATTACCCTACTTTGCTATATCCATCCAGCACAACACAAATAAGACGATATGATACGAGAAGACGTAGTTTTTTTCCAAAGGAGTTGAATAATATTACCGTTTTTGGATGACCATAGTATGGTAAACTTAAACTTGTCTCAATTTGTAAGAGAAAGTAATATCTCATATTCTTGTGTATAGAAGTTCCTTCGTTAGTATGATGGACACAATTAGAAACTTAAGGTTTCAACTGAGTAAACGTAAGGCTTGAACTCATGCTACACTTGGAAGACCCATGGCCCTTTTGTACGATCAAAGGTTTTGTTCAAATTGGAGTTGAAATGCGAACAAGAAGATGGGAATAGAGTATTAGTTCTTCATCTTGCGTTGGTAGATACTTACTCCATAATTTAAGCACCTCGACATTGTACACAACGAGAGTTGAGAATACCCTCAAAAAATAAATAAAAAAGCCACTGAAAACACCTAAAAATAATGGACAACTCTTAAAAAGCATTTTTGGGTCAATGGAATAAAATAACATTCATGCGCTAAAATATCCTAAATATATCTAAAAATCTATATAGAATCTTAAAACGCGGATAATATCTTTCTTATGAAAAATAAGAAAATAACGCTGGACATACTTAAAAGACAAAGGCTAGAGAAGCGCGAAAACCTCAGAAACAATATTGAAAATGCTCCAAAACGTGGGAAAGCTAATCCCTAAATCCCGACAGCACTTTTAATACGAGAGGGAGAACCCTAAAACTTAAGAATACTTAGTAAACCCTAGGCAGTGCAAGAAAACAACTAAAAATCATTTGCGTTAGTACTTGAGATATGTAGCTTGATCTTCTATATGCAGTTATGCAATTCAGTTTTCCTAAGAAGTGTCTACTTCAGCCGATGACTCCAAATTTGGGGTTTTGATAGTCCTCCATAGTCTCAAGCACAATGTTTCTCATGCCCACTCTTGTGAGTCCAACAGTCTCGGGAAGCGACCTGAGACATCATTCTCTATCTGATACATGCTAATCTATAGTTGTAAGAGACAATATGCATTCCTTCAACCTAGTATATAGGTGTTTTATGTATTTATGTATGTATATATGTCAGACTCTGTGCATAGATATATAAGTAATTGATATTTTAATAAAATACTTAGTTTAACATTCTACCATTAAATATACATGTTTGTATGTATTTGCTCCATATGGTCTACCTTATGTCACGATATCATTATGTTCTTTGATCACTACTTCATAGTTTTCTACAAATTGGTCCAAAGTCTTCCATGCTAATTTTATGCTCATCATCCAAAGTTTGTTTCAAAAGTTTATGCCAATCATGATCTTTAACCCATATAAGCTCTTACCATCGTAAACGTGTTCGGAGGGTGCATTTATGATGCGTAGAGTTGTCGAACCATGCGGGCAAGTGGACAAAATGAAGTGTTATTTTGAACAGCATGCTTAACACATACATAACCAACACATTTGCCATCAGACACAAGCCTACAACCATGTAAACAAATTTGAGAGTGCGCTGATCCCCTACGATTGGTCGTTCTTAATGTCGAATTCATGTAACCAAAATCGACGATTGTCATCAACGGTAAGGAACTTAAATTGTTCTCTTGGAGGAGATGCGAACAATGTTTGAAACTTCCTATGATCAAGTGCTTTATTCGTCTTGCCCTAAAGAGAGGGTTTGATGAAGGAGGATCTATACGTAGAGCGAGCGTCTACACTTATCTTTCGTTTAAGACCTTGGTAGCTTGGTAAAGAGTTTGGATGGATTGTTCCAATGCTTCACTGCCCTGCAAAGATTGTCATTTGATTTTTCGCGGGTTCAATATTGACTAAGTGAAGATGGAGAACTCGCTTTCTTTGCTCAACTTCCGGGGATAAAACTATATCCATCAATGTAGGCAGTGATATGACTCACAAAATTTTTCCTCTCTTCATCTCTCGCTGTATATATATATATATATATATATATATATATATATATATATATATATATATATATATATATATATATATATATATATATATAGAGAGAGAGAGAGAGAGAGAGAGAGAGAGAGACTCGTGCATACAAAGAATAATTAAAAAGACCCAATGTCGTTCTCTTATTCTTTCTCGTGTTCTCCAAATGGGACGAGCATTCGAATGGTAAGAAGTGTCGTGTTCTCACATTTGACTATGATGGTCTACCTGCTAGCTACGAATCTCTATCTATTGCAAAAAACCAATACACAAATTGCAAGCTATTGTAATGAATCCAAATTAGATATGTGAACACTCACGAAAAGTTTAGTAACCCATCGCATGTTCCTCTCAAAAATTCAACAGCCGCACGCACGAACAAGCGTCTCGTGATGTTGATATCGTTCATGAGTAATTTCATGGGTCGTAAAGTGTTCCGCCTTTTATGAGATATCTTTGTAAAACAATGTGCTTTCTTCAAGTACTGTCGCGTGCGCATGTCGAACGGCAAACTATGGGCGTTCAAGTTGTCTATCCCTAGCTGACGACATTGTTTGGTGATGAGAAATTTGAACTGCAACACACATCAAAGGATGTATGAACGAATAAACACGGGCGCGCGCGCGCACACACAAACACACACATACTATGCAATACGATCAATTAAGAAAGCTCCAAAAGTCTAATTCTATGTGGATTTGATGAGATTAATATCCGATGAGAAATGGGCCTTTAAAGATTGATCTGTAGTAGGTGGTAAATGAACAATTAGTAGCATTTCAACTCGATTTCCATCCTCTGATAGCAGATGTAATCCATCCGCAACTTTAATTACACTATCATTAAGAGCTCACATCATGTTACAGAGACGTCTCTAGATAGATTAAGAGATCCTCTCTCTTTCTCTTATTCTTGTTAGTGTGCGCAGCTCTGGCACTCTTCAAAAATATGTAGAGACGAGCAAGAGAGAGAGAGCGATAAGTTTGATAACGCCGCACTGTTCTGGCGGTTGTACGAAAGTTATTTGATTAGTTTTGCTTTTTTACATTCTACTTATGCCACATCATCAAATCTCCCCCTCAAGCTCAGAATGAGCTTGAATACAAAATCAAAGAAATACATGTGCCCATACAAGATGAAATAACATGAAATGAAATCTAAATACAAACTAAAGCTTCCTAACTCCTAAAGCTTCTTTGAAGTAGATGAACTTCTCTTTGGCAAGAGCTTTGGTGAAGATATCTACCAATTGTTCTCCAGTGTTGATGTGAATCAGCTTCACTTCTCCTTCCATGCCCTTCTAACGAACAAAGTGAAAATGAACTTCGATGTGCTTCGATCTTGCATGATAAACTGGATTCTTTGATAAAATTATGCTACTCACATTGTCACAATAGATGACCACCTTTTCGTCGATGTAGACTCTCATGTCTTCGAGTAGGTACTTAATCCATGTTGCTTCACAAATGGTTTGTGTAGTGCCTCTATATTCAGCTTCCGTACCTGACAAAGCGACAATTGGTTGCTTCTTGTTACTCCATGAAATGATTGCACTTCCAAGCGAAAATGAAAATCCACTCGTTGACCTTCCATCCATGACATTTCCAGCCCAATCGGCATCTATGTATGCATATATACATGGCTGAAGTTTTCTCTCATAAAACAAGCCAAAATTTCATGTTCCTTTCACATATCGCAATATGCTTCTCACTGCATCCAAGTACACTTTTCATGGTTTATGCATAAACTGACTCACCAAACCCACTACAAAGCTCAAATCCGATCTTGTCTTTGTTACATAAATCATACTTCCAACCATCTTTCTATAAATATTGGCATCATTCAAGTACTTACCATCATCCATAAGCTTAACATTAGCATCAAGTGGCATATCAATAGGTTTACAAGCATTCATACAAAATCTCTCAAGCATTTCCAGCATATAATTACGTTGTATCATCCAAATTCCCTCTTTCATTGAAATTACTTCAATTCTCAAAAAACATTTTAGCTCTCACAAATCTGACATAAAAAATTCAGATTTCAGTTGCTTTTTCAAATCAGCAATCCTCTTCTCATCATTGAGAGTAATGATCAGATCATCCATATAAATCACTAATAGAATCATTTAACTTCCTTGATTCCATACAAAGAGTGAATAATCAGCCTTCAATTGCATACATTTCAGATCCAACAACTTCTTAGTGAATTTTTCACACCATGCTCTTGGAGCTTGTTTTAAACCATAAAGTGCTTTCTTTAACTTGCATACTTATTCAGGATATCTTGGATGCACATAGCCTTTTGGTTGCTGCATATAAACTTCCTCATGCAATTTTCCATTCAAAATTGCATTTTTAACATCCATTTGAGTAGCCCATGCAATCACGCTTCTTAGTGTTGTCATTTTCACCATAGGACTAAATGTTTCATCATAATCCAATCCATATATTTGTGCATATCCTTTTGCAACTAGATATGCTTTCAATCTTTCTAATGAATCATCATTTGCACTTGACTTTGTATACCCATTTGCATCCAATAGCTTTCTTATTCGGTGGCAATTTCACTAATTCCCATTTATCATTCTTCAATAATGCATTCATCTCATCATCCATTGCTTTGCACCAATATTCACTTTGTGACGCATCATGAAAATTCTTTGGTTCCTCATGCTTGATTCTCTCTGTCATGTATGCATAATGAGGCTTCATAGAATTATTGTATAAATGAAATCTATCAACAGGATGTCTTACTCTCGTAGATCGTCTCAAAGTTGTTTCTTCATCTGATCTTGAACATGTCTCTTTCCTTGCATGGGGAGGAAAATATTTCTCCTTCATATTTTCAACCAACCAGGCGTATCTATCTCATCATCAATATCTAAATGAGACATGTACATATCTTTCCCTTTCTCCTTTCTTCTTGCATAGTCCTTTGCATTTTCACTCCGTGACGTTTCAGGTTTAGGAAATTCATATGAACCATATTCTTGACTTTCTTCATGGTCAAAATGTCTTTGACTTGTTCCTGGCTCATCATGAACATTATGCATAGAATTATCCATATCATTCTCTATCACAACCATGTCCTTGGGTGTGTACCATGATGCATTTTCATCAAATATAACATCTCTGCTTACTATATATTCTTTTGTAACAAGGTTATAACATTGATATCCTTTCTTCTCTTCTGAGTACCGAAAAAATATACACTTTTTAGATTTTTCCTCAAACTTGTGTCTCAACTAACTAGGCACATGCGCATAACAAATACTTCCAAAAACTGATAAATAGCTCACATTTGGCATATGCTTCCATAGCCTCTCATAAGGAGTGAGATCATGAACCATGCCTGTTGGATCTCTTTTTATAAGATGCATAGCCGTATGACAAGCTTCTACCCAAAACATATCTAGCATGTTCTTTTTATTCAAATGGCTTTAGCAACTTCCTCAATTACATGATTTTTACGTTCTGCGACACGATTTTGTTGTGATGTGTATCTACAAGACGATTTCCTTCTGATTCCATGATCAGTAAGGTATTGATCAAATTCTCTTGAGATATATTGTCCCCCTGAATCAGATCATAGGCATTTTGTATACGTTCACAAATGCTTTTCAACCATATTTTTGAATCTTAAAAAGCACTCAAAAACTTCACTCTTATGCTTCAGGAAATAAATCCATGTATATCGGCTATAAAAATCAATGAATATAAAAAAGTATAGCAAGCCACCAACTGATTTTGTTCTAGCAAGTCCAACCACATCACTATGGATTAGCTCTAGAGGTCTCCTTCTATGCATTTCTCTTCTTGGAAACTTTTCATACATTGATGTTTTCCAAATGTGCATGCTTCATATATTCTTTCAAAGTTTAAATGGCAAAATCTTGGTAGTGCATGCACTAATATTTGCTTTTCCATAGATTTTAAATTCCTCAAATTGATATGACCAATTCTTTTATGCCATAATTCAGGTATATCTGAGTATTCACTATTCTTGGCATAAATGTTCTCATAAATGGGTGTACCCATGTCAAATGTGAACAATCTACCCATCTTCTTTCCATGACCAAGTAATTTTCCTCTTTTTCCATACTTGAAATCATGTATACAATAGCCATGTTTATTGAAAATTACTTCCATGTCTTGATCTGCAAGTTGACCAACTCAAAATAGGTTCTTTGTAATGCTAGGCACATGTAAGACATCACTTAATGTATTTCGAACATCATTTCTTTGTACTAGTAGTATATTCCCAACATCGTTAATCACGTGTTAGGTATCATCACCAGTTGCCGCATACTCTTTCATCTTCAAAGACTCTTTTGTCTCAAACCAATTTCCTATGCTCGTCATGTGATTTATGCAACCAGATTCTATGTACCAATTCATATCGTTTCGAGGTTTTGACATACTATTCAACACATGCACCATTGCAAACATATTATCTCTACAATAGTCTCTATATGAACTTTCGGTAGAGAAATTTTCATGTGCCACATAATAGTGTCTACCTCTTCCTCTTTGACTATTCTCCTTATAATAACAATCTTTCTAAAAATGGCCATACTTTTCACAATGGTAACAATTCCGAGGTGCATGTGATCTTCCTCGATCTCTCGAGTATGATCTTCCTCTACCTCTTGGCATATCAATTGTATTTTCATTTCTAGAAGATGAACGACCACGACTAGAACCTCTTTCACTATGTCGGTGCATTCAAACCAAGTTTTACTTCTTCTGTCATGCAAAGAGCTTCTAGCTTGTCAAAATCTGGCATAGTACCCCTCACTGAGATAGAAGTACTTAAGCTCTTCTAGTGAAGTCCTAGACCATTTGGCATAACTCATACCATATCATCATCATTGACTTTGGAATTTATGGAAGCTAAATCATCAGTGATCTTTTTAATTTCAGCCACATAATCCATTAGGGAGCTATTTCCACACCATATGCTATGCAACTTTTGCTTTAAGTGATTTTTTTATAGCTTTCATCGAGGTACCATATATCTTATGGATTATGCCCCAAGCTTCCTATGGTGTGCTAGCCTTCATAATATGTGGAATTAGGCTCTCTAATATACATATGGAAATTTAATGGAGAACCTTTCTAGATTTTTCTATCCACGTTTTATATTGCTTTTGCTCTTCTGCATTCAGATTCTCTAGCAACTCAAGACACTCGTTCTCTCCATTCACTAATCCCCATAGATCTTTTCTTATCAAGAGGTTTTCCATCCTATATGACTATATGTGGTAATTGTCTTTATTTAGCTTATCAGCAACTATTTGCGCAATGTTATCACCCATTCTTGCAATTTAAGCACTTCTCTATACAATGGCAATCTTATGCTGAGGCCTAGAAAAAAATCGACAGGATTTTGGCTGTTTTTCTTAATATATGCACCAAAAAGTGAATGTTCACAAGTAATCTCAATGGTTTCCGTCTTGCTCTAAGCACTCCTTGCATCTCTATGCACTTATATGCTCAATTGTAACCTCTCGGGAAAACTTTCGACTGAGTCTCCTTTGTCGAAAGTGTATATGAGCCAAATTAACTATAGCGAATCCACTCCAAAAGCCCAAACTCTGGTTAAAAGCATCAATAACAGCATGTAACATAAGCAAATAATCTCTGATGGGAGGCCTCAAAAATCATACATTCATCTTGTGATCGATACACAAGGTCTTTGGATTGTCTTCTCTTTAGCCTTAACCTATATCACTAGAGTATCTCCAAGCATGAGAATACCCGAGTTAAAAACCCCACAATGTCCCTCAGTTTTTGTTTAAATTCAAGGTTTTCAAGAGGGTAATAAAACCTCACAAGATGCGTGAGTTGTCCAATTAAGGACCTACAAAATGTTTACGTTCGTCTCATAGCGTGTGAGCAGTGTCCATATTAGGACCCGCAATTGCATACATATCGTCCCCTGCCACATGCAACCAAAATAAAAAAATAGAATTCAAATATGTACCTTGCTGTAAATAAGACATTGTATACACTTTGTGCATTATATCCTTGCTGCCAAACTTTCTTGGTTTATCTCACTTCTGTCCAATTTTATGTTTTCTGGAAGGCATCGGTTGCGATAAGCACACGCTAATGGGTGCTATTTGATAAGGCATAGCTCAATGGCTGCACAGTGCTCATGACTCTTTCCTGCCTTTCTACAAGTCTATAGAGCTTAAATTTAGATGGTTGCTGGAACGGAAACTCTCTTTACATGGGGTAGCTTCTCCTCATGGTCCATGTAAAACAACCCACTCAATTTCAACAGGAAGCCCCCTACGCCTGAAGAGTGCTAGGACGAGTTCACCGTATATTTTTTTTATGCTCATAGAACAAGCGAGGTTGATGCGAGCAACTCTGATGTAAACGTTATTTGAGAATTTTTCCACTCCTCAGTATGGCAAGGACTTCGACCAGGAGCTTCTATGCTTCCTTCATCAATGCATATTCTTCATCCAGCAGCTCTAATACCATTCATGTTAGCATGCACAACTCTTCTAAAATCTACAGAGATGCGCAAGAGAGACCTCTCAACTCTTGTACCTTGTCTTTACCTTCGTCATATGGTAACTCGATCTTCTTGCAATAATCTTCAAACCTAGGTTTTTTTACATACAACACCATCTCAACTTACTATGAAACCTTTTGTGCTAGGGATATATAGTCTACAAGCCTTTTGATTACGGGCATAGATTATAAAGGCACATTTATTTGCCTTATGATCATGTTTACCTCTAATTTGAGAGGCTATCTGTGCATAAGCAATGCATCCAAATATCCTATAATAATCTAAGCTTGGTCGCCTTCCATTCCAAGCTTCATATGGAGTCACAACATCCAAGGATTTATAAGGAAACCTATTTATGAGGTAAGTGGAAGTGGATACTCCCACTCCCATAGGTAAGTCAGCAATTTCTCTTCATTCAACATGGCTTCTACTGCTTCGACAATGATCCTATTTCTCCTTTATGCTAGTCCATTCAGATGAGTGTGTATTAGGTGGTTATCTTCTCTTCACTTGCCTACCTTGCAAGTGAGATTCAAAATCATGACATCTGACCTTTAACTTTTATGGTTTTACTTGTTTGATTTTCCCGAAGAGCTAGATACTTCTTAAAGCATGAGAACACTTCATCTTCTTATGCTTCATGACATAACACATGGTCCATCATCTATAATCATTTATGAATGACACATAATCCCTTATCCATGAGATGCCTCACTCTTTGCTTGGTCCCCAAGCATCTATGTGGAAAAGCTTTAAAATGTCTCCATGTGTGTACCCCTTATTAGTGAATGGTTCCCTAAGATATTTCCCAAACTCACATACAATGCACTTGTATATCATATGTTGCTTTTAAATGTTAGGTACTCCAAGCACACTTTGATCTCTACTTCTTTTCTTGAGTTCTCTTTTTCCAATTGGATCCAATCTTTTATGACGAACTTCTAACTATGATAGGGTTTGGGTGCCATATATGAACAATGTTATGTTTCTAGTGTCTTCAAGTACGATGGTGGGAAATATATGTGTTTTTTCTCCTTGGGCTATACTCTTGAAACCTTGAGATGGATCCTGTAGAGAGGCTCCATGCATTGTGAAACTCACCTACAAACCTTTCTCCACAACTTGACCTACACATTAGGATTTTACTAACACTAGGTACATAGAGAACTCCATGCATTATGAAACTCACCTATAAACCTTTCTCCACAAGTTGACCTACAGATAAGGATTATCCTAATACTAGGTACATAGAGAACTCTGCTCAAAAGATTCATCTTTCCATTCGAAGTCTTTACATTTCCAATCTTTTCCATAGAGTGCCTTAATTGATCTTCTGGTTGGACTTCATGCTTATTATTTCAACCTTATAAGTTTGAAAGCTATGTGACATTTCTTGCTACATGGTTTGAGCATCCACAATCAGTATAGAACACATGCTCATCTCATCTATCTTCCATCATTCACATGCTCATGAGGATGAGTGAATCCTCTTGGGACTCATCATTACTGAAGGTGGTGGAATCTTTTGTTCCGTTGTATCCTCCTTGGTAGTTTTTGTTGTAGTTATTGTTGTTCTATCCATATGAATTGTTGTATCTACCTCTAGGAGTTCCATATTCACATGTGTTGTATCCTCTTGCTCATCAATTCCTTGGGTTCTTTAAAGAATGCTCTCTCATGTGCTTGTTTAGTCCACATATGGTACAAGGAGAGGAGTTATGTGATCTCTGTCTCCTTTGTTTACCTCCTCGTACTCTTCCCCGTGAGCTTATATCTCTACCTCTAAAGTTAGTTTGGGATATGTTTCCTTCACCATCATATTTTTTGTTTCCTATTCCTTTTTAATCTTTACCTTTGCCTTTATCTATGTACATGGTAGAGGATTGATTACCTTTTTCATTCTCACCATTCTTCATAAGCTTTACATCATGAATTGAGAGTTCTCCCATGCGAGTGTTGAAGTCTAACACTTGCATATTGATGTGCAAGTCCATGATAGTGAACTCTTATTCCTTGTCATTACCCTTGATTCCATTGATTATGTGCCTCATAATTTGAAGTTCCTTTATGATCTCTTCAATGCTTCTTGATTGATCTACAATGTCCTTCATCTTGGTGATAAAGTTGATGAAACTTTGCTTGGATTTCTTTTTGAGTGATATGAACTCCATCCACAATTGGTTCTTCCTAGCCTTAGTGCTTGAAGAGAAGAATGCTTCCAAAGCATTCAAGAAAACACATGATTTCATCAGTGGCCTTTCTAGATATATTGTTAGGATTATTGGACAGACATGCTCTCTAAGGAGAAAGAGACATAACACCTGTGGAGTCTCACTTCGCATAGATTGTCCTCTCATTGGGGCGCTATCTCTTAGATGCTATCATGAGTGTGGGGGTGTCCATTCTTTTGTTTTCTATGCGAGGATGAATCAAGGGTATAGATGACAAAATATAAGCGGTGTAATGGGCACCAAAACATGCCTAACCACTCCACTATTGATTGTTTCTACAATGGGCAACCCATGCATCAATAAGGAAATAATCAAAGACCTTAAAAGTATTAAAGTTAGACTCACTATCAACATCTAAATATGGGTAAAGGGCCATTGAAATACAATAAATATACAAAAAGACCTTACTCGGATAGGGATCAATCCTCTATCCCTAGGCAGCAATGTTATGCTCCACGATAGAGGAAGAATCCACATATGAAACCTCTTGCACAAAGTGTGCTAGGATAGAAACCTCCATATCTTCACTAAGTTGTGCCATTAAAATATAGAGTGGGAGAAAAGCTTGAGACAGCCCTAGTTTCAATTGCACGAGCAATTGATCCGGCGAGTATTAAGATGAATTACAACCATGGTTATAATCCATTTGAAAAAAGTGATTATTCATTCGGGAAAAACTCCTTAATTGGATTAAGAACAACCAACATATGGGAAAAATATCTAGAAAATATGGGTTTTTAGAATACTGTGTTAGAGCTCAAGCAAGTAATTAAGTTGTTCCTCCACAAAATCCACGAATACCATGGGAAGGATGGTGTAGGTGCATTGGAGATAACTTCATACCGATTTTCCATTGGCGCACGCCCAAGCCAATCAATCATAACTAGATTTTAGCTTTCTGTGAAAGTTGTGGAGTACTAAATATGATTCCACTTCTTGTAAAGATCATAGGGATTTGGGTAGTTTCCAAAATGAGTTAGAGAAGTCACACAAGAAACAAAAAATTTTGATGTTCCTCTACACCTTAAGAACTGAGCGTTTATATAGTTCTTGATAATAAATAGTCTGTCTTTTCCCGAGTGCCTTACATTTACATTTGATTTTGGGTGACGACAGGTCTCTAACCCTCCATAGTTAGACACACACACACACACATATATATATATATATATATATATATATATATATATATATATATATATATATATATATATAGAGAGAGAGAGAGAGAGAGAGAGAGAGAGAGAGAGCCGTACCTGCAGAAAATACAAGCTGTGCAGAATCACATAATTCTCAATCCAATGATAATACAATTAACGAAAAGTCTCATATTCATACAGATGAGTTATAACACGGCGTTTGGTCAGAAGAAGTATGTCAGACACAAAGAATTATCTCAGAAGAAGCGAATCTCGTCACAAGAAGTATCTCTGTTTGTCTCTACAAAGTAAGTGACAGAGAAGGAGCTCCGTCTGCAATAAGTAAAAGTAAGTGGAGCTCTTGCATTGAAACATGATCACAATGGAAATACATGTACACGACTGCACTCTCTCTCTCTCTCTCTCTCTCTCTCTCTCTCTCACACGCACACACCCACAGCTTCGCGTGCACATAGTAACACATGTCAACGCAACATAAGGTGAAGCGTTTGCCATCACATTTGAAAATATATATGTAGTAAGCTAAAGTATCGTGTGTATCAACATTCATGCTCTTCCAGAGTGAATGAGCCACTGTTTCGGACGTTCCTATGATCTTTCAAGCAATGGCATTTTATTTCATGCGGGCGTAAATTGTCTTACACAAGAAAAATGAAATGGAGACAAGCCGTAAAGTACAAGAGAATCGAGTCCTCTTATGTAATGATGATGTGCTTCACAATCCGCTTTCTATGAGATGAGTACTGTAAAGAGAGACAACATTTATTTTTATGGTTAGGTGAGTTCTCGAACAGATGAGCATTTATTGACGAGAAAAAAAAGAGGCGTAGACATTCTTTTCAATTTTAGTTGTATTGTTAGGGACGTATCGATGAGCATATATTGACAATGCACAAAATTTACACGTGGACATCTAGTGATGGATGGAGAGAGCTCGACAAGGGTGAGTAGCACATCAACTTTATGGGTGCTCAAATAATATATTAAATGATAAATCAATATTAAAACAAATCAGTACTGGTGAAGAATATCTAAATATAAGGTTGAGTGACCTCTTTAGTCAACACTCAATAAAAAAACACATATAATAAAAGCTCCTTTTGACTTGTTGCATAACATGATGTAAACAAAGGAGTTCCAATAGGACTTCACATGGTATAAAGTCGGACGTGAACTCTTAATCATTTTGCAACCTGTAATGGTGTCGGATAAAGTGTCACTTGGCGACATCTGCATCATGACGAACATTGCTTAAGTGATGTTTCTCCTTCAGCTACGCTTTGTAATATATGTTAAAAAATAAAGGGTACTCCTTCATTGGCTGCATCTTTTAAACCTCCCAACTATGTATAAAGCAATGGAATTCATGCGAAACTCCTAAGTAGAGAGAACATCAGGAGAGCATCTCATTTTCTAGTTCACTTTCCAAATTTTTATACTTGCTTTTTTTCTAGTTCAGTTGCCAAATTTTTTCCATTAAATTACTTTTCACATTATCTACTAACGTTATTGAGGGATAATATAAAGTGATGATGGCTGGTACGTGGAGAATCCAGTTTACAGATAGGTATGAAAAAACCAGCAATTCTTCACTTTTTCAGTCGGCTCTACGCAATTTCAAGGTGCTTTACCTCCACGTTTTGTGAACATATTTCTAGAATGCATGGGGAGGCTCGTCTCTTCTTTTTCCACACGTAGAATACGTTAGCACTTAAAAATACTGCCTCCTCGTTTTCTTCGAACAATTGCATATGGAAAAAGAAGCCTACCTTCCTTCACTTCCTCAGTTTTGTTACACCTTTTTCTCAGTCACTTTTCAGTGAAATAAGAATAAGTGTCTATATTTGGGTAGAGATTATGGCTGCATGGTTGAATACAAAGACTTTTAAGTATATTGGTTGTTTACACAATAGGAAGTCTACTTTAAGTTACGTTTTTCATTTGATGGGTGGTGATATTTTTTGGAGGTCTCATTTTCAAGAATGTACAACCATTTTCCCCTGCAAAAGTAGTGTATGTTGCAGCTAATGAGGCATGTGAAAAGACGTTGTGGTTCTCTAGATTGCCTTGTGAGCTTGAAACCCAATGGGATACCGATCAAACAAAACACTTGAATGTATGGGAGCTCTTGAAATCCTTGATTTCTTAGAAATAATGGAGGTTTACCTAAAAGTGACTTGAAAGAAATTTCCAAATGGTTGATTCTAGACGTATAAACCCCATAAGAAAATCTCAAGGTAAGCTCAAAAGACGGAGATACAATAGATATAATCCTACAAAAAAGCGTTTGGTATCATAGGCAAAAAGTCAAAGACTTATCTGATTCTAGCATGCGGGAAGGGGTGGACTGTGATAACGAGCTAAATGCACTTGATTTTTGACGAGACAATGGAACCAATCAACAGAGATGGAAGTAAGGAAATGGCCAAGTAGGAAACCATATCAGATAGAGGGCTTAAGGAAAATAGCGAAGGAGAGTTGGCCATTGATATTGATATGCATATAAGAATTTATGAGGAGCATGGAAACTAGGTTGATAAATTTAGGGTGAGAGTTGAGTTCTTTGACGAATTTGAGGATGAAGGCCCATTCAAGCCTCATGTCATTTATAAAAGAAGCAAAGGTTCTGAGAAGACTTCTTTGTTTAATCTAAACCCTCCCAAATTTCAAATTATATCTTGAAAGATGGATCTACCTTTGATGAAGCTTTTTTCTATCCATATTGATCCATCTACAGTGATGGACCACAATGTAGTTGGCAAGAACCTTGGTGAAGCGTTTTATGTCGATCTAAAGCATGGTGATAGGATGCAATTTTTTTATTCTATTATTTTTTTTTTAATGTAAAGGAAGTTCGGCAATAGCCTACTCTCCCGGACTTGAATTAAATAAAGAAAAGTACAAGAAAAGGGGACTAGTGCCCACGGGACCCCCCAAATCCCACAAAGCAGGGGAAGCTTTTACAGAGCTTAGATGACATTACAGAGAAGGTTAATTACCCTCTCATCACCCTCGTGTGGGGCCCACTTGGGTTTAAGCTTGTTATCGATCAAAAGGAGTACTTGATGATGCCTAAAGGGGGGGGATTTCTTACAGTTGACAATCCTTTTGCCAAGGAGGAGCAGCGATTTCTCAATTGACCACTCCTTGGGGGAGTCACCGAAGTTGAAGGCACATCTTTCCCGCCAGATTTTCCATAGAACCTCCCCTCTGATGGCGTTCCAGAGAGTCGCGGAGCAGCCGATCGCTTCTCCCAGCAGGGCTTGCTGCCAACTGAGACGTTTTTGAAGTCTAATTCTCTTTCCAACCACCTGCCAGAGTCTGTTGGAGTTGGGGCAGGTAAAGAAGATGTGTGTAACATCTTCGATAGACCGGTGGCAGCGTTTGCACCAGGGAGGGATCCCACAGATTTTGCTAGCCTTAAGGTTGGTCCAGATTCCGTGATGAAGAATTTGCCATAAGAGGGCAGACTTTTTGATTTCTATGAGGGGGTGCCAGATAGCCATGAACTTCATGTCCCACCGAAGCCGCGTCCATGACAGGCACCACTTTTTGTTGAGGTTAGCCTGATAGTCGATCGTTTCTTTGATGTTTGGGATTTTTGATAGACTATTCCCATTGTGCCATTTGAGACCAAGCGAACTCGGCATGTCGTGTCCCATGAGAAGGCGAACTTTGTGCCGGTCCCAGGCGAGAAATCTGCTTTGCAAAGTGTTCCATTCTTCATGCGAAATGTTGATGCTAGGGTCAATATCCTCAAAGTTGATCCAGCGGTTGGTGTCTTGTTTCCAGAGATGTTTCCATTTTTTGAAGCCTTTGTTCCATAGCTTCTTGGCGTTTTGAATGTTCCAAGATTCCACACTCCGGATGCCATGGATCGGAAACCAGATAGAGTCGTTTTGTCTGATACGGGCAGCCCACTTCCAGTCTTCACTTATTCTTGTGAAGCTTTTGACTTTATTCCAACTCTTCCAAAGGGAGCACACCAGATTAGAGCCTTTCGGGAAGACGGGGATCGGGGAAAACAGCAAGGTCAAGATGTCAAGATTCCTCCAATTTGGGAAGCCCATGAGCGCCAGCTCATTCTTGTTTCTGAAGATCAGCTTGGCCCACGAGTAGAGCTTTATTGTTTTCTTGCTTTTGGGTGAGCTTTATTGCACCATCATTCAAGCATCCTAGTAGAGCACGAAAACTAAAAGCCTCCTTTTGGACTAGCAAAAAAGGAGTAGGTGTTTGTAGAATGACTTGGAGGATATTTTTGTCTTTGACTTTATAGATAAGGCCCATGCACTCATGCCTCCGAGGAGAAAGTGCATCAAAAGCAACAAAGAGCTTAAGGAATCGGTTAAAAATTAACATTCAACTATCCTCTCAAAAATTGCATTGGTTAACAATCTACATTTACATTTCCTCTTTAAAATTTCATTTGATGCCATTTTTGTCAATCATTGGGGAAGGAATAATTTTGTTCTTCTTTAAGAGTATGCACATTCCTTTTGAATTTTACTCTTCCTCACTAGTCCATCGTTTTTTAAAGAACTCTTGAGATCCCTTGTTTCTAACTTTTCCTTCATATATAAAGAGTTATTTGATCTTACTATGTACGGAATTATATGCCATGAGAGAGAAGGGACAAAGAGTGCATGTTCGCCTTGTTTTGAGGCTCAATGCAATTACAAAATGGGTGAGTAGAGTCATTATCGGTTTTGAGCTTCAATGCCAAAAAAAAGAAGCAAGTGAAATCATTGGCTTCAACCAAGAATGAAGCGAGTGACTTTTCCATGCTATCAAGGTGAGTGAAGGGAAACGCATAGGGCGATCGATGCTTCATTAAGGTGAGTGAGTTTGGTTCTTTTGTGAGGAGTTGGAAGAAGCTAACATGAATATCTTTAGACAACTAGGGTGGTTGACGCAAGACAAAAAAAGGCCCTTCGAACCAAACATAGCCCCAACTATGGCACATCCATAGTGCTACAGTCACTCGCATAAATCATATGCACCATCTTGGTGCAAGAATTACACTATTTGGTGCGAATAAGCATTCCTTATTCTCACATAGTTGAAATAAAGTATTGAAATGAAACAATGGTATATATAGTGGATGAATGTTTGATTATGCTTACTTCAATCGAAGTGAGTCTTCACCCTAGAAATGTTAACAAAGGGCATCCATTCTTCTTCCCAGACTTCCAATTGTTGCATGGAACCTTGGCCTTCAAGTATTCGGTGTATGCTCTTTCATTGTCTTCTTGATGCTAAATTAATCTTCCGATAGCCTCCTTCTTGCATTTTCATAGAGCTATGGTGACCTTGGCTTGATATCGGGAGACAACTCTAAGCATGACCACTTCTTCCTTCGACTTATGCTTCCTGAAAACATTACTACAGATATCATGCAAGTGAGGCTTTGTCCACCAATGGCATTCTCCAAAGTATGATTGATTTTTTAATTTCAACCACGTACTACCTTTCCTGTAGGACAAAATGGAATTTACTTTTGGGGTATATTGAAGTAAAAACTTAGTGAGTTTTCTTAGTGGATTGGTTACGTGAATGTATTAATCACCTTCAAGGTTCCTGTTATGCATGAATGCCTCTTCTTTACAATACCTTCAACTTGATCTTAGATCTATCCTTAGAATTTCTAATGTCTCCAGATTGCTGATAACTCCCATGTGGTTAGATTCTCTAGTTGTTAGGCATAGTGATAGGCTTGGGGTCTCTATGACATACTGATAGTTGTTAGCTGATAGGTTTGGGATTAGGTTTTTTCGAAACGTAAATATAGTTTCCAATATTGGGAAGGATTTCCGCTCGACGTGGTGAGCCATGCTCTAATATTTTTTTGAGCCAGACAAGCAGCAAGGATTTGTAGAAGTTCAAGAGGATTTCTCGCAGTTTCTTCAGGTTGGGGAGATGCCAATAGGAGAGCTGCATCAAAGATTAGATGGGAGACGTACACGTGCTTGAATGAGAGCGGAGGAGGGGGATTAAGTATTCTCTACGGACAAGAGACGGAGAGGCAGCACAGATGTAAAAGTTACAGTGCTACACAATCATAGACGAAACAAATGCAATATTTTGACTCTCCATTCAGTACATTTGTACTATCGTTGAATCCCAACAAATGCAAGACGTAAAAATTACAGTGCTACACAATCATAGACCATATAAAGCATGTGTGTAGAAACGAGTCGATATCAAGCATGCTGTTGTGGGAGCTCTTCGCGTGTACGTCATGGGCGACGGATCACGGCAGTCGTTGATTTTTGCATTCCGACAAAGAGAATCCAAAGCAACGGAACGATCTGCTGAAGCAATCAATCTTGAGCTTTCTCCTCCGTCCCAAGTCTGGCACCATTGAATGATCCTCCTTGTTGCTACGTCGCTGCGCTCTGTTGAAGCTTGATGTGGACGTCAGGCGGCGTTAGCGTTTGACGTGCTGGAGGAGGCCTTCGTCTGCCGGTGATTCGAACGTGGAGGCCATTGCCTGCAGGAGTCGTGTGTCGCGGGGAGCCTGTCTATCGTGGGTCGTTGGTCTATCGCCAGAAGTCGGTCTATTGTGGGGAAGCCCTCTATCGCGGGAAGTCGGTCTATCGCCGGCGAAAGCCGTCTATCGCAGGAAAGCCCATCTATCGCGCACCTCACGGGGTGGGACCCTCTGGCGGTCTATCGCGCAACTCAGGGGCTGTTTATCGCGGGGTTCGCGGGGCTTTTGGCCAGTTCCCGGAATCCCAGCCTCCCGTCCGCGGTCGCTTTTCCTGCGTGCGCCGCCTGCTGTCTGCATCGACGGCTCTGACCCGCCTCGTGCGTGACGCTCACGTTATGACATTCTATTAAATGGTTTAAACTGGATTTTTAGAAGGCGCCGCCAGCCTCACCTTTTGTTCGGCTAAGCCAGCAGCTCTCTGGGGAGTTAAAGTGACGCACTCTCACTTGTTCCTTCCCGATTTTTGTGGAAACTTCATCGAACCAGAAGGAAGCACAAACGATCAACCTTACTGAAGCAAAAGGAAGAAAACGATCAGCCAAAAGAAAGCGACCGCCTTAAAGTAAAAGAAAGCTTTAGAAAAAAAGAGAAAGAAAAAAGAAAAAAAGAGAAAAGAAAAAAAAGAAAGAAAAAAAAAGAAGAAAAAAAGAGAAAAAAAAAGAAATTTGAAAAGGAAAAAGTGCCCCTTTTTGTTGGATTTTGGCCCGTTTGTCCGAGACTTCGTTGTGTTCGGTGGGGAGTGTCTTCCGTGCTAGTGGACCTTTTGCTTCCATTGTTGATGGGCTTTACCGTCGGGTATTAAAAAGTATTTGTGGTGCAAGTTCCGTTTGGCCATGGTTATGGCTTCATCCTCCCTCGTAAAAAATAACCGGGCCCCTCCCCCTGAAGAGACCGATACACTGGCCGCGATGCTGGAGGGGGGGTCGTGTGCCGCCCCTGGACCATCCGAAAGTGTTGACCCCCCCATCGTGTCCCTCAGTAGACCCGCAGTTCTATCTGCTCAGGAGGAGCTCAAGAAAGTTTGCCTAGTCGGCCAAGTGTTTGGCCCCAGGCCCCCGCTCGAAATCGTGCGACAATGGCTTCGAAAAGAGTGGTTCCCTCGCGGGCTAATTGTCAGCAAATGTCAGTTCTTACCAGCTAACCACATGCTGCTAATCTTCGAAAATGAAGAGATGGCGTTCCAAGCCCTAAGCGTGGGCACCTGGCAGCTCGGTCGGGCGACCCTGTGCCTATTCAGATGGTCCCCAGACTTCACTCCCGACAAATCGAAATCTCTTCGGTACCCCCTCTGGGTTGAGCTCCCAAACCTCCCATACTTCGTGTACAACTTCGTGTGGGACATTGTCTCTCCTATCGGCAAGCCGTTGGCTTCACGCGAAGACATTGGTGGTCTCATCTATGAAGGTGCAAGACACTCATTCAATGCTAGGTGGCACCCACAAGCCTGCGTCGAGGCTGACCTCAGTTCGCCGCTTCCATCAACGATCAAAGTGGACATGGGCGAAGGTGAAGTTTGGGAGCAGGATATCACCTACAAAAACCTTCCCAACACGTGCTTTCGCTGTGGTCAGCAAGGTCACAGGATTAAAGACTGCCCTCTCAGACAAAAAAACAAGCAATTTCAAGAAGCCCCCAAAAATGCTCAAGACAACTGTGACGAAATGATCCACTCGACCAAGGAAGGGGAAGACAAGGGCCTCCCCAATCCGCAAGCTGGTGCTGATGGCTTTACTGAAGTCAGAAGAAGAAGGAAAAGAAGTCCGAGGGCCAACGGTGAGAGAAACAGCCTGCCAAGTACCCCCCACAGCAATTTGTATTGCAATCTTGGAAAGGAGATCAACGAGCTCGACTACCCAGGTGGGAAGCCACATGAGGTAGACACCTTCGACGAAGCCATAGAGTTACATGTCAACAAAGCAACCCCCCACGAGGGCTACACTACAAGCAAAGAAGATGGCTTCACCACGAGTAATGAAGACAACATGGACAGTGAAAGCTCCATCATTGGATCAACGATCCCGGAAACGGTGCCGAGCACGGGGCCCAATTCTCCCCAGCAAGGAGCATCCCGCAAAGGGAAACAGCCTATGGAGTTTCCCTGGAAAAGCCCCCACAAGAACCGATTTCTAAATCGGGATCAGATCCCAGCGAAAAAGAAGGATGAAGCCAAGAGAAGAAAAGACAAGGCTCCCTCCCGTAAAGAGGGATCAACACGAAAATGATCGTTATCTCGCTAAATGCTAGAGGGTTATCCGACCCCTCAAGAGCGACCATTATTGGTCAGTGGCTCCGCGACATCAGCTTAAACCCAGACATTATATGTATACAAGAGATTAAAATTGACGGAGAAGACCTCCAGAAACGGCTCAGACAGGTCTCCTCGGCCCATGTGTGGATCCCTACGAAGCACCAACGGGGGTCCGGAGGAACGGTTATCGGTGTTAAACATCTCTGGCTTGAAAAGCTTGTAAACTCCATTGAAGATGTTAGTCACCGTTGGATTGCGGTTTCTTTTGGTGCTCCTCTTTGTGTCACTATGGTCTCTCTGTACGCCCCTAACGGGGATTTGGAGAGACTGAACACTTGGGCTTCACTTGACTCGCTTCCCCACAACGTGCTGATATGTGGAGACTTCAACATGGTGGAGGACCCTATGGACAGATGGATGGGCAAGGGCAGGGTCATTGACAGTCGGGAGAAAGAAATGTGGGACTTGACCAAACTCCACTTGGATCTGGTTGAATTCAAAGACTCGAATGGCTTTTCCTGGTCGAATCTACAAGCGGGTGAGGATCTGCGGAAAGCCAGGCTCGACAGATGCTACGTCTCTCAGAGTTTTACTCACCAGTGGGGTCTCCCTACCATCACGCAACGCACCGACCTCACCATCTCTGATCACTACCCGATCGTTATCAATTTTCAACCTTCCAACAAGATCCGCAAGGCTCCGTGGTTCCAGGCCAATGCTGCCACCTTCTCTCTCCCTTCCGTCCATCAAGAGATTGCCGATGTGTGGAAGGTGGCGTTCGCCTCTGGCTCGGCCCCAGCCAAGTGCTGGAGAAGCGCGGTCGACAAGTCTCGCAAGATCATGATCAGAACTAAGAAGACGCTCGAGACTGTGCGACGGGCTCGTAGGGAGGCTATCTACCACAGACTCTGGCGGCTCGAGGAGGAAGTGAACAAAGGAAAACACCAAGCCCAGAAAGGTCTCCGAAAAATCAGAGCGGTGTTGAGATACGAGGAAGAAATACAAAGGAAAAACCTGCAAATTTTCTTCAAGGAGTGGTGGGCTGGCAAAGCCGACAAGCCCACCAAAGAGATGTGCCGTATCCTTAAAAGGAAACAAAATCGAGATTCGATCCCCCTACTGCTAGATCCACACGGCAACGTATGCAATTCGGAAGAAGATAATGTCGGCATCATCGAAGGGCACTTCACGAGTCTCCTGGGAACCTCGAACCCCCTCTCCCACCATAGAAGGGACTGTATGGCTGCAATTTCTAGGGTTTCCCCTCGGAGGATTCCACCCAACCTCCACTCCCTACTTCATGCCCCTATCTCTGAATCAGAAATCATTGAGGTCATTGATGCCCTCCCTCTCGGTAAAAGCTCGGGACCCGACGGACTCACCAATGAGTTCTTTAAATCCTTCAAGCTGGTGGTTGCCACCCCGCTTAGGTTGGTTTGGCAAGAAGCGCTAAAGTTTGGGGCTCTTCCTTCTTGTCTAAATAATGGAATTATCAAGCTGGTTCACAAGAAGGGGGAAAAGAACAGAATCGAGAACTGGCGGCCAATCACGATGCTCCAAACAGGATACAAGATCATCGCCAAAGTCATTGCCAATAGAATATCGTGCCATCTGAGATCTTGGCTAAGTGAGGACCAAAAAGGCTTCATCAAAGGCAGGTCTATCCTGGAAACCATTATGGATATTTGGGAAGGTATTCAATTTGCAAACGAGTCTAATCAAGACGTGGTCTTCCTCAAGATCGACTTTGACAAAGCCTACGATAGGCTAGAATGGGACTATATTCTGCAGTCGCTCCAAGACCTCGGATGTAGTCAGAAATTCACCAAGATGATCGCGACCCTGCTCGGCAATGCAACGACCCAAATTAACGTTAACGGCAAACTTTCGAAGGCGATCCATCTTAAAAGATCTATTCGGCAAGGATGCCCTCTTGCCCCCCTTCTCTTTGCCATCGCCACTGAAGGGCTGAGCAGACTTGTGGCTCATCATGTGGAGGCTGGCAATATCAAAGGCCTCCAGCTACCTCACGTCCACAGTCAAATCATCATGAGACTTTTTGCCGACGATATGAATGCGTTCGTTCACAATGATAATACCAGCCTGGAGACTTTCTGGAGGTGTCTTGATACCTTTTGTGAGGCCTCTGGATCCAAAATCAACCACAATAAGACCGCCTTTAGGGCCATTGTGGGACATCAACCCGGCCTTCTCATTGATCATGGCTGTCAAATCATTCCGCAGGGTCAAATCATTCGGCTGCTCGGAATCCCCTTGGGGTTTGGCGTCTCTATGGAGCAGCGATGGAACTGGGTGCTGGCCAAACTTGAAAACAAGCTCAATTACTGGAGAGGTATGCAAATCAATCTCGCTGGACGGGCGATGGTAATCAACACGTTCCTCCTCTCGTCTACCATCTATTTCCTTTCTTGCTGGAGACCGAATGAGCAAGGCCTATCCAAACTGAATAGCATCTGCAGAAACTTTCTTTGGACGGGTGACCATAACAGAAGGGGGGTGCCCAAAATCAAATGGGCCATCTGCACCAGCCCTAGAGATAGCGGGGGGCTTGGCATCCTGGACATTGGGTGCATGGCTAACAAACTGGCAGCCAAATGGATGATTAAAGCTTGGTGCAATAGGGAGGCCTCGTGGGCCAAGCTGATCTTCAGAAACAAAAATGAGTTGGCCCTCACGGGATTCCCGAACTGGAAGAACCTTGACATCATGACCCTGCTATTCTCCCCGATACCTGTCTTCCCGAAAGGCTCCAATCTCGTATGCTCTCTTTGGAAGGGCTGGAATAAAGTCAAAAGCTTCACAAGAATTAGTGAGGACTGGAAGTGGGCGGCCGGCATCAGACAAAACGACTCTATCTGGTTTCCGATCCATGGCATCCGGAGTGTGGAGCGGTGGAACATTCAAAATGCCAAGAAGTTATGGAACAAAGGATTCAAAAAATGGAAACACCTCTGGAAACATGACACCAACAATTGGATCAACTACGAGGATATCGACCCTCGCATAAACATCTCCTACGAAGAATGGAACACCTTGCAAAGCAGATGCCTCGCTTGGGATCGGCACGAAACTCGCCTACTCATGGGACATGACGCTCCGAACGCGCGTGGTCTCAAATGGCACAATGGAAACAGCCTACTCAAAATCCCGAACATCAATGAAACGACTGACCTTCAGATCAGCCTCAACAAGAAGTGGTGCCTGTCTTGGACGCGGCTTCGGTGGGACATGAAATTCATGGGTATCTGGCACCCACTTATAGAGATTAAGAAGTCGGTCCTCTTATGGCAAATTCTTCATCGAGGAATTTGGACTAACCATAAGGCAAGCAAAATTTGTGGGATCCCTCCGTGGTGCAAACGTTGCCACCGCGCAATCGAAGATGTCCCACACATCTTCCTTACTTGCCCCAACTCCTACAGAATCTGGCAGATGTTTGGACTGAAAATCAGAGTCCAGAAACAGCTTAGTTGGAAACAATTCCTTTTGGGTGAAGCGATTGGGTGCTCTGCGGCTCTCTGGAACGCAATCAGAGGGGAAGTCCTGTGGAAAATTTGGCGGGAGCGGTGTGCTCTCAACTTCGGTGACTCCCCCAGGGAGTGGTCGATTGAAAAATCTCTATTCCTCCTTGGCAAAAGGATTGCCAACAGTAAGAAATCCCCCCCCTTCAGGCATCATCAAGTCCTCCTTTTGATCAACAACAAGCTCAAACCCAAGTGGGTCCCGCATGAGGGCGACGAGAGGGTGATCAACCTTCTTTGTAATGCAACCTAGGAATCAACCAAGCTTCCCCTGCTTTGTGGGATTTGGGGGGTCCCGTGGGCACTAGTCCCCTTCTATTATACCTTTGTTTCTTAATTTAATTCAAGTCCGGGAGAGTAGGCTATTGCCGAACTTCCTTTATATTAAAAAAAAGTATTCTCTACGTGGAGGCCATCGCCAATAAGCTTGTGGCCAAATACATGATCATAGCCTAGTGTAACAATAGGGATTTGTGGGTCAAGCTTATATTCAGAAAAGAACATTTCCTCTCTATCATCACAATATCTAGGTGAAAAGAGATCATTAGATTCACGCTCTTTTTTTCTCGCATGCCTGTTGTGCCGAAGGAGTTCGATTTAGTGTGCTCCATGTGGAAAAGAGAAAACAATAAGAAACCTTTTTTGTTCCATCGATAATGATTAAAAGTTGGCTGACGACATTAGACAACATGATTCAATATGGTTCTTCATTCATGGTATCACGATTGTGGAAAACAAGAACATCTAGATGGTCAAAAGGTTCTAGAAAAAAGGTTTTTTTCATGTGGAAGCACCTCTAAAGCTAAGAGAAGACATTGGAAGCACCTTTATAGCCAAGCACCTCTACAGCTCGAACTCATAAGAAAACAGTCCTTATGTGGAAAATTCCTCACCTAGGGATATTGAGGAACGTGAAAACGTATAAAATCTGTTGTTCCTCTCCAAGTGTAAGTGATACCTTAGTGGGACAGAAGACATAGTTCAGTTTTTCGTCTCCTCTCTGAATAGTATTATGGTTTGGAATAGTGTCATTGAGCTAGTCTTCTTGACCCAAAAGATCAAGCCGACGCAATCTATGCTTTGTGAAATGACCATTTGCTTTTGCGGCTTTTCGGAATCCCATAAGAAGTGATGCAGTCTAGAGGATCTAGATCAAGAACCGATGTGTAGCCAACTTTGAAAACCCTCTAAAAACCTCCTTGCTGTGCGAGGTCAAAAGAATGAGAGGTTATTAAAAACAAAAACTCGATTCCCCGTTCAAAACTCTATACAATTTTTATTCTAATAAATAACAAGCTTAAAAACAAGTGGGTGTCTCACAAAGGGACACTCAAAGCCCTGTTTGTAAGCCTTTCTTTTCCTTGTTTGTAAGCCTTGCTTATATCTTTTTCCTTGTTTATAATTTGAAGTCCTTTCCCCGAACAATAAATACAACTTGCATTAAATTAGATATGTGAACATTCATGAACAATAAATACAACTTGCTCCTGAATGTTGAACAGCCTCCTGGATAATCTGATGGGTCATAAAGCGTTCCGATTTCATTGAAATATCTTTGTGAAACAATGTGCTCTCTTTGAATTTTTCTATCGTGCACCCGCACAGACACACATAAACAGCAAACTGTGTGCTGTCAAGTTTTCTATTTGTAGCCGACTCAAGGTTTCAACTTTCAACTGTAACATCAGTTCACGCATAAGTACATGCACACACACACATGTATATATATATATATATATATATATATATATATATATATATATATATATATATATATATATATATATATGTATGTGTGTGTATGTGTATAGAGAGAGATTACGTAAGGTCAATCAAAACATATATATATTTGTGTGTGTGCGATATATATATATATATATATATATATATATATATATATATATATATATATATATATATATATATATATGTGTGTGTGTGTGTGTATGTATGTGTGTGAGTGTGTATATAGAGACAGATGAATACAAAGATTACGTAAGGTCAATCAAAACAATATAAAAAGAGTTAGATTTGCGGAAATGAGATGATATCAAGTCAACGATGAGTGAAAAGTAGCTTGTTCTGTTGATATTCTCTGAAATCCCAAAAAGCGTACATCTTCTGGAAGAAAGGCTAGTCTTCTATGATGGATCCTCACGGTTCATGTCTTTTGGATTTCATAAGTACCCTACTTCGGTATATCCATCCAGCACAACACAAATGAAACGATATGATACGAGCAGACGTAGTTGTTTCTTTCCTAAGGAGTTGAATAATATTACCGTTTTTGGATGACCATAGTATGGTGAACTTACACCTATCTTAATTTGTAAGAAAAAAGTATGATCTCACATTCTTGCGTATTCGTTTGTATGATGGACACAATAAGAAACGTAACGTTTCAACTAAGTTAAACGCTAGGCTTCAACTCGTGCTACACTTGGAAGACACATGGGCTTCTTTTGTACGATCAAAGGATTTGTTAAAATTCGATTTAAAATGCGAACAAGAAGATGGGAATAGAGTATTAGTTCTACATCTTGCGTCGGTAGATACTTATTCCACAAAAGGAAGCCATACTCATCATAGAATGTTGCGCATTCTTTTTAGGAAACGTTTCACCACTTTATATATTACCTATTCTATTGCTTCGACAATGATCCTTTTTCTCCTCTATGCTAGTCCATTGAGATGAGTGTGTATTAGGTGGATATCCTCTCTTCATTTGCCTACCTTGCAAGTCAGATTCAAACTCATGGGAGAAGTATTTGCACCCTACATCTGACCTTTGCCTTCTATGGTTTTATTTGCTTGATTTTCCCCAAAGAGCTAGATACTTCTTAAAGCATGAGAACACTTCATCTTTTGATGCTTGATGACATAACGCAAGGTCCATCTTCTATAATCATTTATGAATGTCACATAATCCCTTATCCATGAGATGGTTGGCTCTTTGCTTGGTCCCCAAGCATCTATGTGGAAAAGCTCTAAAATGTCTCCATGTGTGTACCCTTTGTTTATGAATGGTTGCCTAAGATATTTCCCAAATTGACATGCAATGCACTTGTATACCATATGTTGCTTTTAAATGTTAGGTAGTCCAAGCACACTTTGATCCCTACTTCTTTTCTTGAGGTCTCTTTTTCCAATTTGATCCAAACTTTTATGACTAACCTCTAACTATGATAGGGTTTGGGTGCCATATATGAACAATGTTATCTTTCTAGTGTCTTTGAGCTCGATGGTGAGAAATATATGTGTTTTTTCTCATTGGGTTATCCTCTTGAAACCTTGATATGGATCCTCTACATAGGCTCCATGCATTGTGAAACTCACGTAGAAACCTTTCTCCACAACTTGACCTACAAATTAAGATTTTAGTAAAACTAGGTACATAGAGAACTCCATGCATTGTGAAACTCACCTACAAACCTTTCTCCACAAGTTGACCTAAACATATGGATTATAGTAATACTTGGTACATAGAGAAATCTCCTCAAAAGATTCATCTTACCATTCGAAGTCTTTACATTTCCAATCTTCTCCATAGAGTGCCTTATTTGATCTTTTGTTTGGACTTCATGCTTATTATTTCAACCTTACAAGTTTCAAAGTTATGTGACATTTCTTGCTACATGGTTTGTGCTTCCCTAATCAGTATGGAACACATGCTCATCCCATCTAACTTCCGTCATTCACATGCTCATGAGTAGGAGTGAATCCTCTTGGGACTCATCATTAGTGAAGGTGGTGGAATCTTTTCTTCTGTTGTATCCTCTTTGGTAGTTTCTGTTGTAGTTATGCTTGTTCTATCCATATGAATTGTTGTATCTACCTCGAGGAGTTCCATATTCACGTGTGTTGTTTCCTCTTGCTCATCGATTCCTTGGGTTCCTTAAAGAATGCTCTCTCATGTGAGCAAGTCCATGGTAGTAGTGAACTCTTATTCCTTGTCATTAGCCTTCATTCCATTGATTATGTGCCTCATAATTTGATGTTCCTTTATGATCTCTTCAGTGCTTCTTGATTGATCTACAATTTCCTTCATCTTGGTGATAAAGTCGATGAAACTTTGCTTGGATTTCTTCTTGAGTGATATGAACTCCATCCGCAATTCATTCTTCTTATCCTTAGTGCTTGAAGAGAAGAATGCTTCCAAAGCATTCAAGAAAACGCATGAGTTCAGCAAGGCCCTTTCTAGATATGATTTTAGGATTATTGGACAGACATGCTCTCTAGGGACAAAGAGAAGCAAAAACACCAAGTAACCTATTGAGCTGACTGAAAATGAGCATGCAAATGCTATTTGTTTTTTAATTTTACACATCTCTTTAGTCGCATTCTCTTCTTTTCCTATTGACTAGTCCTAAAACTAGATTTGAAGCCTTACCTCTTAATTCCATCTTCGTGCCTTAGATTGCTTCTTATCTTAAAAATGCCTTTTTGAATGTGAAGAATCTCTTTATTGAATTTACTCTCAAGGCTCATCAGACTTTTTGTAATGATTATCTCTTATCATTTTGCAAATATTATAGATGTCCACTTGAGCATTTGTAAGAAGCCATGGGTCCACTTGACAATTGTCATACAACATTGTCACAAGGATAAGAAGGCATCTTAAAATCATGATGTCAGGCAATAGCAATATGTTTTTGGACCTAGGGGAGGGACATGGATACTAGATCAACATGTAACCAAGGATCTTTAGGATTTTTCATATAAGGATTAAATGTGGACACTATAGGATAATAATTTGGAGCACAAATGTTCATGTTTTGAGAGAGGGATAGGTTACCTTAGTCAACAATAAGGTTATGGGAGACATAACCCCTGTGGAGTCTCGCTTTGCATAGATTGTCATCTCATTGGGGCACTTTGTCTTTTCTCTTAGATGCTATCATGAATGTGGGGGTGACCACTCTTTTGTTTTCTATCCAAGGATAAATCCAGGGTATAGATGACAAAAATTAACGGTGTCATATGCAACAAAACATGCCTAACCACTCCACTATTGATTGTTTCTACAATGGGCAAGCCATGCATCAATAATGAAATAATCAAAACCTTAAAACTTCTAAAGCTAGACTCACTATCAACAAGTTCGATCTTAATATGGGTAAAGGTCCATTAAATACAATCAATATGCAAAAAGACCTGACTAGGATATGGATCAATCCTCTATCCCTATGCAGCAATGTTATGGTCCACGATAGAGGAGAAATCCACATGTGAAACCCCTTGCACAAAGTGTGCTAGGATAGAAACCTGCATATCTTCACTAAGTTGTGTCATTACAATATAGAGTGGGAGAAAACCTTGAGAGAGCCCTAGTGTCAATTACATGAGCAAATGATCCGGGGGGTATTAAGATGAATTACAACCGTGGTTATAATCCATATGAAAAAAGTGATTATTCCTGCGGAAAAAACTCCTTAATTGGATTAAGAACAACCAATATATGGGAAAAATATCTAGAAAATATGGGTTTTTAGAATACTATGTTAGACCCCAAGCAAGTAATTAAGTTGTTCCTCCACAAAATCCACGAATACCATGGGAAGCATGCTTTAGGTGCATTGGAGATAACTTCATACCGATTTTCCATTGGTGCACGCTCAAGCCAATCAATCATAACTAGATTTTAGGTTTCTGATAAAGCTGTGGAGTACTAAAGATGATGCCACTTCTTGTAAAGATCGTAGAGATTTGGATAGTTTCCAAAATGAGTTAGAGAAGTCACACAAGAAACAAAAAAATTTTGATGTTCCTCTACACCTTAATAACTGAGCAATTATATAGTTCTTGATAACTAATATTCTGTCTTTCACGAGTGCCTTACATTTACATTTGATTGGGGTGATGAGAGGTCTCTAAACCTCTATAAATACACACACACATATACATAAACATATACACACACACACACACACACACATATATATATATATATATATATATATATATATATATATATATATATATATATATATATATATATATATATATATATATATATATATATGTATATATATATATATATATATATATATATATATATATATATATATATATATATATATATATATGTGTGTGTGTGTGTGTGTGTGTGATGTGTGTGAGAGAGAGAGAGAGTGAGAGAGAGAAAGAATGAGAGAGCTGCACCTGTACAAAATACAAGCTATGCAGAATCACATAATTCACAACCCAATGATAATACAATTAACGAAAAGTCTCATATGCTGTAGATCCCCAGGGGAAGACTTGATCAATGAATGTCTTCCATCAAGATAAAAAGAACAACTTGAAATCTAAAAAGAGCTTCTGCAAGATTAAGAGTGTGTTGCACAAGGAGGTCGTCACCCTTCCTTTTGAATTTTGCATACTCTTTGAGTTGGAGAACAAATGCGATGTCCCCCTCCACTCTCACCCGCCATCTTCCCCCACCATCCCCTCCCCTTACCTCACCTCACCCCTACAGCCCAACCCCGCCCCCTCCCCCTCACGCATTCTCTCTCTCTCTCTCTCTCTCTCTCTCTCTCTCTCTCTCTCTCTCTCTTCTCCTCTCCTCCTTCTCTCACCTTCCCCGCCACTCCGCTTAGTTCCCCGCGGCCCACCCATCCCACCTCCCCCTCAGCCCCTGCAAGCCCCCTCCCCCTCCCCCGCATAGTTCCCCGCACCCCCTCCCCCATCCCCTCTCTTTCTCTCTCTCTCCTCCCTCTCTCTCTCTCTCTTCCCCTCCTCTTCCCTCCCTCCTCCTCCATCCCCCTCTGCTTCCCCGCGACCCCCCCCCCCCCCCCGCCTCCCTTCCCCTCCACCTCCTCCTCCCCCTCCACTTCCCCCCGCGACCCCCCCACCTCCCTTCCCCTCCGCCTTCCCCTCCCCCCTCCTCTTCCCTCCCTCCTCCTCCATCCCCCTCTGCCTTCCCTGCAAGCCCCCCCCCCCCTCTCTCCCCCTTCGCCTTCCCCGCGACCCCCCTCCTCCTCCCTCCTTCTCTAATCCCTCCCACAACTCCCTCTACCCCGCCTTCTCCACTTCTCATACACATAGGACTGGAGAGCCTTTTAATGTGCTGAAAGAGGCAGGTCAAGTAGTGCCATTAGAGCTTCTGAAGTTTGGAGCTTCGGTTAAGAAAGAGGAATCTAAAATTTATGGGGCTCATTTCAAGGACATCGCCGTGGATACTCCAAAAGCAACCTTTGAAGCTGATGTAGAGTGTGGTGATGCATGGTCTATCATTTTTTGAACTTGGTTGGACAAGGGGAAAATTCTAGCTAAAAGAGTTGAAGAGGTTCAGGAAGTTATTGACTGGTGTGAAGTACCGGCTCTAAAGCATGGTGAAATGGTAAAAACAAATTGGGGATGCATTGCAGGTAGCATGAGGACCTCAGATTAGAAGTAAAAGGTAAAAGGGAACTAGTAAATGAGGAAGCGAAGAAAAGGTTGTCGTCGCCTACCTGTTTATGAGGACCCAATTCAATTCAAGGGAATAATTGACCTACCTCTTCAATTTTGGGCAATCCATCGACGCGTGATCAGTGGACGTGAAGCAAGGCCTTCTTGATCTATTAATGCCTATAAAAACAATGGATTTGTGCTCATTTGGGGTACATTTTTTGGAGTTACTTTGACGCGTGTATACGTGCAGAAGTTCTCTCTTGCACTTGGTGGTTTCAAGCCTATTGTAGGAGCTACTCTGTAGTGTGGATACAGAGAGTAGGCTTCTCAATGGAGGGCTATGAGCACTATAGTGTAAGAGAGTGTCTTGGATTTTCTATCTTTTCTGTGAGACACTATTGGTGTTAAGCTCTATTCTCTTGAGCAATTCCTTCATCATTTGTATTGATCTGTATTTATCTGCATAGAGTACCACGAAGCTCTGAGCATTAGTTGTTGAGCATTTCCTTGACAAATCTTGTAATCATCTGAATCGAATCAAGAAGTGTATGGTCTTCCTTGGTCAATTGTTGTCCATATTTTCTGAAGTATCTCCTTGTTATCTACCTGATCATAGAAATGTTAAAGGGTATACTTCCCTAAAGAGAACCCCCCTTGAGTAGGCGACGTACTGGATGTGTTAATCTTTAATCTCTACTTTTGTTAAAAGCGGATACCCCAGTACCTCCTCTACAGTTTGGCACGCCCGGTGGGACCTTTGCATTTCTGTGAGAGGTATTTTTCCCCTATTACATTTGCAAGTAGGTACATGACCCATACACTGGCAGATAAGGAGTCTCTTCGTGTTCGGAGGAGCCTTAACAAGTTAGCCATAACCACGACTAGTGAGTCTACCTCCCTTCTGCCCTCCCTAAATTTATCAATTGATTTGGGTGCGACACCATTGTCGAAAGAGGGGTATAGGAGAACTCTAGACTTCTCCTCAGATACATCCGAAGAAACACCAGTACAAATGGAGGATATCTCTCATTTACTCTCCAGATTAAATATCAAATTCCCTACCTTCAAGGGACAAGCCTATGAGGATGCTGATGATCATGTGAGGAGATTCATCTCTTTATGCCGTGGAAGAGGTCTGCAAAATAGAGAGGATGCAATGCTGGTAGTTTTTCCATCCACATTGGAGGGTCTTGCAGATAAATGGTATAGTCAATATGCAGATGGCCATTTCACTACATGGGAGGCTCTGAAGGCGGCATTCTCATAGACATTCCGACCAAGTGATTCCTCAGAAAGAGCTCTAGATCAGCTAGAGAATTTGAAGCTAAGATCAGGTGAATCTTTTCATGAACTTCACACTAGAACAAAAGCACTTGTTGCACGTCTGCCACATGCTCCAGGTGACTTTTTGGTTAAAAAGTGGATAGAGAAGGCTCTACCCAGGTCATCTCAGCAGAAGCTTCGTGAGTCTCTTAGATTGGATGCCACCCTCAATGATTTTGTTGCAACGACATCACGCATTGAAGAAGCAAGGCAACATTTTGAAGGGGATACACAACCTAAGTATGCTGCAGACCTGGATCCTATTGAGCAACTAAGGAGGGAACTGGAGGCATTGAAGATGCAACAAAATCAACAAGAAGAGAAGGTCTTGCCACCACTGCGTCGAACTGATGATGAAGTGGCCCAACTTCGCTGAGAATTAGAAGACTTGAAGACCACTCAGGATATAAGGAGACAAATTTGGTGTACAATCTGTAACAACAATGGACATTCCAATGCTAATTGCCCTATTAAGGTAAGCTGTCAATTTTGTGGAAAAGATGGTCATGAAGCCAGAGATTGCTATTACCTCAAGGGTACACAGCAGAGAGGTAACCCTCAAACTTTGGATTCGTACTATGCTAGTACTTCAAATACATCTAATAGAGAGGAGAATAGGCCTGCAAATCCTAGATATAATAGACCCTTGATGTGCTATCGTTGTGGTGAATATGGTCACATGCAAAATAGCTGTTCCCTCCCAGAAGATGCACCTCCTTATCAACATTGTCCAGAGGCCAAGGATCATTATACCAAAGATTGCCCGAGAGGTCGTCCTGCTCCAATTCATATGATTGCAGTCTCTCCACATGAAGAAGGAAAAACCACTCAGACTTATGCTGTTTCATCCTCTGCAATGCCCATGATGACTAGAGCTAGGCAAGCAGCTGCAATCCAGAGAGATGAACAACAAGGATTTCAGGATAAAGAGGAAGAAAAGGAGTCTGGATGGAAGGACCAAGCACAAATTGAAGGAGCTTATAATAAGATGACTACTTCTTTAAAGGGCCAGCCAACAAGTCTGCAAGAAAACACTCAAGAGGTAAACATTGAACAGATCTTGAAAGGTATTCATAACAAGGTTAGTCTATATGAACTTATAAGGATGGATTCAAAAATAAGAAGTGACTTACTGAAGATTATACACTCTGCTCAGTTGGTCCAATCACCTAGTATAGATGGTTTCATGGTTGATTTTCCCCCTGCACCCTTAGAAGACTACCAAAGCTCAAGATTATCTGTTTGTATAAAGGATGAAGCTCTCACAGGTGTGATAATAGATGGAGGCTCTGGTATCAATTTAATGCCAAATTTTTCAATGAAGAAGCTGAAATTGAACCCCACCAAGTTGGCACCATTCACGGTTACATTGGCAGATCAACATCGGGTTGCGCCACTGGGCATTATTGAGAAGGTACTGATGGTAGTACAGGGCTGCCATTTTGTTCTAGATTTTGTTGTTATTGCACTTCCTCAGGAGACTTCTTACCCTCTACTCCTGGGGAGACCTTGGCTGAGACAAGCAAAAGCTTTGCAAGATTGGGGAAAAAACAAACTATGGATTTCAACAAGCACCAATAGCCAACTGCAATTACATTTGGAAGAGGGATTTGACTCAGGAAAAACCACTGGATATACTGTGGATACTCAGGTAATGCCCACTCTACCCCAAGAAGATGATACATTGCTCAATTGGATGATGGGAAGTGCAGAGTGTTGCACGGTGGAGATCAATGAAATTGAGGAAGAAGTTGCAGATAAGGTAATTACAGACAACAAGGATCTAACGGGGATACCAGAAGAGCTTGGGTTACATCGGATACCCTTAGTTGAGGGAGCCGTGCCAATAAGAAGTAGACCGTATCGACTCAATCCAAAATATGCAGAGGCTGTAAAAGTAGAAATTACAAAGCTAGAAGAAGCTGGGATAATTGTGCTAGTAGAACATTCCAGGTGGCTTTCTTCTATGGTTATTGTGCCCAAGAAAAATAGTGGAAAAATAAGAGTATGTGTTGATTTCCGTGCTTTGAATAAGGTAACTATTCGAGATGGATTTCCTCAGCCCTTCACAGAGCAAGTACTTGAAGAAGTAGCTGGTCACACTTTGTATAGTTTCTTGGATGGTTTTAGTGGCTACAATCAGATAGTGATCCATCCTGATGATAGGGACAAAACAGCCTTTGTCACTCCCTAGGGCACTTATGTCTATACTCGAATGGCTTTTGGTTTGAAGAATGCACCGGCTTCATTTAATAGAAGGATGTATCTGATATTGGGCAAATGGTTAACAACCTTTCTACGCATTTTCATGGATGACTTTTTAGTATTTTCAGGTACAGATAGAAGGGCAGCAGTTCAAGATTTCCATGACCATTTGGAAAATCTAAAAGAAATTTTTGAGCAATGTCTCAAAACAGGTTTGAAATTGAATCCTGATAAATGTCACTTTTTGGTCACTAAGGGCACTCTTCTTGGTCACATAGTATCTGCTAAAGGCATAACTGTTGACCCTGCAAAGGTTACAGCTATTCTTTCCATGCCAATTCCACAAAGCCCAAAGGAAGTGCAAAGTTTCTTGGGCCATGCAGGATATCACAGAAGATTCATTAGGATGTATTCGGAAATTGCTAAGCCCTTGTCAAGGCTTACCAGCAAAAAGATCCCTTTCTCATGGAGTGCTGAATCTGACAAAGCATTTTGTGAACTAAAGTTGAGGCTATGTACTGCTCCACTTTTAAGTGTTCCTAATTGGTCATTGGAATTTCATGTGCATACAGATGCTAGTCTTCATGCTGTTGGTGCAGTTCTAGCTCAACCATCATCTCACAAAGTGGATAGACCTATCTCTTATGCAAGCAGACTACTCAACCAAGCTGAAAGAAATTACAGTACAACGGAAAGAGAAGGTTTGGCTATCGTATTTGCTCTTCAGAAGTTCCGACATTATCTCCTTGGTGTACATTTCATTGTTATTTCTGATCATCAGCCCTTGAAGTATTTGATAAACAAGCCTAGAGTAGCTGGAAGGATTTGGAGATGGTTACTCCTATTTCAAGAATTTAATTTTGATATTCATATTAAGCCAGGAAAAGAGCACTACATGGCAGATCAAGTGTCCAGGACGGCAATGAGCGAAAAGGCAACAGGTATTAATGATGAATTGGTGGATAGCAATCTTTTTCTAGTAGCGATCCGGACTGGTTGGTATGATGAAATTCTCCATGTTCTTACTACTCGAAAGATCCCAGAACACTTGACACCTGTAGAAAAGAGAAGATTGCTACTGAAAACCAAAGCGTATTCTCTTATAAATGGAAATTTATATAAATACTGTCAGGATGATATATTGAGAAGGTGTGTCTATCCAGAGGAGGTAAATCTTCTGCTAGAGGCTGCACACAATGAAGGACATCTAAAGGGGGAAGAATTGGCTCATAGAATCATCCACAAAGGTTTATGGTGGCCTCATATTTTCAAGGATGCAATCAAGTTTTCTAAATAATGCAACATCTGCCAGAGGTGTGCTCCCGTGCCAACCAGATTGAATTTCCAACCATTGGTCATATCTACAGGATGGCTCCCATTTGAACGATGGGGTCTTGATTTCATAGGACCAATTAATCCAACTGGTCAACCTGGAGGAAAAAGTATATTTTGATGGCCACATGCTATGCCACTAAATGGATAGAGGCTAAAGCTACAGTGGACTGCACGGCTTTAACAGTAGCTAAATTTATGTATAAACGTATTTTCTCAAGATTTGGTTGCCCACTGGAAATTACTAGTGATAGGGGCACACATTTTGTAAATCAATTGCTCCAGTTTATATTTAACAGGTACAAAATCTTCCATAAAAAATCTTGTGCCTCTTACCCAAGGGCAAATGGCGAAGCAGAGAGTTCCAATAAGATTTTGATCGGACTACTTCGCAAATTATCTTTTGATCATCAAAGCTCTTGGCCACTAGCACTAATTGGTGCAATTTGGGCTTTCAAAACCACAAAGAGGGGAACCACGGGCGAGACTCCATTTCGGTTAGTATATGGAAAAGAGGCATTGGCCCCATTTGAGTTCATTATCAGAAAGGAAATAGGAATCAAAACCATTGGAATTGAACCCCCATTGAGAGATTGGTGGCATTAGAAGAGTACAGAGAAGGGGCAATGCAGAAACTCCAGGTAACACAAGAAGGGCGCAAGAGACTGCATGACAAGTATCTGAGATCCAATAAAGTTCAGGAAGGGTCCATGGTTTTAATGCATCAAGTCCCAGCAATTTCAACTAAAATGGCACCTAAATGGATAGGACCTTATAAGGTAATCAAGGTATTGCCACATAGCGCTGTGCATTTGGAAGATCTCCAGGGTATAAGGATTCCCCTAGTTAATATTTCCAGGGTGAAGAAGTATCTAAACTGAGTCAACTTGGAAGAGATTCACTCACTGTACATACCATAGTTCTTTCGTTTTCTACAGTTCATTTTGAAGGAATAATTAAATAAAGGAATTGTTGCACCGGGACGGTGCAAAATCTTGATGTGGGGGTCTGTAGATCCCCAGGGGCAGACTTGATCAATGAATGTCTTCCATCAAGATAAAAAGAACAACTTGAAATCTACAAAGAGCTTCTGCAAGATTAAGAGTGTGTTGCACAAGGAGGTCGTCACCCTTCCTTTTGAATTTTGCATACTCTTTGAGTTGGAGAACAAATGCGATGTCCCCCTCCACTCTCACCCGCCATCTTTCCCCACCATCCCCTCCCCTTACCTCACCTCACCCCTGCAGCCCAACCCCGCCCCCTCCCCCTCACGTATTCTCTCTCTCTCTCTCTCTCTCTCTCTCTCTCTCTCTCTCTCTCTCTCTCTCGCTCTCTCTCTCTCTCTCTCTCTCTCTCTCTCTCTCTCTCTCTCTCTCTCTCTCTCTCTCTCTCTCTCTCTCTCTCTCTCTCTCTCTCTCTCTCTCTCTCTCTCTCTCTCTCTCTCTCTCTCTCTCTCTCTCTCTCTCTTCCTCTCCTCCTTCTCTCACCTTCCCTGCCACTCCGCTTAGTTCCCCGCGGCCCACCCCTCCCACCTCCCCCTCAGCCCCCGCAAGCCCCCTCCCCCTCCCCCGCATAGTTCCCCGCACCCCCTCCCCCATCCCCTCTCTTTCTCTCTCTCTCTCCTCCCTCTCTCCCTCTCTCTCTTCCCCTCCTCTTCCCTCCCTCCTCCTCCATCCCCCTCCGCTTCCCCGCTACCCCCCCCCTCGCCTCCCTTCCCCTCCGCCTCCTCCTCCCCCTCCACTTCCCCCCGCGACCCCCCTGCCTCCCTTCCCCTCCGCCTTCCCCTCCCCCCTCCTTTTCCCTCCCTCCTCCTCCATCCCCCTCCGCCTTCCCTGCAAGCCCCCCTCTCTCTCCCCCTTCGCCTTCCCCGCGCCCCCCTCCTCCTCCCTCCTTCTCTAATCCCTCCCGCAACTCCCTCTACCCCGCCTTCTCCACTTCTCATACACATAGGACTGGAGAGCCTTTTAATGTGCTGAAAGAGGCAGGTCAAGTAGTGCCATTAGAGCTTTTGAAGTTTGGAGCTTCGGTTAAGAAAGAGGAATCTAAAATTTATGGGGCTCATTTCAAGGACATCGCCGTGGATACTCCAAAAGCAACCTTTGAAGCTGATGTAGAGTGTGGTGATGCATGGTCTATCATTTTTTGAACTTGGTTGGACAAGGGGAAAATTCTAGCTAAAAGAGTTGAAGAGGTTCAGGAAGTTATTGACTGGTGTGAAGTACCCGCTCCAAAGCATGGTGAAATGGTAAAAACAAATTGGGGATGCATTGCAGGTAGCATGAGGACCTCAGATTAGAAGTAAAAGGTAAAAGGGAACTAGTAAATGAGGAAGCGAAGAAAAGGTTGTCGTCGCCTACCTATTTATGAGGACCCAATTCAATTCAAGGGAATAATTGACCTACCCCTTCAATTTTGGGCAATCCACCGGCGCGTGATCAGTGGACGTGAACCAAGGCCTTCTTGATCTATTAGGGCCTATAAAAACAATGGATTTGTGCTCATTTGGGGTACATTTTTTGGAGTTACTTTGACGCGTGTATACGTGCAGAAGTTCTCTCTTGCACTTGATGGTTTCAAGCCTATTGTAGGAGCTACTCTGTAGTGTGGATATAGAGAGTAGGCTTCTCAGTGGAGGGCTATGAGCACTATAGTGTAAGAGAGTGTCTTGGATTTTCTATCTTTTCTGTGAGACACTATTGGTGTTAAGCTCTATTCTCTTGAGCAATTCCTTCATTATTTGTATTGATTTGTATTTATCTGCATAGAGTACCACAAAGCTCTGAGCATTAGTTTTTGAGCATTTCCTTGACAAATCTTGTAATCATCTGAATCGAATCAAGAAGTGTATGGTCTTCCTTGGTCAATTGTTGTCCATATTTTCTGAAGTATCTCCTTGTTATCTACCTGATCACAGAAATGTTAAAGGGTATACTTCCCTAAAGAGAACCCCCCTTGAGTAGGCGACGTACTGGATGTGTTAATCTTTAATCTCTACTTTTGTTAAAAGCGGATACCCCAGTACCTCCTCTATAGTTTGGCACGCCCGGTGGGACCTTTGCATTTCTGTGAGAGGTATTTTTCCCCTATTACATTTGCAAGTAGGTACATGACCCATACACGGGCAGATAAGGAGTCTCTTCGTGTTCGGAGGAGCCTTAACAAGTTAGCCATAACCACGACTAGTGAGTCTACCTCCCCTCTGCCCTCCCTAAATTTATCAATTGATTTGGGTGCGACACCATTGTCGAAAGAGGGGTATAGGAGAACTCTAGACTTCTCCTCAGATACGTCCGAAGAAACACCAGTACAAATGGAGGATATCTCTCATTTACTCTCCAGATTAAATATCAAATTCCCTACCTTCAAGGGACAAGCCTATGAGGATGCTGATGATCATGTGAGGAGATTCATCTCTTTATGCCGTGGAAGAGGTCTGCAAAATAGAGAGGATGCAATGCTGGCAGTTTTTCCATCCACATTGGAGGGTCTTGCAGATAAATGGTATAGTCAATATGCAGATGGCCATTTCACTACATGGGAGGCTCTGAAGGTGGCATTCTCACAGACATTCCGACCAAGTGATTCCTCAGAAAGAGCTCTAGATCAGCTAGAGAATTTGAAGCTAAGATCAGGTGAATCTTTTCATGAACTTCACACTAGAACAAAAGCACTTGTTGCACGTCTGCCACATGCTCCAGGTGACTTTTTGGTTAAAAAGTGGATAGAGAAGGCTCTACCCAGGTCATCTCAGCAGAAGCTTCGTGAGTCTCTTAGATTGGATGCCACCCTCAATGGTTTTGTTGCAACGGCATCACGCATTGAAGAAGCAAGGCAACATTTTGAAGGGGATACACAACCTAAGTATGCTGCAGACCTGGATCCTATTGAGCAACTAAGGAGGGAACTGGAGGCATTGAAGATGCAACAAAATCAACAAGAAGAGAAGGTCTTGCCACCACTGCGTCGAACTGATGATGAAGTGGCCCAACTTTGCCGAGAATTAGAAGACTTGAAGACCACTCAGGATATAAGGAGACAAATTTGGTGTACAATCTGTAACAACAATGGACATTCCAATGCTAATTGCCCTATTAAGGTAAGCTGTCAATTTTGTGGAAAAGATGGTCATGAAGCCAGAGATTGCTATTACCTCAAGGGTACACAGCAGAGAGGTAACCCTCAAACTTTGGATTCGTACTATGCTAGTACTTCAAATACATCTAATAGAGAGGAGAATAGGCCTGCAAAGCCTAGATATAATAGACCCTTGATGTGCTATCGTTGTGGTGAATATGGTCACATGCAAAATAGTTGTTCCCTCCCAGAAGATGCACCTCCTTATCAACATTGTCCAGAGGCCAAGGATCATTATACCAAAGATTGCCCGAGAGGTCGTCCTGCTCCAATTCATATGATTGCAGTCTCTCCACATGAAGAAGGAAAAACCACTCAGACTTATGCTGTTTCATCCTCTGCAATGCCCATGATGACTAGAGCTAGGCAAGCAGCTGCAATCCAGAGAGATGAACAACAAGGATTTCAGGATAAAGAGGAAGAAAAGGAGTCTGGATGGAAGGACCAAGCACAAATTGAAGGAGCTTATAATAAGATGACTACTTCTTTAAAGGGCCAGCCAACAAGTCTGCAAGAAAACACTCAAGAGGTAAACATTGAACAGATCTTGAAAGGTATTCATCACAAGGTTAGTCTATATGAACTTATAAGGATGGATTCAAAAATAAGAAGTGACTTACTGAAGATTATACACTCTGCTCACTTGGTCCAATCACCTAGTATAGATGGTTTCATGGTTGATTTTCCCCCTGCACCCTTAGAAGACTACCAAAGCTCAAGATTATCTGTTTGTATAAAGGATGAAGCTCTCACAGGTGTGATCATAGATGGAGGCTCTGGTATCAATTTAATGCCAAATTTTTCAATGAAGAAGCTGAAATTGAACCCCACCAAGTTGGCACCATTCACGGTTACATTGGCAGATCAACATCGGGTTGCGCCACTGGGCATTATTGAGAAGGTACTGATGGTAGTACAGGGCTGCCATTTTGTTCTAGATTTTGTTGTTATTGCACTTCCTCAGGAGACTTCTTACCCTCTACTCCTTGGGAGACCTTGGCTGAGACAAGCAAAAGCTTTGCAAGATTGGGGAAAAAACAAACTATGGATTTCAACAAGCACCAATAGCCAACTGCAATTACATTTGGAAGAGGGATTTGACTCAGGAAAAACCACTGGATATACTGTGGATACTCAGGTAATGCCCACTCTACCCCAAGAAGATGATACATTGCTCAATTGGATGATGGGAAGTGCAGAGTGTTGCACGGTGGAGATCAATGAAATTGAGGAAGAAGTTGCAGATAAGGTAATTACAGACAATAGCAATGAAGACCACAAGGTGTTGAAGAATGAACAGTTGAAGGAAACTACAAGCTTTGAAGATGCAACCAATATAAAAGTATCAGAGGGAAGAATATGAACCAAAGAGCAGAGAAGATCTTCCTTTTGCAGATATACCTCAAGGATGGATGGAAGAACATGTTGCAGAATATAACTTAAAATCCACTCTTGCATATAGTGGAGAGGATTTCTCAAGCAAGAATACTCCTAAAATATTGGTTCAAGAAGTAAATTTTGGAAATGAAGAAAACCCTCAAGTAGTCCATTTGCCATCCTGGTTGTGGCATTATCCTCCTTTGCTATAGAAGGTAACTTCTTTGCTTTTTACTTACAAAAGTGTCTTTGCATGGTCCTACAAGGATCTAACGGGGATACCAGAAGAGCTTGGGTTACATCGGATACCCTTAGTTGAGGGAGCTGCGCCAATAAGAAGTAGACCGTATCGACTCAATCCGAAATATGCAGAGGCTGTAAAAGCAGAAATTACAAAGCTAGAAGAAGCTGGGATAATTGTGCTAGTAGAACATTCCAGGTGGCTTTCTTCTATGGTTATTGTGCCCAAGAAAAATAGTGGAAAAATAAGAGTATGTGTTGATTTCCGTGCTTTGAATAAAGTAACTATTCAAGATGGATTTCCTCAGCCCTTCACAGAGCAAGTACTTGAAGAAGTAGCTGGTCACACTTTGTATAGTTTCTTGGATGGTTTTAGTGGCTACAATCAGATAGTGATCCATCCTGATGATAGGGGCAAAACAGCCTTTGTCACTCCCTAGGGCACTTATGTCTATACTCGAATGGCTTTTGGTTTGAAGAATGCACCGGCTTCATTTAATAGAAGGATGTATCTGATATTGGGCAAATGGTTAACAACCTTTCTACGCATTTCCATGGATGACTTTTTAGTATTTTCAGGTATAGATAGAAGGGCAGCAGTTCAAGATTTCCATGACCATTTGGAAAATCTAAAAGAAATTTTTGAGCAATGTCTCAAAACAGGTTTGAAATTGAATCCTGATAAATGTCACTTTTTGGTCACTAAGGGCACTCTTCTTGGTCACATAGTATCTGCTAAAGGCATAATTGTTGACCCTGCAAAGGTTACAGCTATTCTTTCCATGCCAATTCCACAAAGCCCAAAGGAAGTGCAAAGTTTCTTGGGCCATGCAGGATATCACAGAAGATTCATTAGGATGTATTCGGAAATTGCTAAGCCCTTGTCAAGGCTTACCAGCAAAAAGATCCCTTTCTCATGGAGTGCTGAATCTGACAAAGCATTTTGTGAACTAAAGTTGAGGCTATGTACTGCTCCACTTTTAAGTGTTCCTAATTGGTCATTGGAATTTCATGTGCATACAGATGCTAGTCTTCATGTTGTTGGTGCAGTTCTAGCTCAACCATCATCTCACAAAGTGGATAGACCTATCTCTTATGCAAGCAGACTACTCAACCAAGCTCAAAGAAATTATAGTACAACGGAAAGAGAAGGTTTGGCTATCGTATTTGCTCTTCAGAAGTTCCGACATTATCTCCTTGGTGTACATTTCATTGTTATTTCTGATCATCAGCCCTTGAAGTATTTGATAAACAAGCCTAGAGTAGCTGGAAGGATTTGGAGATGGTTACTCCTATTTCAAGAATTTAATTTTGATATTCATATTAAGCCAGGAAAAGAGCACTACATGGCAGATCAAGTGTCCAGGAGGGCAATGAGCGAAAAGGCAACAGGTATTAATGATGAATTGGTGGATAGCAATCTTTTTCTAGTAGCGATCCGGACTGGTTGGTATGATGAAATTCTCCATGTTCTTACTACTGGAAAGATCCCAGAACACTTGACACCTGTAGAAAAGAGAAGATTGCTACTGAAAACCAAAGCGTATTCTCTTATAAATGGAAATTTATATAAATACTGTCAGGATGATATATTGAGAAGGTGTGTCTATCCAGAGGAGGTAAATCTTCTGCTAGAGGCTGCACACAATGAAGGACATCTAAAGGGCGAAGAATTGGCTCATAGAATCATCCACAAAGGTTTATGGTGGCCTCATATTTTCAAGGATGCAATCAAGTTTTCTAAAGAATGCAACATCTGCCAGAGGTGTGCTCCCGCGCCAACCAGATTGAATTTCCAACCATTGGTCATATCTACAGGATGGCTCCCATTTGAACGATGGGGTCTTGATTTCATAGGACCAATTAATCCAACTGGTCAACCTGGAGGAAAAAAGTATATTTTGATGGCCACATGCTATGCCACTAAATGGATAGAGGCTAAAGCTACAGTGGACTGCACGGCTTTAACAGTAGCTAAATTTATGTATAAACGTATTTTCTCAAGATTTCGTTGCCCACTGGAAATTACTAGTGATAGGGGCACACATTTTGTAAATCAATTGCTCCAGTTTATATTTAACAGGTACAAAATCTTCCATAAAAAATCTTGTGCCTATTACCCAAGGGCAAATGGCCAAGCAGAGAGTTCCAATAAGATTTTGATCGGACTACTTCGCAAATTATCTTTTGATCATCAAAGCTCTTGGCCACTAGCACTAATTGGTGCAATTTGGGCTTTCAAAACCACAAAGAGGGGAACCACGGGCGAGACTCCATTTCGGTTAGTATATGGAAAAGAGGCATTGGCCCCATTTGAGTTCATTATCAGAAAGGAAATAGGAATCAAAACCATTGGAATTGAACCCCCATTGAGAGATTGGTGGCATTAGAAGAGTACAGAGAAGGGGCAATGCAGAAACTCCAGGTAACACAAGAAGGGCGCAAGAGACTGCATGACAGGTATCTGAGATCCAATAAAGTTCAGGAAGGGTCCATGGTTTTAATGCATCAAGTCCCACCAATTTCAACTAAAATGGCACCTAAATGGATAGGACCTTATAAGGTAATCAAGGTATTGCCACATAGCGCTGTGCATTTGGAAGATCTCCAGGGTATAAGGATTCCCCTAGTTAATATTTCCAGGGTGAAGAAGTATCTAAACTGAGTCAACTTGGAAGAGATTCACTCACTGTACATACCATAGTTCTTTCGTTTTCTACAGTTCATTTTGAAGGAATAATTAAATAAAGGAATTGTTGCACCGGGACGGTGCAAAATCTTGATGTGGGGGTCTGTAGATCCCCAGGGGCAGACTTGATCAATGAATGTCTTCCATCAAGATAAAAAGAACAACTTGAAATCTACAAAGAGCTTCTGCAAGATTAAGAGTGTGTTGCACAAGGAGGTCGTCACCCTTCCTTTTGAATTTTGCATACTCTTTGAGTTGGAGAACAAATGCGATGTCCCCCTCCACTCTCACCCGCCATCTTCCCCCACCATCCCCTCCCCTTACCTCACCTCACCCCTGCAGCCCAACCCCGCCCCCTCCCCCTCACGTATTCTCTCTCTCTCTCTCTCTCTCTCTTCCTCTCCTCCTTCTCTCACCTTCCCCGCCACTCCTATTAGTTCCCCGCGGCCCACCCCTCCCACCTCCCCCTCAGCCCCCGCAAGCCCCCTCCCCCTCCCCCGCATAGTTCCCCGCACCCCCTCCCCCATCCCCTCTCTTTCTCTCTCTCTCTCCTCCCTCTCTCCCTCTCTCTCTTCCCCTCCTCTTCCCTCCCTCCTCCTCCATCCCCCTCCGCTTCCCCGCGACCCCCCCCCCCCCCCGCCTCCCTTCCCCTCCGCCTCCTCCTCCCCCTCCACTTCCCCCCGCGACCCCCCTGCCTCCCTTCCCCTCCGCCTTCCCCTCCCCCCTCCTTTTCCCTCCCTCCTCCTCCATCCCCCTCCGCCTTCCCTGCAAGCCCCCCCCCTCTCTCCCCCTTCGCCTTCCCCGCGACCCCCCTCCTCCTCCCTCCTTCTCTAATCCCTCCCGCAACTCCCTCTACCCCGCCTTCTCCACTTCTCATACACATAGGACTGGAGAGCCTTTTAATGTGCTGAAAGAGGCAGGTCAAGTAGTGCCATTAGAGCTTTTGAAGTTTGGAGCTTCGGTTAAGAAAGAGGAATCTAAAATTTATGGGGCTCATTTCAAGGACATCGCCGTGGTAAAAGCTGCCATGTGTTGTTCTCATACAATGCATCTATCTCTTCTTGCATCACATTTGACAGATTAACATTTAAATTTGCATCTTCGAAACATGTAGGTTCTTGTTCTTCAATAACTTTTGACATAAAAGCTGAATGTGAAACACAATAAGACTCAATATACCTTTGTGTTGGATTTCTTTCTCTTGAACTTCTCCTAAGTTTATGTTCATGTTTTATCAAATCAGATTTAGAACTTTCATCAATTTCTATATCATCACTTATCTCAACAAGCTTTGCTTTACCTTTTCCTTTCTCGTTTGATGTAGGTGATGATTTTTCTTCATTATAACCATTCTCATCTTCTGAGCTCACTCCTGTAGTATCATGTAAACCATCCTCAATTTCTTCTTGATCCTCTAAAATAGGATCTGTAAACCAAGATAATAACTCATCAAAGCGTACATCACGGCTAATAATCATTTCCTTACTTATTGGATTATAACACTTATATCCTTTCTGATTATCTGCATAACCCATGAAAATACATTTCTCTGCTTTTGGCTCTAGTTTGGTTCTCATGCATATGGAATCATATCAAAACAAACACAACCGAATATACGCAAGTGATCAATAACAGGTTTTCTATTAAACAAAACCTCAAAAGGAGTTACATTATGCATTGTAGATGTTGGCATACGATTCATCAAATATACTACTGTGTTTATCGCTTCAGCCCAAAATTTCAATGGCATATGCTTTTCATTCAGCATTGCTCTTGCTATTTCTGCAATAATCCTATTTTGTCTTTTGGCACTCTGTTCTGTTGAGGAGTATACCTCCAAGTGACTTCCCTTTTTATACCCTCATTCCAAAGAAAGAACATTCTTGAAAAATATTCACTACCACCATTAGATCCTAACCTTTTAATTACCTTTCCGGTTTGCTTTTCGGCCATTGCTTTGAATTTGACAAAGCAGTCAAACACATCACTCTTATGCTTAAAAAAATACACAAAATTCATTCGGCTAAAGTCATCCACAAAAGTAACATAATACTTACTATCTGCAAGTGATGGTTCCTTCATAGGACCCCAAACATCAGTATGCACCAATTCTAATAAGTCCTTGCTTTGCAATTTGACACTAGAAAAAGGATGCCTTGCTTGGTTACCAAATTGACAAGCATCACACAAATGTATCATATTTTGTTTTGAGATATTAGGTAAAACAACAACAATCTTTGTTTAAGCCATGTCTTTTAACTTATGTACATTTACATGTCCTATTGACTTATGCCATAATTGAATCTGAGAAATCTTATTATTACCAACTCAATAATAAGAAACTAAATTAGGAGTTGCATCCAATGTAAAAAGTCTTCCTTAGCGTTGAACTTTTGCCAAGACTTTATAATTCTGCTTTGGATTTTCAACAAAACACCCATATTTGTTGAACCATACTTGATAGCCACACTCAACCATTTGACCAACTGAAATAAGATTTTTACTTATTGACGATACATGACGAACATCTTTTAAACTTTTATTGCCTTTTCGATCTTCAAAGCACACATCTTCAACTTGTGCTATATGATGCATTGAATTTTCACTTGTTTCAACTTTACCATCAAACAAAGGTGCATGTAAATTAGCAAACCAATCAACATTATTGCTCATATGATTACTACGTCCACTCTCAACATACCATACATCATTGCTATGAGTTACATCTATATTCACATTCATCATTAGTACATTTTTATGTTTTTGTTCCTGAACAAAATTACCCTGTGCATGGTTTTGCCTTGCATATCCATCTCACCCTTGATTATGCCAACAATCACGAGATATATGACCAGCCTTACCACAATTATAACATGTTATACCTGAATTACCTTGATATGCATTATATCCTCTGCCACAGTAGGAATATCTCCCCCTTCCACGCATATTCATATCTGCGTTGCCTGCATCATAATTATTGTTTATCTCATTTCGACCTCCATGACCTCTGAAAGTTCCTCTTCTGCCACCTTTGCGACCACGCTGATTTACTGCATAAAGTGCATGACCTACACTACCTTTCTGCATAGATTGTCCACCATTAATATTAATTTCTTCTGTTATCATAAGTGCAACCAACTCATCAAAATCAAGAAACTCCTCTCTCAAAAATACAGAATTTGTAAAAGCTTTCCATTTTTCACCTTCTTTTAAACCATTTAAAGCAAATGCAACTAAATCATCATCTTCAACTATGCACAAAATTGAAGCAAGTGCATTGAGGATCTGCTTAATTTTTAAAACATAATCATTTACTAACTGTCATACACCCTTCCGCAAATTATTAAATTCACTTTTCAATTGAATTGGCCATGCCTTAGCGGTTGTTGCGAAGAGTCAGTCTAACCCCTCCCAAATATCCTTGCTTGTTCTCAAGTCCGGTATGTGTCCTATCATGCTTGACTCAATATTTTGTGACAATACAAAGATTACCTTCTTCTCACGCTCATTCCACCTCTGATATTCTCACACTTGCTGTGGTGTCAGATTTTTGTCAGGCAAGTCCAGTTTAGCTTCTGTACCACTAATAAGACCATGCAGATTCGTACCGATAAGATATGCAGACATGCAAAAATGCCAGGCTTGATAGTTGGTTTTACTCAATTTTTCTATTTGGCTATCTCCATCAGCTATCCTAAAAGAAGGTAATTCTAAACAAAGGTACTTCCAAATTATCAGCTTATTGGTGTTGCATCTTATGTATATACCTCATGTATAGCACCTTTGATGCATCAACCTTGCTCTGATACCAATGTAGAATATAGGAAGTTCAAGAAGTAGCACAAAATGGAAGCATGAAGGGGAGCAGAAAATAGCATAGACTACGAAGATGATAAAGCAAAGTAGACACACAAGACTTGATAAAAGAAGAGAAGTTCTCTGTACAAAAAATGTGTCTATATTCACAATGATGGAGTATCAACAACTCTATACAAAATTGAATTCCTAAGCTCTTTATATAGAGTTTTGGAAATGAATATGTGCCAATGATTTTCTTGTACAAAAGTAGTGAAGAATATTTAAAGTACTAAAGGAATGGATAATAACTAAAAAGTTGTTTAACAACTTTTTCACAGAAATAATGGATGCTATTTTAAAGCACTTAAAGAGTGGTCAACTTTTAATGACCCTATTTATGAAGATAATGGATGATATCTAAAGTTCTAAAAGAATGGTTTTAAACTAAAAAACTTTTCCTAAAACAGATGCACAACACCGTTTTCATTGAAAACGTCATGAACGTACGAAAGAATGTGTTATGACATCCATAACCATTTTTAAAAGAAGACAATACATCACTATGCAAACAACATTTTAACATGTAGATTCCAATAGAACAACCACCTACAAAATAAGTAACCGCAAAGGGAAACGTGTTGTCCCCATGTGAGAAAGAGATCAAAGATAGAAAAGATCAATAGTCCATTGCAAAAGGAAGCTCACACAACTGAAAAATGTAGAAGGAAGAGTCATTACGGAAATCAAAGTGGAGAAGAGAATTGAGGAAGAAGATGAAGACAAATAAAATAGGATATGATGACATCAGCATATGTAAGAAGAGATATTAAAAGAAAGAAATGACCAGAGAGAGAAAGAGAAAATAAGAAAGATGAATAAATGAAGCAAACTCAAGCAACGGTGATTTCTATTCAATACAAGGGGCATAGGTAGCTATGTGTGTATGTATGTATGTAAATATGTATATATGTTTGTGCATGTATGTATGTTTATGTTGTTAGATATACTCAATACTCCACCCTCAGGTGATTACAAATGATCCATGGTGCTCTAAGTTGTAAGACCCCTATTATGATGAGAAGTCATTATGAGAGCTTTGACATTTGTGGAGCCCTAACTGCCAAGTTAGATGATATCTATATGTGATAGTTGTGAAGAGAGATGGTGGATGCAATCCAAAGATGAGTAGGTGCCGCTACAACCAGCTTCACACCAGCCAACTGAGACTTCAGAGTTGATTAGTAGACCCTTTGAGCTTCCTAAATCCACCAAAATATCAGCCAAGTACTTTGGAACATGTATCCCAAAAGTTTAAGTCAAGACCGACAAGTTGCGAAATGACTAGCTCCCAAAACTTGCTATTTTTGGACATACACCTGCTGGAAAAAATGAACAGTGCTCTCAACCTGGAAGGAATTAGAAAAATTCCTTTTGGGCATAGCAAATAGACTTAGCAAGCTTCCTATTCCAAGTTAAAACACTTCAAATGATGGACTGAGCACTGAGAACAAGTTTCATCAAGTTCTGGAACATTCCCACAATTCTCGGGGCTCTGCAGAGATAGACCAGTAAGCAGTACAATGCAGATATCTCCAAAAATATAAATCCAATGACCTTGAAAATTTATAGGTAGAAACTAGACAGTGAGAGCTATCCAACGCACTTTAAAACACTGAAAAAGGTTCAGTAAAACTCGAGATATGACCTTCTGAAGTTACTGCTCTGAGTGAGTATAGCAGAGAACAAAACAGAGAGGTAGATGATAATAAATGTATAGATTCACATATGATTACAACCACATTGGCAATGAATCTTTGCACAATGGGAGTAGAATGATAGAGCTATGGAGTAAGCTCTTCAATCTCTACAAAATGACATGAAGTGGTCACGTACAAGGCTTGCTAATCGCCTCTTCCTTCTTGCTCCTTTTATAGCTATTCTTGGAGGGAGTTTTGAATTCGAATTCGAATGGCTCCACCTAAAAGTGATCCCCAAAGTTAGGAGAGATTCCCTCAGCTCAAAAATTCGTGATTTTGGTAGTTGGAGCCACGAATTTGCTTTTACATCATGGATGAGGTAAGCCATCCTTTTACTTTTTTCTTTTTCCATTTACAAGAGATAAAATGTACTCTTTTACAAGAGGTGTTCACATGACTACTCATGTGACTTACAAATGAGGATAATATCAAGCATATCAAGCATGTAGGCTTGGGCAAAATGCACCAACAGCTCCCCCTCAAGCCTAACATGCTTGGCCTCCAAATAAGTCTTCAATTGTCCTTGATTTCCTGCAAACCAATCATCAACTTGAATCTACTTAATTTCATACCATCAAGAGCTTTCGTCAACATGTCTGCACATTGCATATCTGTAGAGACATAGGATAGTTGAATATCCTTGCTCATTAACTTCTCCCTTACATAATGGTAGTGGACTTCAATATGCTTGGTTCTAGCATGGTATACCGGATTAGCTGCTAGATGTAGTGAGCTTGTGTTGTCACCAAAAATATGAGGTGTTGAAGAATGAAGTCCAAGATCTGTGTACAAAGACTTTAACCACATGATTTCTTGAGTTGCATTAGCCAAACCTCTATATTCAGCTTCGGTAGAAGATAATGCCACGGTTGGTTGCTTCTTCGATGACCAAGAAATGATTTTTGAGCCTGCAAATGATATATACCCTGATGTGCTTCTTCTATCATCTTTAGATCCGGCCCAATCTGCATCTGAGTAGACCTTTAGCTCAATATCTGAAGTATATGAATAAAACAAACCTTCATTCATGGTCCCCTTTAGGTACTTGAGGACTCGCTTGGCCGCTTCCATATGTGGTCTTCTCGGCTTATGCATAAACTGACTCAATATGCTAACACTATAGCATATATCCACCCTTGTGAGTGTTGCATAGTTCAAACTTCCAACCAAGCTTTGATAGCTTGTGATGTCTTCAATTGGCTCTCCTTCATAAGCACTAAGCTTATGATTTTGCTCCATAGGTGTACCTGCACACTTGGTATTTTCCATCTTGAACTTGACGAGCATGTCATGGACATACTTCCTTTGTGTGATGTATATACCTGAATCTGTGTAGATCAACTCCAATCCAAGAAAATAAGTGAGTGGTCCGAGGTCACTTATCTTGAACTCCTCCTTCATTTGACTCTTTACCTGTTTGATTCCTTCAAGATCATTGCCTGTGATAATAATATCATCAACATACACACATAAATAGATCACTTCAGATCCATTCCTCTTTATGAACAAAGAGGTATCCGCCTTGCTAGCTTTGAATCCTTGGTCCTGCAAATAAGTAACCAATCTGAAATTCCAAGCTCTTGGAGCTTGCTTCAATCCATACAAAGCTTTCTTTAGTTTGCATACATAGTTAGGATGATGTGCATCCTCATATCCAGGAGGTTGTGCCATATACACTTCCTCAGAAATCCATCCATTCAAGAAGGCATTCTTTACATCAAGTTGATAAAGATTCCAATTTCTAGATGCAGCAAGACTTATGAGAACCCTAATTGTAGGCATTTTTGCAACAGGAGAGAAAGTCTCCTCATAATCAATACCATGGGTTTGAGCAAACCCTTTAGCAACTAACCTTGCTTTGTGTCTATTTATACTTCCATCTGGATTCCTCTTGATTTTGTATATCCATCGAGATCCGATTATCTTCATAGATGGCTTGTTAGGTACAAGCTCCCAAGTGTCATTCTCCTTCAAGGCTTCCATTTCTTCATCCATTGCATCTCTCCAAGCTTTCTTGCTTTGTGCTTCTTCAAATGTGGTAGGTTCTTCATTGGTTGAATCCTTTGCAATGTAGATTGAGTGCTTGGTGACCAAAGAAGTATCATAACCAAACCTCTCTGGTTTCTTCTTCTCCCTCGAAGACCTTCTAAGTGGTTGATGTGAGCTCTCGGGTCCATATGTAGCATCCTGCATCTTTGCTTTACCTTTGTTCTTCCATAGCTTTAGTCTTTCCAAGTCTTCTAGGTCAATCTCCGAATCACTTTCTTCAATCTGCTTTGGCTCCTTTGGTTGAAGTGATGGAAAATCTTCATCCAAGTCATATGGCAGCTTCACTTTCCTGTCATCATCAAACCATGATTTGTTTTCATCAAAAATTACATCTCTACTCACAGAAAATCCTTTATTGGTTGGATTGTACAATCTATATCCTTTTTGGTTTTGATCATAACCAATGAATACACACTTCTCTGCCTTGGGATCCAATTTCCCTCTTACTTGAGAAGGAATGTGAGCATAGGCTAAGCATCCAAAGATTTTACAATGCTCTAGACTAGGTCTTCTTCCATTCCACACTTCATATGGAGTGGTTCCATCTAGTGACTTAGATGGAAGTCTATTTATGAGATATGTGGCTGTCGACACAGCCTCTGCCCATAGGTAGTTCGGCAATCCCTTTTCGTTGAGCATGGACCTTGCAGCTTCGACGATAGCTCTATTCCTCCTCTCTGCTACACCATTGAGTTCAGGTGTATACCTTGTAGTGACTTCCCTTTTAATGCCTCTTTCATGCAAGAAGGCATCAAATTCAGAAGAGAAGTATTCTCCTCCACCATCTGATCTGAGTCTTTTCAAAGTCCTACCTGTTTGATTTTCAACAAGAGCAATATACTTCTTAAAGCAATTAAACACTTCATCCTTGTGCTTCATGAAAAACAGAATGGTCCACCTGCTACAATCATCTATGAAAGACACATAATATCTTGAGCCTGATATAGATGGCTCCTTACTTGGACCCCACACATCCATGTGCACTAGATCCAAAGGATTTTGATACATATATCCTTTCTTATTGAAAGGTTGTCTATGAGCCTTGCCGAGTTGACAAGCTTCACACTTATAAATCATGTGTTGCCTTGTGATATTAGGCAAACCAAGTACACTTTGGTCCCTGCAAATCTGTTTGAGTGTCCTCTCACCAATGTGAGCAAGCCTTTTGTGCCATATCTCCAACTCTGTTAGAGTTTGAGATCCATAGCTAAACAAAGCTATGTTCTTTGTATCTTCCACTTCAAAAGTGAAAAGCCTTCCTGTCTTTTCTCCTTTGGCAATCCTTCAAAAGCCTTGCCTTGGGTCTTCAACATATGCTCCAAATCGATTGAATCTAACCTGCAATCCTTTTTCAACAATCTGTCCAACACTTATTAAATTTTTGGTAATTGTAGGGACATCCAAGACTTTGCTTAAGAGGTTCATATTCCCATCTGATGTCTTCACATTACCTATCTTCTCCACTGAGTGCTTTGTGTCATCTCCTGTCTGCACTTCATGCTTGTTATGAGGATCTTCCAAATCAGAAAGTAAAGCCACATTTCCTGCTACATGGTTCGAGCATCCCGAATCAATGTAAAATATGTGATCATCATCCTTACCCTTCTTCGTTGATAGATTCATAATCAATAATGAATCTTCTTGACTTTGGTCCTCTGCATAGTTATTGTAATCTCTTCTTCCTCTATGGCCACTTTGATAGTTGTTGTTGTTGTTGTAATTGTTGTTGTAGTAGTTGTTGTTGTAGCCTCCATTGTACCTGCCTCTATTTGATCCATAGCCACCTCTATTGAATCCTCTTCCTCTTGAGTTCCTTGGATTCCTGAAACATTCTTCAGTAGTATGGTTAGATAAGCCACATATGTTGCAAGGTTGAGATGATTGGAATCTCCCCCTGCCTTGCTTTCCACCTCTGCCTCTTCCTCTAGCTCTTCCTCTACCTGCAAAGTTTGCTTGGAAAGAGCTTCCTTCATCTTCATTCTTCCTATTCTTTGACTTGTCCTTGACCTTAGCTTTATCAGAATATAAGGCAGAAGTTTGATTACCTCTTGAGGACTCACCACCTTTGCTAATCTTTGCTTCATGAGTGAAGAGTTGGCCCATGAGTGTGTTGAGGTCGGGTACATGCATATCCATGTATAAATCCATGGCTGTTGTGAATGACTCCCACTTGTCGTCTGCTTTGATTCCATTCATGATTTGTCTTATGATTTGCTCCTCTTCAATTACCTCTTCAATGCTTCCAAGTTGGTCGGAAATCTCCTTCATCTTTGTGACATAATCAGTCACATTTTGCTTCGGGCTTTTCTTCATTGTTGTGAACTCCATCCACAATTGGTTCTTCCTTGCTCGAGTGTTGGAAGAGAAGAAAGAAGCAAGTGCATTCCAGGTTTCTCTTGATGTCTTGCATCCCTTGACATGAGGTAAAAGAAAATCAGAGATTGAGTTTAGAATATAGGACCTTGCAAGTGCATCCTTCGAACACCAATTTGAAAGTCCTTCCACTTCTTCATGTGATGGTTGCCCTTTGTTCCTCATGGTTGGCATTGCTTCATCTCCGGATATGAATCCATATAGATTCCTCCCTTGAAGGTAAGCCTCCATCCTTAGAGACCATGCCGGGTAGTTGTTTCGATCCAATTTGTCAATTGTTGATGGAAATCCATCTCCCATGTTGCTTGACTATGCTCTGATACCACTGTGAAGAGAGATGGTGGATGCAATCCAAAGATGAGTAGGTGCCGCTACAACCAGCTTCACACCAGCCAACTGAGACTTCAGAGTTGATTAGTAGACCCTTTGAGCTTCCTAAATCCACCAAAATATCAGCCAAGTACTTTGGAACATGTATCCCAAAAGTTTAAGTCAAGACCGACAAGTTGCGAAATGACTAGCTCCCAAAACTTGCTATTTTTGGACATACACCTGCTGAAAAAATGAACAGTGCTCTCAACCTGGAAGGAATTAGAAAAATTCCTTTTGGGCATAGCAAATAGACTTAGCAAGCTTCCTATTCCAAGTTAAAACACTTCAAATGATGGACTGAGCACTGAGAACAAGTTTCATCAAGTTCTGGAACATTCCCACAATTCTCGGGGCTCTGCAGAGATAGACCAGTAAGCAGTAAAATGCAGATATCGCCAAAAGTATAAATCCAATGACCTTGAACATTTATAGGTAGAAACTAGACAGTGAGAGCTATCCAACGCACTTTAAAACACTGAAAAAGGTTCAGTAAAACTCGAGATATGACCTTCTGAAGTTACTGCTCTGAGTGAGTATAGCAGAGAACAAAACAGAGAGGTAGATGATAATAAATGTATAGATTCACATATGATTACAACCACATTGGCAATGAATCTTTGCACAATGGGAGTAGAATGATAGAGCTATGGAGTAAGCTCTTCAATCTCTACAAAATGACATGAAGTGGTCACGTACAAGGCTTGCTAATCGCCTCTTCCTTCTTGCTCCTTTTATAGCTATTCTTGGAGGGAGTTTTGAATTCGAATTCGAATGGCTCCACCTAAAAGTGATCCCCAAAGTTAGGAGAGATTCCCTCAGCTCAAAAATTCATGATTTTGGTAGTTGGAGCCACGAATTTGCTTTTACATCATGGATGAGGTAAGCCATCCTTTTACTTTTTTCTTTTTCCATTTACAAGAGATAAAATGTACTCTTTTACAAGAGGTGTTCACATGACTACTCATGTGACTTACAAATGAGGATAATATCAAGCATATCAAGCATGTAGGCTTGGGCAAAATGCACCAACAATAGTTAATGGTAATAGATGGTTTTTGTGATCCTAGACATTAGGTTAGGTAGGGCATAAACTTCTAGGCCATTGGGTTGCCATTCAAGGTGAAAATAAAGGCCTTGTGGTGTCGTGTGGTTTGCCCATAAGAGGTGAATGTTGTAGTGTAAAGGGGGGCTTGCCTCATCTGTGGGGTTCGGGGAGCCTATCCACTTAGCCCATAGGGCCAAGACACTAGGACTTCTGGTCATGGAGATATTGTCTGATTATATATTTTCTCAACTATTTTGTATCTCCTGACTACATTTATGTATATAGACTCCCTTTGTAAAAGCTATATAAGCATGGCCCAGGTCATAATTTTATAGAGCATTGCATACTAGTAAGCCCTTCATCTAGAGTCTATCTAGATTTCCATCAAAGCTCCACAGTGGGAGTGCACGGGTGGAAAATACCATCATGGTAACTGCATTACTCGTGGCAATCTGAGAATTTTAGTTCTTTATCTCTCAATCTCCATCTATCTTTATCTACCCTTTTTTTTCAACTTTCTCTATGGTCTATTCCATTGTGGTGTTATTTTTCTTTCATGCTATCACAACTGAGGAGGCTCTCAATGGTGACAAAGCAAAAATGTAGAGGTTGCAAAGGTTTCAATGACAAAAGAGAGAAGATGTCGAGCGATACATCATCATCTACAACTAGGAATTAAGGTGGTTCATGGATAGGAGTATGTGGAGCACAGACATGAGAAATAATGATGCCAATCATCTTAACATTGTGGATATGGCCCCCAACCTTCATGGAAGGTAAACTTGATGGTACAAACTTCACCTTGTGGAAGTTGAAAATCACTTCTATCCTTGATTTATATGAGATTCTGGAGACAGTTCTTGGAACTTATTAAGAGCCCCAAGAAACAACTAATCCAAATAATCTTGGTTGAAGGATTCCTCCTTATGCCGATCCTCTACGCCCTTGGAAACATAGAAATGCAGAGTGCTCTATGCTCTAGATACAAGTAGTGCTGATAGTGTTTTAACTCGTAATCATAAACGGATTTAGAACTTGGAGAATCTGCTAATAGTGGAAAGGCTTGTTAATGGGGACACTAGAGAGGTGTTTATCACTCACATAAAAAAATATAACATTGACTCATAACAAATGAGAACTATGTCATTAAAAGAGAACTCCTGGGTTAAAAATCAAGCAAATTACATCTTATGTTTGAAAACCCTTTATACCAGTAAACATATATTTTAAAAATCAAGTGAAAACATGTGATTTTTCACATTTTTTGACATTCTTTTTTATATTTTTTGAAAATTTAGGAGCTCAAAATGTGCCGAGAATTTCGAACTATTTAACATTGACATCTCCAAAGTCTATATGAGATATACAAAAGTGATAAAAAATCATGTATAGAAAATAAAAATTAAAGGTGTTCAATGTAGGATCTCATATATCATTCAAAGATGCAATAGAGGATGGTTTTGTTATGGGAACCGCTTTCAAGCATTTGTATAAGCACATCATATATTTTCAAATCAACTCACAACTTTCTTGATCTATGTCTACAACCCCCTCATTGGATGCATTTGATTCAGTCTGAGACTACGACAAGCTCTCTTCTTCTTAATCTATATCAACAAGAGCTCTATCTTCATCCAAGTACATACCAATTTCCAGATGATCATGCATAAATCTTGTTATTTGCCTATGATATTTTTGTTAAGGCAAAATCATAAACAAGAATATCTACATCATCCATTTTAAGAGTTGATGTAGTCCGAATATTCTTTTTCTTTTCTGCGCCTCTTTGTCTGGTATCACATAATATTTGTAAGTTATACTTACCTCTGAATGCATACCATTTGAGCTTGTTTTGTCATCCTTGGGCCTACATAAATGTTCCTTTCAGGTGCACCCAAAACCTTGAATATTCCTTGTTTTAGGAATAATAGTTGGAGAATGCACCCAAACATCAGCTCCAAAATAGTCATTTCCCCACATTCTGATGAAATTTGGTCTACATACTTGTCCTTTATTAAAATCCTTCTTTTTTTTGTTCATAATCTGAGTTACCATGTCCCATTATGTTCCCGAAAAGGATTAATAACTAAAACATTCCAAATGGCATTTCTTTGTAGGGCTCATAATTATCATATAAAGACTCAAATAAGCTCATATTCTTATATCTTGAAATAAAAACATAATTTGTCAAATATAAATATACCATTTGATGCAGAGTACTTAGAAACCCCAAAATCGACTACTCCCTTACTTGATTTGGATACTCGTGGTTATAGATATGAGTGAAGTTATGAAAAAAGTCAAACATTATACTTCGCATTGAATTTATGCATAACTTTATACCCGGCATCGACTTTATGCATAAAGTCGATGCCAAGTATAAATTTTGACTTTTTTCCATAAGGTTGACCACCATATCTATAACTACAACTATGCAAATCAAGCAAGTGAGTAGTTGATCTTGAGCTTTTTAAGCATTCTGCATCCAATGGTGCATTCATATTTCTCAAATTATGTTTCTATTGCAAGATATAAGAATATGCTCATACTTGAGTCTCAAAATGAGATTTTGACCCCTACAAAGAAATGCCATTGGGAATGTTTTACTTATTAATCCTTTTTGGGAACATAATGTGGCATGACAATTCAATTCACCTACTCACATGCTTGATTTGGATACTTGCGGTTGTAGAAATGAGTTATTAGAGACCCCAAGATCGTCTACTCACTTGCTTGGTTTAGATACTTATAGTTACAAATTATATGGGTGGTCAAAGTGATGGAAAAGGTCAGAGGTTTATACTTGGCATCGACTTTATGCATAAAGTCAATCCCAAGTACAAAGATTGGCTCTCTTCATAGCTGTGAGCACTCATATCTATAGCTACACACATCCAAATCTATCTATAGCTATGCACATCCAAATCAAGCATTTTGTAGTCAAGCACTCATATCTATAAATATTTAAGAACTTTGTTTGGACCAGTGGCTTCAAATAGGAAGGCGATCCCAAGATCTAATGGGAGCAATCCATAATTATACTAAGAGCCTGCACAATATTACTATATGGAGGTTAGGCATTGAATTCTTCCATAGAAGGTATGAATTTTAACAAGAAGTCAATCTAAAGCATTGGCTTCTTCTTAGCCCTTTTTAAGAACAATTGGATGCCATGCATCCACTTCTTGGATAGTTTTTATGCAGTCAAAATCATGTTTTCTTTTAAATATCCTCCATATACAAGGAACACAATACAAAAAGATATTGTAAATACAAAGGAGCCTTATTTGCATTCTGTCACCTTCATCTTCATTGAAAGGCATTCAATCTTGTTGAAAAGATAGTCAATGCTTCACATATCATATCAACAAATCCTAGCGATTCGTTAACATACTTGATCCCTCACATCGAGGCTCATATTTAAAAATATTGATACCTTCATAACTTTAGAGATCACTTGGGTTTGAATGGTGCTTAATGAATATATGAAAATTCATTGCCACATTGGGTGATGAAACACTATGAAATAACATAGAATAGAGGAAAAAAGATGGGCAAGAACTCATATTGTCAACAGAGCCTTGATAGCTAAGCTCATTCAAGAACAAGCAAAGGAACAAACCAATGTGGAACTGGTGATCCATGATCCTAATTGGAGAGTTGCCATGGAAATAGAATACAACAATATCATGAAGAATGGAACTTATGAATTAGTTGGTCGACCGCCTAAGCATAAAGTTATTTTCACCAAGTGGGTCTGGAATCTAAAGTACAAGGTTGATGTTACTTTGGAAAAGTAGAAAGCAAGACTTGTAGCCCATGGTGACTCCCAAGTTGAAGACATTCACATTTTTGAATCATTGCCCTGACTGCAAGGATGACTACTATCTTAGTAGTACTAGCTATGGCTGCACATAACCAATGGCTAGCCTATCACATGGATGTTGAATCAGCATTCTTGAATGGAGACGTCAAGGAGGAATGATATGTGTCTCATCCACCAAGGTTTGAGGCTCCCCATTTAGAGAGTAAGGTATGTAAGTTGAAGAAGGAATTATACGGGCTTAAACAAGCTCCTAGAGCATGGTACCATGGTCCATAGGATAGATAACTATCTCTTGGAACTATGTTTCAAGAGATGTGCTTTAAATGCTAACTTGTATGTTCTAAAGAGAGGAAGCAATACACGTGCTTGTACTCGATGTAGATGACCTTGTGATTACAAGAAATGATGATGCTCTTCTTGAACAAATGAAAGATGCCTTGAGTTCACAATTTTGAATAACAAGCTTGTACAACTTCATCAAGGCTCTTGGGAGAGAGAAACTTCATACTTATATATATATATATATATATATATATATATATATATATATATATATATATATATATATATATATATATATATATATATATATATATATATATATATATATATATATATATATATATTGTAGAGGAGGTATAGGGGTACCCAATTTCAACAATAGCAGATAATATGCACTTCTAGTACTTCACCTACTCAAGGGAGGTTCTCCTTAGGGAAGTATACCCTTTAACATTTCTGTGTGCAGGCACGATCGCTATAGAGACACGGTATTGTAGATACCCACAGAGAAGATTAATGACAAATGACAATATTAAAGAATGAAACCACTCCTTAGTTTAGACAAATGATTACAAGATAGGGAAAAGAAATGCTCCAAAAATTGATGCTCTAGGCTAACATGCCATTCCAAAACTAAACAAAATCAATACAAGAGCTCCGTCCAATTCAACTAGATGAAGACTTGCAGTAATCAATACAAAGATATGAAGACTTGCTCCAAAGAAATACCACTCACTCACACCGAATCACAAAACCAAGTCACTCATCCACACTATAATGCTATTAGCGCTCCATAACTTGCATACATAGCCAGGATACTTTGGATGCACATAACCTTCTGGTTGCTGCATATAAACTTTCTCATGTAATTTATCATTCAAAAAAGCATTTTTAATATCCATTTGATACAATTTCCAATTGTTCAAAATAGCCCATGCAATCACGCTTCTCACCGTTGCCATTTTTACAACTGGACTAAATATTTCATCATAATCCAATCCATATACTTGCACATATCCTTTTGTAACTAAGCGTGCTTTAAATCTTTACAATGAACCATTACTTTTGCACTTCACTTTGTATACCCATTTGCATCAAATAGCTTTCTTATTCGATGGTAATTCCACTAAATCCCATGTAACATTCTTCTTCAATGCATTCATCTCATCATCCACGGCTTTGCACCAATCTTCACTTTGTGACGCATCATGAAAATTCTTTGGTTCATCGTGCTTGATTCTCTCTGTCATGTATGCATAACGAAGCTTCATAGACTTATTGTATAGACTCAATCTATCCACATGATGTCTTACTCTCATAGATCGTCTCAAAGGTGTTTCTTGATTTGATATTGAACGTGTCTCTTTCCTTGCATGTGGGGGAACATATTTCTCCTTCATATTTCTCAACATGCTAGGCTTAACTATCTCATCATCAATATCTGAATCAGACATGTATGTATCTTTCCCTTTCTCCTTTCTTCTTGCATAGTCCTTTGCATTTTCACTCCATGAAGTTTAGGTGGAGGAAAGTCCTATGAACAATAGTCTTGACTTTCTTCATGGTCAAAATATCTATGACTTGTTCCTGGCTCATCATGAATATTATGCATAGAATCATCCATATCATTCTCTATCACAGCCATGTCTTTGGGTGTGTACCATGATGCATTCTTATCGAATATAACATCTCTGCTCACTATACATTCTTTTGTAATAGGATTATAACATCTATATTATTTCTTCTCTTTTCAGTATCCAACAAATATGCATGTTTTAGATTTAGCCTCAAACTTATGTCTCAACTGGCTAGGCACGTGTGCATAGCAAATACTTCTAAAACTTGTAAATAGGTCACATTTGGCTTATGCTTCCACAGTCTCTCATAAGGAGCGCGATCATGAATCGTGCCTATTGGAGCTCTATTTATAACATGCACAACCGTATGACAAGCTTTTGCTCAAAATATATCTGGCATGTTCTTTTTATTCAACATGGCTCTAGCAACTTCCTCAATCACACAATTTTTACCTTCTGCAACACCATTTTGTTGTGGTGTATATCTACAAGATAATTTCCTCCTGATTCCATGATCACTAAGTTATTGATCAAATTCTCTTGAGATATATTCTCCCTCTGAATCTGATCTTAGGCATTTTATACATTCCCAACTGCTTTTCAACCATATTTTTGAATCTCACAAAGCACTCAAAAACTTAACTCTTATGCTTCAAGAAATAAATCCATGTATATTCGCTATAATCGTCAATGAATATCAAAAAATATAGTGATCCACCAACTGATTCTGTTCTACCAGGTCCAATCACATCACTATGGATTAGCTCTAGAGGTCTCCTTCTATGCATTTCTCTTCTTGGAAAGTTTATATGTTGATGTTTTCCAAATGCCCATGCTTCACATATTCTTTCAAAGTTTAAAGGACCAGATCTTGGTAGTCCACGCACTAACATTTTCTTTTTCATAGACTTCAATTTTCTCAAATTGATATGACCAATTTATTTATGCCATAATTCAGCTATATCCAAGTATTCACTATTCTTGGCATACATATTCTCATAAAGAGGTGTATCCATGTCAAACGTGAACAATCTACCCATCTTCTTTCCATGACCAAGCAAATTTTCTCTTTTTCCATACTTGAAATCATGTATAAAAGAGCCATGTTGATTGAAAATTACTTCCTTGTCTTGATCCACAAGTTGACCAATCGAATTAAGGTTCTTTATAATGCTAGGCACATGTAAGACATCACTAATTAATGTGTTTCGAACACCATTTCTTTGTACTAACGGTATATTTCCAACATCATTAATCAATTGTAAGGTATCATCACCACTTGCTACATAATCTTTAGTTTTTAAAGACTTTTTTCACTCAAACCAATTTCCTATGCTCGTCATGTGATTAGTGCAACTAGAGTCTATGTACCAATTCATATCATTTCTAGCTTTAGACACACTATTCAACACATGCTCTGTTGCAAACATATTATCCATGTGCCGCATAATGATTTCTACCTCTTCCTCTTTGACTATTATGCTTATAATAACAATCTTTGTCAAAATGGTCATACTATCCACAATGGTAATAGTTTTCATGTGTCTATGGTCTTCCTCTATCTCTCGAGTTTGATCTTCCTCTACCTCTTGGCATATCCATTATGTTAGTATTTTTAGAAGATGAACGTCCATCACTAGAACCTCTTCCTCTATGGTGAAAGAATGCATGATCTCTTGAATTGCCACTTCTCGATGCATTCAAACTAAGTTTTACTTCTTCTATCATGCAAAGAGCTACTAGCTCATCAAAGTCAGGCATAGTGCCTCTTACTGAGATAGAAGTATCAAAGCTCTTGTACTACGGTCCTAGACCATTTAGCATAACTGAAACCATATCATCATCTTTCACTTTGCAATTTGTGGAAGCTAAATCATCAGTGATCTTCCTAATTTCAACCACATAATCCATTATGGATCTATTTCCATGCCATACACTATGCAAATTTTTATTTAAGTGATTTTTTTTAGCTTTCGTCGATGTACCATATATCTTATGAATTATATGCGAGGCTTTCTTTGGTGTGGTAGCCTTCATAATATGTGGAATCAGGCTCTCTAATATACACATCGAGATCCAATGGAGAGCCTTTCTAGATTTTTCTATCCATGTTTTATATTCTTTTTCTCTTTTGCATTCGGGTTCTTTGGTAACTCAGGACACTTGTCTTCTCCATTCACTAATCCCTAAAGATATTTTCCCATCAAGAAATTTTCCATCCTATATAACCATATGTGATAATTATCTTTATTCAGCTTATCACCAAGTATTTGTGTAATGTTATCACCCATTCTTGTAATTTAAGCATGTTTTTATTCAATTGCAATCTTATGGCGAGGCCTAGAAATAATTTGGCAGTATTTCGGCTATATTTTTAGATATATGCACCAAAAACTGAATGTTCACAAGTAATCTCAATCGTTTCTCTCTTGTTCTAAGCACTCCCTACGTCTCTACGTACTTATATGCTCAATTTTACCTCTCCAAAAAAATTACGACAGAGTTTCCTTTGTCCAAAGTGTATATGAGCCAAGTCAACTATAGTGAATCCACTCCAAAACCAAAACTTTGGGTAAAAGTATCAATAACAACACGTAATGTAAGTAAATATTCTCTAACAGGAGGCATCAAAATTCTACATTCATCCCGTGATCGGTACACGAGGTCTCTTGACTGTCTTCTCTTTGACCTTCCACCTATATTACGAAAGTATCTCCAAGCATGAGAATACCCCAGTTAAAAATCTTACCACATCCCTCAGGTTTTGTTTAAATTCAATGGTTTTCAGCAGGGTAATAAAACCTCACAAGGCGTGTTGTGTTGTCCACATTAAGGACCCATAAAATGCATACATTTGTCTCACCGCATGTGAGTATTGTTGATTTAAGGACCCGTAAGAGAGTGCATGGCGTGGCCTGCCACATGCAATCAAAATGAAAAACTGAAATCAAATATGTACCTCAGATAAAGCCCATACATTTCATATAAAATGTCCAATAAGCTTTGTTCTTGTACTTCAATCTATTTTCTGTTTGTGAATCCATGCTCTTGTCCCACACATTCCACGACGGCGAAGGCAATAACAAATCATTCCATCCGCCAACTGGAGAGATCGAGAAGCTTGATGACTCTTCTCACTGATCAGATCCTCGTTCTTTGGATCTTGCCTTCGTAGCTGTTATGGCGCCAGGAAATAGCAGTGGAAGCGACAGAGTTCTAGCGAGGTTGGGCAATATGGTTCGTCAATCAGAGGCTTTTCACAAAGGCAAACGTGCAATATCCAACACTGCGCGCTTCAGCAAGAAGATCCTATGGAGCACCAGAAAGGCCGCTTGAATCGCTGGAACCACTTTCCTTATAGTCGGTCTTCCGCTATTGATTGAGATTGATCGTGATGCGTAGCTCTGATACCACCTATGAAGTCCGTAAGATATGGCGGAACCATCAGACATAGACGAGAGAGAGAGAGAGAGAGAGAGAGAGAGAGAGAGAGAGAGAGAGAAAGAGAATTTTGGATGAGGCTCACTCATGGCGGTGGAGCTCGTAACATTAAAAGTGTTTTTTTTTTTGTGTTTTTACAATTCGACTAATGCCACATCATCAAGAGAAGACATTGGAAGCAGCTTTAATATAGCCAAGCACCTCTATAGCCCGAACTCATAAGAAAACATTCCTTATGTCGAAAATTCCTCACCTAGGGATATTGAGGAACGTTAAAGACTATAAAATCTGTCGTTCTTCCCCATGGTGTAAGTGATACCTTAGTGGGGCAGAAGACATAGTTCATCTTTTAGTCTCCCGTATGAATAGTATCATGCTTTGGAAGTGTCTCATTAAGCTAGTCTTTTTAACCCAAAAGATCAAGTGGACGCAATCTATACTTTGTGAAATGACCATTTGCTTTTGTGGCTCTTAGGAACCCCATAAAAAGTGATGCAGCCTAGAGGATCTAGAAAAACTGATGCGTAGCGAACTTTGCAAAGCCTTTGAAAAATTCCTTGTTGTGCGAGGGTAAAAGAATGAGAGGTTATAAAAAAAAAAACCCCGACTCAACCCTCCAAAGCTCTATAGAATTTTTATCTCTATACAATTTTTATTTTAATAAATACAAGCTTAAAACAAGTGGGTGTCTCACAAAGGGACATTCAAAGCCCTGTTTGTAAGCCTTTCTTTTCCTTGTTTGTAAGCCTTGCTTGTAAGTTTTGCTTGTTTATAATGTAAAATCCTTTCCTCGAATAATAAATACTAACATTAAACTACGTATGTTAACATTCATGAACAATAAATACAACTTGCTCCTGAAAGTTCAACAGCCGCATGGATAATCTGATGGGTCGTAAAGCGTTCCGATTTCATTGAAATATCTTTGTGAAACAATGTGCTCTCTTTGGATTTTCTATCGTGCACCCGCACAGACACACATAAAAAGCAAACTGTGTGCCGTCAAGTTTTCTAAGCCGATTCAAGGTTTCAGCTCTAAATTGTAACATCAGTGCACGCATAAGTACATACACACACATATATATATATATATATATATATATATATATATATATATATAGAGAGAGAGAGAGAGAGAGATGGATACAAAGCTTTCGTAAGTTCAATCAAAACAATATAAAAAGAGTTAGATTTGAGGAAATGAGATGATATCAAGTCAACGATGAGTGAAAAGTAGATTGTTCTGTTGATATTCTCTGAAATCCCAAAAAGCGTACATCTTCTGGAAGAAAGGCTACTCTTCTATGATGGATCCTCACGGTTCATGTCTTTGTGGATTTCATAATTACCCTACATCGATATATCAATATGATACAACACAAATGAGACAATATGATACGAGAAGACGTAGTTGTTTTATTTCCAAGGGAGTTGAATAATATTACCTTTTTTGGATGACCATACTATGGTGAACTTAAACTTATCTCAATTTGTACGAAAAAATAATATCTCACATTCTTGTGTATAGAAGTTCCTTCGTTTGTATGATGGAAACAATAAGAAACTTAAGGTTTCGATTGGGTAAACGCAGGGATTCCACTCATGCTGCACTTTGATGACCCATGGGCTTCTTTTGTACGATCAAAGGATTTGTTAAAATTCGAGTTGAAATGCGAACAAGAAGATGGGTATAGAGTATTTGTTATACTTTATGGAATATTTGGAATGAAGGTTTGATGCCTTGAGGATTTTAATGTGTTTTATGTTTTGATTTAGCAGGTGAGGATTCGTGAGGTGTGAATGCACATGGATTTATTCAAATACTTTTGAAGATTGTCAAAAGAATATTTTTAAAATATTTATTTTTAGAAGATGGTTATTTTCAGCTATTTTTGTAAATAAAGAAAAAGCACGTTATTTTTGGCATGGCCCTTATGTATCTTTTATTCAGAACATAATAAGAAATAGCTACAAATACACATGCTCTCATAGACTTGTCCATGAGAGCATCTGGGGGGAGATTGGACCCAATCTGATGTTGTGTCTTGTCTCTTTCTATCTCTGAGTACTTTTGTGTGATTCATTTGTGTACTATCCTCTGCGTTCTTGCGTCTGCGAGATCTGGGCATCAATAGTGGTATTAGAGTTTGGTGTCCGTAGAGTTGATTTTTGGATCTTCATCATCATGTCCTACTTCTCAATAGTTCTTTTCCAAGCATTTTTGGAGTATAGATACGGTCGCGTCACTGACGATGCCAGAAAACAGCGCTTCGAATATCTCGACGCAGAGAGCATCATGGCGCCACATCAGAGACTCTCGAAGTTCCTTTGGATGCACTCCGACTGCTGCACTTACTGCCTCAGAGCTTCGAGCGAATTGGACTACCCAACTTTTCGGTCTTCATCTGTTCAGATGGCAAATGGCTAATGTTTTTGCAATGTTTTTATACTGAAAAACTTTGTTTACCCCGTTCATTAGCAATGAGATGGAGGGTAGAGAAAGATCTTTCCCTCTACGTTTGTCGAAGACATAGGCAGAGCTATGCCCCTGAGCATTCTGTTTAGAGATAAAAGTGCGGGGTGTTTTGAACATCACATATAGGAAAATATGCACCCCACAGAGAGCCTCTGCGCATGGAATTTCTAGTTGACGATGTTGAGAAGGTGCATAGGTATATAGTTCATCGCACTCTGAGGTCATATGTGGGATAGTTCATCTCCGTCCAAGTCTTCAGACGTAGCTTTGTGGTTTTTCAGCAATCGAGCACGTGAGAGAGAGCGAGTATAGAGTGTTTTGGTTTTGAATTGCAAGAGATAATCTGGTAATATATATAGCTTCTCTTGCATTAATATGGGAATATTAGACGCACGAGAAGAGGTGAGTTGCCAAGTTCAAAATTCTTCTTTATGCCATAGTCAACAACTTGAGTATTTAGAAATTTAGGGCAAGCTCTGTGAGAGCTCTTTCCGTAAAGTGGCTGCAAGCCATACTTTGGCTTCAATCCCTATCATCTTCAGAATTTTGAAGTTTTCCATACCTCTTCAACAACCATCTTTCGAGCATTGTTTTCAAGCATAACCTATCGGGAGCGACTTGGAAAGCTATTTCAACAAAGTGTGGACCAGCTTCAGCACCTCTATACACCTAAAAAGTACTTTTTTGGATATTCAAATAAGTTTCTTTTTAATTTATATACGTCATTGCTCTCTTTTTCCATCATATTACAACTAGGATACGCAAGTTTTGCATCCTAGTTAGAGTATACACATAGTTTAGACACAGTTTCTCTTGTATTGTACATGTATTCTTCTTGCAGGGACAAGTATTTTCTTACAGGTTTGCGAGGAGAAATATATATATATATGACGGGGTGTGTAATCCCTTTTTGGTCTCTTTGTGGATAGATTTGCCTCTCGGCACCAATATCATGGAAATTGTTTGTCGGAAATTTTTCTATTTTCAAAATTTCATCGTTATGCTACCGAAATTTTTAGAAAAATTTGCATGCATATGCATTCAAGTATAAATTCATGGTTAGTAATTACACATAGAGATATTCATTTTTGTAATCACTTTTGGATTGCATTGAGGCTCTAAAATAGACTTAAATCCTGCTTATCATTCACAGTCACATTCAATTCGAGTTTTCTAGTTCCATGCATGTGTTTTTACATGGAACATGCTTATGATTGTTCAGTGATGGTACATGTGATTGGCCATCCATGTCCATTTTATTCTTATCAACTGAGGTCAGTTGCTCGACAACTGGGGGGCATGCTATACTTTATGGAATATTTGGAATAAAGGTTTAATGCCTTGAGGATTTAAATGTGTTTTGTGTTTTGATTTAACAGGTGAACATTCATGAGGTATGAGCACACATAGATTTATTCAAATACTTTTGGAGATATTTGGAAGAAAACTTTTAGAAGTTTTTTAGAAGATAGTTATTTTTAGCTATTTTTGTAAATAAAGCAAAAGCACTTTTGTAAATAAAGCAAAAGCACGTTATTTTTGGCATGGCCCTCATGTATCGTTTATTCAGGACATAATAAGAACTACCTATAAATACACATGCTCTCATAGAGTTGTCCATGAGAGTATGTGGGTGAGATTGGACCCAATCTGGTATCATCTCTTCTCTCTTTCTATCTCTAAGTACTTTTGTGTGATTCTGTGATTCCTTTGTGTACTATCCTCTACGTTCGTGCGTCTGCGAGATCTAGGCATCAACAGTATTAATTCTAGACCTTGCGTTGGTAGGTAATTAATCCACAAAAGGAAGCCATACTCATCATAGCATAGTTTAAGCTCTTTGACATTGTACACAACCAGAATTGAGAATGCCCTCAAAACAAAAAAAGCAACTGAAAACACCTAAAAATACTGGACAACTCTTAAAAAATATTTTTGGGTCAATGGAATAAAAGAACATTCATGCGCTAAAATATCCTAAATATATCTAAAAATCCATATAGAACTCTAAAACGAAGATAAAATCTTACTTATGATAAATAAGAAAAAGAAAACGTCGGACATACTTAAAAGTCAAAGGCTAGAGGAGCGAGAAAGGCTCATAAACAATATTAAAAATGCTGTAAAACGTGGGAAAGCTAATCAATAAACCCCGAGAGCACTTCTAGTACGAGAGGGAAAACCCTAAAATTTAAGAATACTTAGTAAATAACTAAAAATCATTTGCTTTAGTACTTGAGAAATATAGCTTGATCTTCTATAATTACATGCAATTATGTAAATCAATTTTGCTAAGAAGCCTCTACTTCAGCTGGTGATTCGAAATTTGGGGTTTTGATAGTCCTCCATAGTTTCAGGCACAATGTTTCTCATGCCGACTCTTGTGAGTCCAACAAACTCGGGAAGCGACCTGACGATCATACTCTATTTGGTACATGCTAATATATAATTGTAAGAGACAATATGCATTCCTTCAACCTAGTATATAGGTGTTTTATGTATGTATGTATATATGTCAGACTCTGTGTATAAATAAATAAGTAAATTGCATTGTAATAAACTAGTTAGCTTAACGATCTACCATTAAACATACATATTAGTGTGTTTTTCTTTCAAATAGTCTAACTTATCTCATGATATCATTATGTTCTTTGATAACTATTTCATAGTTCTCTGCAAATTGGTCCAAAGCCTTGCATGCAAATTTTATGATCTTCATCCAAAGAAAGGGCCCCTCGTTGCACTAATAGAGAAGGTGTAAGCAATGATAAGAATTTTCCATCCCTCGCTACTTTCTTCCTCTTGTGTTTAATCAAGGTCTACATAAAAGAGGAGCTATCTTCGGGGAGGGTGCACTTAGGAAGCATAGAATTGTAGTACCATGCCGACAAGTGGACGAAATGAAGTGTTATTTTGAAGAGCATGCTTAACACATACATAACCACCACATTTCCCATCAGGCACAAGCCTACAATCATGTAAACAAATTTGAGAGTGGGCTGATCCCCTTTGATTGGGCGTTCTCAATGTTGAATTCATGTAATCGAATTTGACGATTGGCATCAAGAGTAAGGAACTTCCATTGTTCTCTTAGAGGAGATGCGAGCAATGTTTGAAAGTTCCAATCATGAAGTGCTTTCTTCGTCTTGCCCTGAAGAGAGGGTTTGATGAAAGAGGATCTATACGTAGCGCGAGCGTGTATACTTATCTTTCGTTTAAGACTTTGGTAGCTTGGTGAAGAGTTTGGATGGATTGTTCAAATGCTTCAGTGCCCTCCAAATATTGTCATTTGCTTTTTCGCGGGTGCAATATTGAGTAAGTGAAGATGGGGAGCCCGCTGTTTTTGCTCGACTTTCGAGGATGAAACTATATCCATCACTATAGGCATTGATATGACTCACAAAATATTTGTCTATATATATATATATATATGTATATATATATATATATATATATATATATATATATATATATATATATATATATATATATATATATATATATATATATATATATATATATATATGTATATATATATAAACACAGAAACACGCACATACAGAGATTCGTTCTCTTATTCTTTCTCGTGTTCTTCAAATGGGACGAGCATTGCAATGGTAAGAAGTGTCGTGTTCTCACATTTGACTTATGGCTAGTACTCTGTTGCAAAAATCCAATACAAAAATTGCAAGCTACTGTAGTGCATCCAAATTAGATATGTGAACACTCACGAAAAGTCTAGTAACCATCGCATGTTGCTCTCAAAAATTCAACAGCCGCACGCACGAAAAGCGTTCTCCTGATTCATAAAGTGTTCCGCTTTTTATGAGATATGTTTGTAAAACAATGCGCTCTCTTCAAGTACTGTCGCGGGCGCATGTCATACGGCAAACTATCAGCGTTCTAGTTTTCTATCCCTAGCTGATTATATTTATTCATGATGTCAAATTTGAAGTGCAACACACATCAAAGGATGTATGAACGAATAAACACGGGCGCGCGCGCACACACACACACATACTATGCAATACGATCAATTAAGAAAATTCCAAAAGTTCTAATTCTATGTGCACATCCTCACACACAATGCAATAAGATCAAAAGGAAATATATAGAACTTTTAATTCCATGTGTGCAATAGTAATATACAAACACAAACAGGCACTTGCATAGGATTTTATCACGTGAATTACAGTAGTAAGAAAATAAGGAAAGCAGAGAGCGTGCAGTGGCAGCTCCGCGGAGTAAGGGAGCTCGCAGCGAGTTCAAGCTATGCCGGAAGCGGGGTGCTGCAAATCTCTCGACTATTGAAGAAATAGGCTTTTCGGGATCCAAGATATACGATGGACGAGCATGGAACTGATACGTGTTTCTATGTGATCTTGATTGGGCGCGTCACGAGCAGAGGTGACCAGCTGCTGCTCGTGATTGTACGACGCTTATACGTGCTCTTGATTGTACGCAATTATACGTACTGCTCTGTTCCTCTTTCTCCAGCTACCTGCAGAAGAATGGCAAGAGGCATACATTACGTGAAAGCTTCCTAAGGTTTAGGGTGTTCATAATAAGGTATCCACAATGGCTATGCCGAATACAGTCGACACACACAGAGAGAAAAAGATAACTCAGTACGCGCGGATATACAGAAGATGCGCTAAAAAGTACACATATATAGTGAGGCTGAATGCCTCGGTCATTACATGAAGGTCGATAGTGCCTTGGTCATTAAATGAAGGTCGATAGAGTTGTTGATAGTGATAAGCTAGGCACATGGCTAATTAACTCGTATCGGGCAAGCACTCATGCCAAGCAAAATGGCTGACAAGCATGTTATCTGACATATGACACTGCAGGGTTGATAAGATCTTTTTATTTAGAAAATAACAAAAGAGGTTACAATTCCCTTCTTTTTTCCTATCAGAGAAAAAAAAGTTTGAATATCACATTGGGTGTACCACATTGGTTATCACAATAGGGTTACCATATTAAGTATGTACAACACTCTTCCTATTTCTATTGATGAATCAGAAGTCTTCTCGAGAAAGATGATCCTCTTCGTAGACTCCTTTGGTCTCCTAAAGCAGTTGCTTGGTAAGTTTTTTGTCTTGTCACAAAAGATGCATTTCCTATTTCTTAAATAATGTTTGGCAAAATGATTAGTTCATCCACATATGCTATATATTTTCGATGTAGTTAGAAGTGTATCTCTAGGGAGATCTTGTTTTTGGATCCTTTTCTTTTCTTGTTGCAAAGAGTTTATGACATCCTCTAGGATTGGAATAGGATCTTTTTTTTTTCTTCAAGACAGTAACAATGTTTACAAAGGATTTGGGGAGGGCGTTTAAAAGTATTACTATTTTGTCCTCGTCAAGAATTAGACATTGAAGAGAATGCAATGGGGTCACTATTCTTTTCATCTGTTTACTAGGGAACCTAAATCCTCATTAGGATTAAGGGAAAGCCCATACAATTGCATTTTCAAGGTCATTTTGTTGTGCTTTACATGAGCACCGAAGATATTCTCCAATGTTTACCAATCTTTGTATGCATTTTTTGCTTCATCCACATAATATATATACATGTCATCGAGTGCCATGATGATGATGATTCCATAAGCTTGATCTTCATATAGTTGACGTTGTGTCTCGCCTACTTGGGTAGGCTCTTCTAGTTCCCATTCAGTAGGTGAAGCCTTATTGGAGAAGATCCATACACCTTTGCGCATTATGAAGCCTTTCGTTTCATGTCCGATGTGTGAAAATTTGTACCTACAAACTTATCTATGCCTTTGAAAGCCATTATGTTTGGGAGGTCCTGCTAATAATTGTTAATCAACAGTGTGTAATTCGGATATTTGAATAAAAACGTAAGAACAATATACAACGAGTGCTAGCTCAAACCTAGATGGCTAGGAGTTATTACAGAGCTATAAAAGCTTTAAAGCTTGTTTCATAGTAATTACTAATTTTCGATAAGGTAGATATTAATATCGTTGTGTGCTTCGTCCATATTTAAAGGCCATACAACAAATAAATTCTAAGGAATGCTCGAATCCAAGAAAAGACGTGAATCCAACAGCCCAAGACTTGGCAATGAATAGCTCGCACAACAACAGGCTATGAAGGAGTGTCACTAGATGTGTAAGTTGCGGTCTTCTTTAGCTTAGCTCCGAGGAAAGTCGAGTTATGAGACGCCCGATTGCAAACACTCTTGCCATTCATTGTTGAGAAGTTGTGGATAGAGGCAACGAGTGCGCTCATAGCAGCTGTAGTGGCTACAATGTCGATTGAACGTAAGGGACTCTACTACTTCGAGCAGAGAAGCGTGCTATAGACAATCCAGTTCGACTACGAGAATGATGCATCTTTGGTACCTCTGCTCGTGGTCACTGTAACAATTTTCCGCTTTCCAAACAATGCGTTACCTAATAACGTGGGTAACTGATGCAACCCTCCCCTTCAGGAGTTCGAGATGATGCAGCTTGGATACGAGAAGATTGACATCTTGAAGGGGGCAATTGTCCCTCTGCAGAACTGATGAGTTCCGTGTGGAAAGTCACTCGTACTCTTACCTTGTTTGAATCACAAACATGGGTGGGGTAGGTGACATCCATTCCATTTCTGCGAAGGGAGACCGCACTGGATGGCAACCAATGACGCAAAAATGGACCTAGAATTAGCAGAGCAAGACTTTGCTAGATGGACAGAGCCTAACTGTGTGTCTGTTCAAAGCCTAACTTGGCTCTGATACCACTTGATAAGGTATCCATAGTGGCTATGGTGAGTACGGTGGACACACACACAAAGAGATAGAGAAAGTGAGAGAGAGAGAGAAAGAGAGATAAAGACAACGTTGTATGCACATATATACAGAAGATGTGCCTGCTTAATTCATGAAAAGTAGACACATATATAGTCAGGCTGAATGCATTGGTCATTAAATGAAGGTCCATAGAGTTGTTGACAGTGGCTGAGAAGGATGTTACCTGACATACGACATTGCTGGGCTCACAAGATCTTTTTAGAGAAAAGAACAAAAGTGGTTACAGTTCAGTAGTGATTCTTTTTGGTGAAGTGCAATAAGAATCAGGGCGATATCGTGACTGTGTGATAAAGATGACTAAGGTACCTAGCGGTAAAGTACGTGTGAAGTAGGTACGAGGGAGATTAAGCAGAGAGCACAATGTGCTGTAGTGAAGATATTTAAGCAATGCGATTGACCGTGAACAGCGATCATTCTCCTCAAACGGAAGGTGGCAAAAGAGCAAGTGATAGAGATTTAAATTAACTTGAAGTAAACTTCACTTGGAGAAGCGAGATCGTTTGTTCGAAGTAACCTTTAGTTGGGGAAGCGAGATCGCTTGCTCTTCTGCCTTGTGAGTGCAATTAGGGGACAAGAAGATATGGAAAGAAAGATCTTCTCTGAATATCGACAACCTTCAGAAAGCATGATCGGTTGAAAAACTTCTTGGCTTTTAGGTAAAAAATTGACAACCATTCGAAAGAATGATCGATTGAAAAAACTCTCCGCTTTGTACATAGAAAAAATTGTAATTGTAAGAAGTCCTCTCCTTTCATACACCAAAAGGTGTGGTTTACGAGAATAACAATACACCAAAGGGTCTCGAGAACAACAAGATAAAAAGTAAGGATAATTGAATAAGGGATGAAAAGTTAATTGACCTCATTTGCGACTCTCTTTTAGGCCCTTGTATCTACCTTAATTAAAATCGATTTGAAAAAGAAGACTTGTGTGATATTCCTATAACATAAACTTCTTAGAACTCTGTCCCTTCACTTGTACAATTATTCCTTTTATTATTTCATGTAAGCCAAACTGGTGCTCGGTTAAAACTACTTAAAACACAAAACAAAAAAAAAAAAGAGAAAGTTCTTTTATTTGGTCTCTAAGGATATTGAGGCCGTCTTCTTTGCACTATATTTAATTCCTGAAACCAACGAGTTCAGGTTTTATGTTCGTTTACAAGGTTTATGCAAGTGGTTCATGGGAAAATACTTCTCATGCCATTTTGGACATTTGATTTTTTTAACGGCATTTAAGTTAATACAAAATAGGCATCAAACTTGAATAAAAATAAAGGCATAGTCTTCACAACATGCACCTCAATCGCACACTCAAAAACACTAGGAACCGAAAGGTCTCTTCTCCTTTTTCTTCATCTCAACAACCTAAGCCATATAGGAGAGTGATAACCAATTTCCTTGGCCAAGTTGGTTAACTCGAAGATATTTTATAGCTTGTTGCTGTTTATTGCTATAAGAGAGGAGAGGAAGTTGGCGATAACGATGGATTCAACTAATATTCTTGATATATTTTGGTAGCAATGCATGTGAACAAGCTTAAGATCATGATGAAACTTTCTTTTCCTCTTTTGGTAGTTTTTTCCCTAGCTTGAATATATGCATATAACCCTAACATGTCACTTATCTTAGTAAATTCATTTGGTAATACACTCTGTATTGTGTTATGTACTAAGCTTCTTCTTCCTTCTTCTATTGTATGTGTGCCTTTGCAGATCTCAATATCCAACAATTGGTATCTGAGCAAGTCAAAATCCTATAGATCATAGTGTCAAAATCACAAGGGTGTGGTCAAAATCCTATAGATCATAGTGTCAAAATCACACAGCAATTGGTGAGCCTCTCCCTCTATTTGTACTGTGTTAGGAGTTTGAGGAGCATAATCCATGCTCATGGAAAGCTCACTCTAATCCATTATGGACCTTGAAACTAACAAATTATGTCAAATTCGAGAATGCTTGTGAGAGGCAAGAATGTTCAGCTCTTGGATCTGCACAATAGTGTTAGAGCTCTATTTATGTGTGATGTTCGTTCATCTAGTGCATCTTCATATAATCAATTTGAGAGAATCTTGAATAGAGGAAATTGTGCTCAAATGATTGCATCATGGATTCTCCAAATTTCCAAGAGCTACATATGCCAATTCAGCCATCAAGGGATGGATAAGCAACTTAATGAAGCGGCTTGTCCACATATCTATTTTTTTTGGGAATGTTTTTCTATTTGATGTAGTTCAAAGGTGGCTTCTTTATAAGCACATGCTCTTTCGTGAGAATATATCAAAGGAGCTGGGCTTGAAGGGAGAGTCTTATTCAATGAGATTCCAAAAAGTGTAAAAATGATTTTGTAAATAAAAATGTATAGAACTGATGTTCTTTGCTTTGTTTTTAAGACAAATATAGGAAACAAAAGACAAAGAAGAAGACGAGGATTTGGAGTGAAGATGCTTATGATGAGGAATGCAAGCAACACTATTCAAAGTGCTGATCAACAACCACATGAAAGTTTTACACTCTAACTTCTTTCTTTTACAAATGTATGTAAATATGCATTGCATAATATGTGTTGTAGACATGTTAAAATTTGTACAAATCAACTAGAAATTAAGTACAACCAATAGAAATACAACTATTTACTGCATGCAATACATGAAAGATCACATTATATTTGTAGTCACATAAAGTCTTCTCATGCCTAGCCAAGTGTGTAGGCTTGGAACTTGCACCAACAGCTCCCCCTCAAGCCAAACATCTTGGCTTGGTCTTCTTCATCAATCCTCTTGAATGTCTTGCAATTCAATCATAGCTTTAAACCTGCAAAGTTTAGTGCCATCAAGGGCTTTGGTCAATAAGTCTACACATTGCATATTAGTTGATACATATGCCATCTAAATTTCCTTGCTCAATAGCTGCTCTCTAACATAATGATAGTGGACCTCTATATGCTTGGTCCTAGCATGATAGATAGGATTTGCTACAAGATATAAAGAACAAGTATTATCTCGAAAAATCATTGGAGAGTTAGCATGTAATCCCAAGTCTCCATATAAAAACCTAATCAATATTTCTTCTTGAGTGGCATTGGCTAGTACTCTATATTCAACCCATGTTGAAGATAAAGCAATAGTAGGTTGCTTCTTGGAAGACCATGATATAGGCTTGTCACCTCCAAAAGAGAGATAACCTGATGTACTCCTTCTATCACCTTTGTAGCCTGCCCAATCTACATCTGAGTATATCTTGATATCCAAATCTGAAGTGTAAGGAAAATATAAACCTTGATTTGAGTGCCTTTAAGGTACTTCAAAATCCTCTTGGCAACTTCCAATTGAGATGCTCTAGGTTTTTGCATAAATTGATTTATACACTTACTCTATAAGCAATTCAATCCTTGTCAATGTAGCATAGTTTAGGCTTCCCACTATGCTTTGGTATCCTGCAACATTCTCAAGCACATCACCTTCATGAGCACTTAATTTTTGGTTTACCTCCATAGGAGTGCTTGCTACCTTGGCATCCTGCAAGTGAAACCTATTTAACATGTCCTGTAAATATTCCCTGAGTAATGTAAATTCTAGAGTTAGTATAGACTAACTCAAGTCCAAGAAAATACTTAAGTGACCCTAGATCACTCATTTTGAACTCATGCATCATTTCATTCTTGATCTGCTTGATCCTAGCATTATTACTTGCAAGTATTATATGATCAATATACAAACATAGGTATATCATCTCTGAATTACTTCTTTTAACAAACAGAGAAGTGCCTGCTTTACTCATGATGAGTCCTTGATCTTGAAGGTACATAGTCAACTTATGGTTCCATGCTCTAGGTGTCTACTTCAATCCATAAAGAGACTTGTTCAATTTACACACGTAATCTACCTTGCTTGGGTCCTCATAGCTAGGAGGTTGAGGCATATAAACCTCCTTTGAAATCCAGCCATTAAGAAATGCATTTTTTACATCCAATTGGTACATGTTCCGATTCTTTGATGTAGCCACAGTTACCAATACCTTGATCGTTGGTATTTTGTCAATAAGTGAGAGGGTTTCTTCATAGTCACTGCTTGGGTTTGCGCAAAACCCTTAGCCACAAGTCTAGTTTTGTACCTACTTATTGATCAATCTAAATTTCTCTTGATCTTGTAGATCCATCTAGAATGAATTACCTTCATATAATCCTTCTTTGGCACTAGCTCCCAAGTATCATTCTCCTTGAGTGCTTCAATTTCTTCATCCATAGCGTCCTTCCATTTTGTCTTGGTCTTTGCTTCTTCATATGGTGATGGCTCTTTAAGTGATAAATCTTTGGCAAGATGAATAGAATTCTAAGTAAATAAAGAAGTGTCATACCCATATCTGATTGGCTTCTTGTTCTCCCATTGTGATCTTCTTATTGCTTGGTTGGATGATTCAGGTATGTCCTCCAATGTTTTCATCTTGACCTTGCCTTTGGATTTCCATATCTTGAATTCTTCTAGGTTGATGATGTCCTCATCATCTGATTTGATGTCTTCAATCCGGTTTGGCTCCTCCTTGGTGAGGCTTGGAAATTCCTCTTCCAAATCGTAAGAAAACTTTACTTTCCTGCATTCACTTTCAAACCAAGAATCATTCTCATCAAAGACAACATCTCTACTGACCATAAATCCTTTCTTGGAAGGATTATAAAACCTGTATCCTTTATGATTCAAGTCATACCCAATGAAGATGCACTTCTTTGCCTTAGGGTCTAGCTTACCTCTGATTTGAGATGGGATATGCACATAAGCAACACATCCAAACATCCTGAAATGATCAAGTGAAGGTCCTCTCCCATGCCATGCTTCATATGGGATCATCCCATCAAGATATTTTGATGGCAACCTTTTAACAAGATAAGTGGTAGTAGATACACTTTCTACCCACAAATAATTACGTAATTTTTTCTCATTTAGCATTGACCTAGCTGTTTCAACAATTGATCTATTTCTCCTCTCTAGCACCCCATTTTGCACAAGGGTATACCTTGTTGTGATTTCGCTTTTGATTCCTCTATCCTGCAAGAATGCATCAAACGTATTTGAGACGTTCTCACCTCCTCCATCTACCCTTCGTCTCTTTAGGCTTTTTCCTGTTTGCTTTTCCACATGTGCAAGATACTTCTTAAAGATTCATCTCTGTGCTTCATAAAATATAAGATAGTCCATCTACTGAAATCATCAATGAAATTATATTCCTTGTATCTCCAAGTTCAAATGTAACTAACCTACTTCTCTAAATATTACATGGGGAGGAGTTTAAAGGTATTCCCACTACCTTGCTTAACTCCTCTTCTCCTACCTCTTGAGTTTCTACATCTCACTGCATAATTAGCTTCAGAGGTTGTACCTTCATCCTCAATCTTTTTGTTTTTCCCTTTCATTTTAGATTTGCCTTTATCTTTATATAGAGTAGAAGAGTATTTACATCTTCATCAATGTGCATTTTTTTTTAGCTTGGCTTCATGGGTAAAGAGTTGCCCCAGGAGTGTGGTAAGATCTAGAATTTGCATGTCCATGTACAAGTCAATAGAAGTTGTGAAGCTCTCCCATTTGTCATCTGCCTTAATGCCATTGATCACTTGTCTCACAATTTTCTCATCTTCAATCTCCTCTCCTATGCTTGCCAATTGGTCAGCCACATCCTTGAATTTGGTCACATACCCTTAGATGCTTTGCTTGGGTTGCTTTCTTTGAGTGGTAAATTCAGTCCACAATTGGTTCTTCCTAGCTCTTGCGTTGGAAGAAAAATATGATGACAATGTATCCCAAGTCTCTTGGGGTGTCTTGCAGTTCCTAATGTGTGCAAGAAGAAAGTGAGAGATAGAGTTATGTAAGTATGACCTTGCTAATGCATCCTTGGCACAACATGAATTGATTCTTTCATGTTCCTCTCTTGTAGGTTTTCCTTTGCTTCTAAAAATGGGCATCTCTTCATCTCCTCAGATGTATCCATAGAGACTCCTTCCTTCCAAGTATGTCTTCATCCTCAAGGACCATGCTTGGTAGTTGTTCCTGTCCAAATTATCAATGCAAGAAGGAAAACCATCTCCCATTTTACCTTAACTTTGCTCTAATACCACTTTTGGGAGAGATGGATGGATACTCCAAGAAATCAGTTGGTACTGCTAATCACTGTTTGTACCAGCCCTCTTTCACTTCTGAGTTGAGTTGTAGGCCCTTTTAGCTTTCCAATGACACAAAATAAGTTCCTATGTACTTTGCAGATGATCCATGTAATGATTGATCCAAAACAGATAACTTTATAATTCACAAATTATCAAAAAACTTCTATTTTGGTTCACACACCTTCTGCTTGTTAAGCTCAGTGCTCCCACTACGATAGGAATTAGAAGACTTCCTTCTGGAAATATTGAATTAGCTTAAAGAGCAAATGATTCCAAGTGGAATCACTTAAAATGATTGTCTATATATAGAGCAATCAATTTAGCAAGTGTAACATTACCCCCGATTTTTTAGGACCTCTGCAGAGAATGATAAGTGACCACTTCGAGCCGTTTTTCTCCCAATCCACTAAATGGAATGTCTGAAAATTTTTCACCACATAGTAGAATTAGAGCGGATTCCAAGGATCCATGGAACATTAAGAATGGTGGTGTAATGACTACGATATGAGCAAGATAAGAACACTATTCGGGGTGAAAATGATAGAGAGATCAAAAGATATAAGAAATGATCTATTGTATTATATGACAATGTCGTACATGATCATTGGCATGATAATCAATGCCCAATGATAGTGGCAAATGTGGGCTATGGTATGATCCTCTCTATTACATCAAATGATAAACTCTAAACTCAATAATGAGGCCATCTTAGCCAGGAGTTCTGAAGTGTTCTTTTATAATGTTTTTCTTCAAATTTGAATTTGAATTCAAATTTGCCTCTCTCTAGAAAAGTGTTCCCTAATATAGGATTCTTTTAGATATAGATGCCTTTTACAAAGGATCAAAGGTAATTATCCATAAGCAATGGTTCTCATGGGTCTTCAATCATTATCACATAAAGTCTTCTCATGCCTAGCCAAGTGTGTAGGCTTGGCACTTGCACCAACATCTAAGTTTTTACAAGATTCAATGAATTTTCTGAAGTATGTATGTGTTTGTTTCCAAATGTTTTCTTTGAATTTCTAGGATTATTTGATGCTCATTTGTTTGTTAATATGTATGCAGACTAGCACATCATGAGGGTGCATAGGTCTAAAGGGGGTAGATGTGGTCAAGATTTTAATTTCTAGCACACAATTCAATCATATGCAAGAATTAAAAAGCTCAATTGATTTGAGTATAAGCCAACTAGAACATGCATGTCTATTGATTGTAGGTAGGATTAACAAATGGAACGAAATTTGGGTGGAATGCTACCAGTATGATTGTAAGCAGATGATACCCATATTTTATGGTAGGTTCTACTTTAAAGAGAAAAGGCATGGCTAGCGCAACCATGAATGCAAGTATAATAATGTGTGTGATCCTACACCTGCTTTTATATGTGTCAATATCATTGTGCACACGTGTGGATTCTTATGTGTGTTGCATGTGCACTTACAATGTTGTGAAAACGGATGTGCGTCCAAAAGAAAGTATCTATATGTGTGTACATATATAAACGATATGTCTGTGTTACGACTAAGTCTACAAATGTGAGCTTCTAAATTATTTCATTACCATGTGTGCATATGGTGTGTGTCAATACTTTTTCTCTACATGAACATGAACATATGAGTGTATATTCGTTTATGCATTACAAATGGGAGGAGTGGCGCATGAAGAGACGGGAAATGGAAGTCTTCGAGGACATGACAACTATGGGGGGAAGAAAAAGAAAGTTTGCTCACAGTGGGAGAGGACTTGTAAATCGGGCATCGATTCCTCGAGCTGGAGAGGAATGTTTTAGAGGAAAAGACAGAAGGAATCTCATAGTCGGGCGTCCAAATTAGAGAGTACCTTGCGCTCCCTGGTCAATTCTCTCTCTCTCTCTCTCTCTCTCTCTCTCTCTCTCTCTCTCTCTCTCTCTCTCTCTTTTAGAGGCGCGGAAATCAAAATAGCAGGGATGGGGAAAAGAGGAGATTCTCATAGTGCAGATGATCCACCAAGTCCAGAAGACTGCTGAAGTGTTTTTGGGAAAGGCGAAGGTGGCAAGTTGGGCTAGGGGGACAAAGTTTCTGAGAAAAGTGAGTTCAGGGAAGAAGAATATTAGGCAGGATAGTTGTTTTGAAGGGCCAGCTTGATTAGAGCTCTCTGAGAGAAAAGAGTGGTCTTCTGGTTTGAGGGCGATAGTTAAAGGGTTTTCTTTTTCTTCGATCTTTGGAGGACGAAAGGAAGATGTCGATCCATCTTTGTATGAGGGCGACCCTCCTGAGCTAACAATCGAGGATATAGAGGAAGTCTTGAAACTTGACAAAAGCGACACATCTATCGATAAACACAAGGATTCTATTGAAATACAATTCGCACGTCACTACTTGGAGAGGAATATCCCTTATCAGTGTATTTCTAGAGGTTCTCAGGTGCTCAATGCTGCATGTGGAAATTCTTTATATCAAGATGTAGAGAAGGAATCAGTACAGAAGGGATCTGTAGCACTGAAGCACATGAACTATGATGATTATGATGGTCACCGACACCCAATCAAGGTTTTCCAGGGCACACCTTTATATGAATGGTTCCAGGAGTCCCTTGAAGCTAGCCAACTAGAACTGAATGTAAACAACTATCATCACTAGGATTTAGAGCGTCAAGAGCTTGGCTGCAAGGTTCGAACCAATGGCAGTCTCTTAGTGAGGCTTGATTGAAGCATTCTATGAGTGATGTGTTCTATCCCGAGGATGGGAAGTTTATCGTTGCCTTGCAATTTCATCTCGAGTGCAAACGACATGAGCAAGATCGAAACGGAAATGTTGACAGTACCCATCTACCATCAGAGTATACCTTTGACTATTTGGGATCAATTTCTTCTAATGATCCTGCTACCCAATTCATGCTTGAGCAATGCTATATAACATCACATGCATAAGAATTCTACAAAGATTCTCTTGAAGTCCAATGACTCAAGCCTGAGCAATGTTTAAGGTGCTTCATGTCAAAGGCATACAATAGATCCCAGGTGAAATATCTATGGAAGAGAAAGTAGAGTTTGGAGGGAAAGTTAGAGGCAAAGCATCTGGGAACACAATAAGAAGCCATCTACTAAAGAACAGCAAAAGTATACTCTTGATGTTACAATCCATCGCTAGACGCAAAGGGGATAGAAGTAGCCATCTAATTTGAGCGTAGATATACGCATGAGGAGTTGTTGATGAGATAGCTCTCGGAGAGGGGGAAGTTTGAGGAATAAAAACTAGAAGGCCGACAGTTTGAATTTCTTGATAGAGTACTGGAATCTCAGACAAAATGCTGATGGTCTTTGGCTTGTGGACAAGGTAGAGACAGGTGGTCATGTTGAGATTGTGGAATTGCTAAAGGATGCAGCTCATAATGGTTGATAATTTGGAGTGCTTATTGAGCTACTTGCATAGCCTACTATGCTAATTTCATTATGTGCAATTGCTTTCAATGAGAACCTTCAATCCAACTCATCAAACATCACTTCACATAACCAAAGACTAGTCAAGCAATCGATGCTGATTATGGTTGTATATGCGATACAAATTTAGTTGTTGATCTTGCTCTTTCTGAGGGTTCAAACCTCATAATGGTTCAATATTGTCATTTCCTTTTTTAGCCAGTACAAATTTAAAATGAAATGGTGCTACATGTGCCAGATTGAACTTCAAAATAGGCTTCTTTTTATGCATGTTGGAAGGGCATATTATATGCATGAGACCATGCCTATTGCACACGTCAGGTGCAACAAATCTACAAACACTTTGATGGGTGATATATTCTATATGATTTTTATAGAGTAGGCAATGTGGCCTCAGCCAATTAAGTTGTAGTTCTTCTCACTCACTTGTTTTTTTTTTTATCTTATTGATTTGGACCTTTTCATAACAGAAATGGGAAGATATCCTTGCTTTATGAATGAGAAGTACGATGCCTTAGCTTTGGAATCCTTTTGATGGAAAACCTTGATTAGAGGAAAAATTTGAATTTCAGTGATAGCCTCAGCCCACAAATAATTAGGATAATTTTTCTCCTTCATCATAGATCTTGCAAACTCAACAAGAGTTCTATTTCTTCTTTCTGCTACCCCATTTTGTTGAGGAGAGTACTTGCAAGTAACCTCTGTCTTTATACCTGCATTCCATAAGTAATCATTGAATTCATTAGAGAAATACTCTCCCCCTCCATCTGACCTTAACCTCTTCAATCTTTGACCTGTAATTCTTTCTGCATATGCATGATAGTGTTTAAATGTATTAAACACTTCTGACTTGTCTTTGATCACATAGATTGTGATCCAGCTGGTAGCATCATCAACATATATGACATAATATCTTGAACCATTTATACTGAAATCTTTTGAAGGACCCCACACATCTGTATGTACCAATTCAAGTCTCTATGAATACATAAAACCATGCTTAGTGTATGATTTCTTATGAGCCTTACCTAATTGACATGCTTCACATCTGTATGTCATGTGTTGACCTGCAACATTAGGCAATCCAAGCACTGAACCATTGTTAACCATTTCTTTTATACCTCTTTCATTAAAATGTCCAAGTCTTTTATGCCAAAGATCCAATTCAGACACCTTTTGCTCTCCATAGGTAAACATAGCATGTCCAACATTACCTTGTATCTTTAATGTGAAAAGCCTTCCTTCCTTCTTTCCTGTAACAATCTGTTTATACCCTTGACTAGGGTCTTCAACATAAACTCCATCATTAGTGAACTTTACTTCATATCCTTTTTCCACAATTTGTCCTACACTTATCAGATTTTTAGGAATTGTAGGAACATACAGAACCTTACTCAAAGAGTGCTTCCATCTTTAGCTTTGACTGAACCAATTGACTTTACTTTGTGCTTTGTATTATCACCTGTCTGAACTTTGTGCTTTGTGGCAAGTATGGACACTATGCAAGAGATTTCTATCAAAGCGAGAAGGTAAGTTCAACCTACAAATCTCAAGGTAATTATCCATCTACTTGAAATAAAAATAAAACCATGCTAGCTATGATGTAGGTGCATGAGTACCAGAGATAAGGGACAAGCAAATGGTACATTGACTACATTGATAGTGGATTTTGCAGCCACATGAGCTACAACAACGAGTTCTTCTCAAACATGTAGGGGCCATATGTGAGGAGATGGATGAGTATGCTCCAAAGATGAGCTAGTGTTGCACAAAACTTGCTCTACAACTTCCACGTTAGCTCTAGTTATGATTAATAAACGTTTTTAGCTTCACATTAACGAATTTGGAACCAGCAAGTGCTTTGGACCACCATTACAAAAAGCTTGCATCAAAACAAATAACTTGCATGTACTAGAATTGTCAAGAAACGTTCTATTTTGGAAATCCAAGTGCTCAATAATTTGCTTAGTGCTCACAACCTGGTACGAATTGACCAAAGAGCGTTTTCACACATCTAATTGGTGTGCGTACCTAACCAAATCAAGTTATTTCATCAATTTAGCCACACCATAAACTAAGAAATGAATCTATCAAATCATGGGGGGGACGATCATCTTGACATTTTAGTATCTATAAGATGTGTAGACATAGTTAACTTCTATGATTTGTATCTCAAGTTCCCCTCACCAAAATGTAGTGAAAATGAATACGAATGTATTAGACACTTCCATCTAATTAAGTCAAGCTAAGGTATTGAAAATGGGTGAGTACACATAGAGAAATCGATTCCACAAAGTCATTGTAGTGATGAAGATGTAGCACAGAACAATAGATAAAGATATAATTGATGAAATGTATCAAAATGTATATGCTAATGAACATATGATAGAAGGGAAGTGTAGTGGACTACTCATACATGAAGTGAACTCAATGTATGCTCACTAACATAGCTCAAAGTCTCTCAATATTGCTCCCTTAGCCCATGACTAAAAGCATGTGTTTTCATACTTATAATTGGAGTTTGGATTTGAATTTTTCCTCACCTAAAAGTGATCCTACACTTTAGGGATGATCTGAATTCATTCTCCCTATCAAATGCGTCATGGGTTCAGGTCCCTAAATTCAAGAGGTTCCTTATTTCTTTTGCTTTTACATTTATCCAAAGTAACTATGCCAAGAATGACTAGCATAGGTTCACATTTTGTTCCTTCTTGTGAAGAGATAAAATGGATGTGTACTCTCATGACATCAACAATAGACTTAGGCTTGCTAGATATACCAAAAAATCCCCCTGAAGCGTAAGATGAGTGAGTCTTTAGACCTTCATGATTTGTTATAGTCCAATCATTGATTTGAACCCATTTAATTTGCTTCTATTTAATGCCTTTGTCATCATATCTGCATATTCTTGTTGTGTATATACATATGAGAGTTTTATCTCCTTACTCATGATCATTTCCGTGACATAATGGTAGTGAACCTATATATGTTTAGTCCCGGCATGATAGACAGGGTTCACAAGAAGATATAATGAGCTCATGTTCTCTCCAAATATGTGTGGAGTAGAAGTATTCAACACTAAATATGAATATATGGTCCTAATCCACATAGCATCGTGTGTAGAATTTGCAGGTCCTCTATACTCAGCTTATATTGATGAGAGAGCGATTATTAATTTTTTCATGAAAGGCAATGGGATTAATTTGGTACGTGCAAAAGTAAGATAAGCTGATGTGCTTCTCCTCCCATATTTAGAGCCTACCCAATGTCCATTAGAGAAGAGCTTAACATCTAAATTAGATGTATATGGATAGTATAATCCTTCATTAATTGTACCCTTCAAATAATTTAGGATTCTCTTGGTTGCTTCCATGTGAGGTTTCCTTGGGGTGTGCATAAGTTGACTTAGCACACTAACTCCATAACATATATCTACTCTAGTTAGAGTAACATAATTCAAGCTTCCAACAAGGCTTTGGTAAGTAGTCACATCTTCAATTAACTCATCTTAGCTTGGGATCTACCTCCATGGGTGTACCTGCAACCTTTTTATTTTCCATCTTGAACTTGGTAAGCATATCTCCACTGTACTTTCTCCAAGTTAGGAACATACCTTTCTCTGTATATACCACTTCCAAACCTAGGAAGTATGTGAGAAGACCAAGATCACTAATCTTGAACTCCTCCTTCAATTGAGCCTTGATTCTTTTGATTCCATCTGCATCACTTCCTATAATGAGTATATCATCCACATATACACAAAGATATAAGACCTCTGGTTGGTTCCTCTTGATAAAGAGGGAAGAATCTGTCTTGCTTACCATAAAACTGCTCTAGGAGCTTCCTGTAAGCCATACAGGTCCTTCCTTAACCTGAATACATATTATGGATATAATTGATCTTCAAAGCTAGGAGATTGAGCCATGTTCACCTCCTCTGAATTCCAACCATTTAGAAAAGCACTTTAACATCCATTTGATAGATATTCCAATTCTTGGAAGATGCTATACTCATAAGTACTATAAATCTGGGAATTCCTTCCACAAGTGAGAATGTCTCTTCATATTCAATGCCTTGCGTTTGTGCAAATCCTTTGCCTACAACCATCCTTCGTACCTATTAATTGAGCCATCAAAATTCTTTTTTACCTTGTACATCCAACTTGAACCAATGACCTTCATAGATGGTTTCTTGGAAACCAATTCCCAAGTCTGATTCTCTTGTAAAGCTTCTATTTTCTCTTCTATGGCATCTCTTGCTTCAGGCTTCTTCTTGGCTTCTTCATATGTAGATGGTGCTTTTGAGTTTGTATCTTGAGCTATATAAATTGAATGTTTAGTGACCAAAGAGGTGTCATAACCATACCTTTTCTCTCAACTCCTACACTTTAGCTCTACCTTTGGAGTTCCAGGAGTTGATTTCCCTTCTTGGAGTCTATTGGTCTTCTTCAGAACCACTTTATTCTTCATGTCTATGCTCATTCCTCTTTGACAATGTTGAAAAGTCTTCCTCTAGGTCATACGGAAGTTTGATTTTCCTATAATCATCCTCAAACCAAGATTTGTTTTCATCAAAAACAACATCTCTATTTACAATGAAATATTTATTGCTTGGATTATATAGCCAATAACCTTTTTAATTAAGGTCATGGCTAGTGAATATGCATTTCTCTGCATTTGGATCCAATTTACCTCTGATTTGTGAAGGTATGTGTGCATATGCTATGCACCCAAAGCTCCTGCACAATGAAGGCTAGGTCTTCTTCCACTCCATGCTTCATAAGGTGTCATCCCATCTAATGCTTTTGACGAGAGTCTACTGATGAGATAGGTGGCTATAGATACAATGTCTGCCCATACATAATTGGGCAACTTCTTTTCATTTAGCATTGATCTTGCAGCCTCCACTATTGTTCAGTTTCGTCTCTCTACCACTTCATCTTGCTTTGGAGTATACGTGGCTGTAATCTCTCTTCTGATTCCTCTTTCTTGTAGATAAGAATCAAATTCGTGGGAGAAATATTCTCCCCCTCCATCTGACCTTCACCTCTTCAAAGTCTTACCTATTTGATTTTCTACAAGTGCTAGATATTTCTTGACACAAGAGAACACTTCATATTTATGCTTCAGAAAATATAGTATTGTCCATCAACTACAATCATCAATGAATGACAGATAATACCTCAATCTAGAGATTGAAGGACCCTTGCTTGGCCCACATACATATGTATGGACGAGCTCCTATAGGTCTCCATGAATGTATCCCTTCTTTGTGAATGGTTGCCTCTGAGGCTTGCCAAATTGACAAGCACTACATTTGTAAATTGTTGAGCCCATAAAAGTCGTGTTGGTCAAAGTCAACTGTAGTCAAAGTCAAAAGGTCAAAGTCAATTAGTCAAAGTTAAAAAGGTCAAGGTCAAAGTCAATAGGTGCAAAGTCAAAGTGCTAAAGTGCAGGTGTCAAAGTGCATAAGTAGTGCACAATTAAGTCTCCACAAAGGGTAAATTGGAGAAAGTGGGTTGCAGGTTGCAGAGGTATTTTCTCTAATTTCCCTAAGGTTCAAAGTGTGTTTTAAAGTTTTTTGGAAGGTTCAGGTGAACCCCCTCTTATGTGCAAAGTGAAGACTTAAAAGGAAAATGTGAAGGTATGTGAAGCGGCAACGTACGCACAGGTGAAAATATGGCCCCCCCAATTAAATTTTTTGGTTTTAGTCTAAAGTCACTACATGACAAAACAGTGAGTCGTTGGCTGCCACTTGTGAAGACAAGCTTGGGACATCAAAGTGAGCACCAAGATACTCTTGCAGTTAGGAGCGTACGTGATCGACACACTCAAATCAAGGCAAGGACTATTCTTGGACCAATTCTAGAGTAAGCAAAAGAAGCATAGTCTAAGTGAAGCAAGAGAAGGAAGTGCAAGAGTCACCAGTGTGCGACGCAGAGAAGTGGAGTTGAAGGAGTGCATGGAGAGTGACTAAGGGATTGTGCAGAGAGTGCTAAGCTAGTCCCCCAAGGATCTCAAGGTCTCCTTGCAGTGTGAGCGTGCCCACAAAAGGTATTCATCCCCCCCCCCCCCCCCCCCCTTAGTGGAAGCTTGGTACAAGGTGTGCACAAGGATAAGCTTGAAGCAGGTGGAGGTCTGGTGCAGAGGAGGCTAGCGACAAGAAGACTTTGGGGTATTTGGTATTTTGTCATTGAGCACTCTGTGGGATTGTGCACAGAAGTATTGGTTTGTATTGTGCTTCAAACATTGTAATTGTCTTACTGTAATCAATTGGTAGAAGCTTCCAAGGTGTATTTCCTCTCCTAGTCTTTTCCTTTTCTCCTACAAACCCTCAAACTCTTTCTGGTATAAGAATCCCCCAACAAAATTTGGCACGCCTGGCAGGACTTCCAAGGAGATTTGAGCTTAGGAGAAACCAAGTGAAAAGTATAGCAGAGGCGACGTGTCTACAGTGCTACTTCATCAACCAAAAGGTAAATATTCTTATCAAGTGTCTCATATTAAGTGGGCTATGAGCTCCTCATGACCGCAACCTGGTCCCAAACATTGAGGGTCACCTACAAGCAGACAAGAAGGAAGGTTGTTAGAAGGTCCTCCAATCCACTATCTTCAACCTCATCAGTAAAGAGCATGGCGGGTCAGGTAGACTTAGAAACTTTACTCTCAAGATTAAATATAAAGTTTCCTTCTTTCAAAGGCCTAGCTCAGGAGGATCCGGATGAACACATTAGAAGGTTTTTGGCACTATGTAAGACTAGAGGCTTACTGGGTAGGGAGGATGCCTTTCTGATTCTCTTCCCTACTACATTAGAGGGATTAGCAGATAAGTGCTTCAGCCAATTTGCTGAAAACCATTTTACCACTTGGGATGTGATGAAAGATGCATTTAAAAATCAATTCGAGCATGGCAACACTGTGGAGATTATCATAGAAGAACTAGAAAATTTGAGATTGGGTCCAGGAGAAAAGTTCCCAGAGTTTGTGACTAGGGCCAAAGCACTAATGGCTAAATTGCCAGATCCACCAGATGATTTTTTTGTTAAGAAATGGTTAGTTAAGCCCCTACCAGTGGCCACCCAATGCAAAATAAAGGAATTAGTGTTACCTAGAGCCTCCATAGAGGAGTTCATCAACACAGCCACACGCTTGGAGCAGATAAGGCACCAATATGGAGAAACTTCTTCCCAACGAACATATGGTACAGAAATGGAGGATCTAGTGATCCAGCTAAGGAAGGAGGTGGAGGGCTTAAAAAGAAATAAGCCCTACAAAGAGGAGGAGAATACTGTTGCTCAGTTGAGAAGGGAGATTGAAGCACTAAAGCTCCAAAAGGAGGAGGAGGCCCAAGCAGAGGAATTGTCTCACCTGCGACAGGAGCTGCAGGAACTCAAAGGGAGTGGCATCAAGAGTGGACTTTGGTGTTCCATGTGCAACAAGCAAGGGCATATAGTAAGTGAATGTCCTATGTTGAGTGTGACTTGCCAATTTTGCAGGAAGGTTGGTCATGAGGCCCATAAATGCTAATCAAGGGGAATGCCTGCAACAACATACTGGACACAAGGAGGACCCCTACCACCAGCAAATGTGATGGCAGCTGCACCCAATCAAGGTAACACTTATAATCCTAGACAGAGGGATAATTTTGGAAATGGGCCTAGAAGGCCAATTATTTGTTTCAAATGTGGAGACTGTGGGCACTATCAAAGTAGGTGCACTCTCCCAGAAAATGCCCCTCCTTGTAGAAAATGCCCCTCCTTGCAGAAACTTCCCAGAGGCTAGAGACCACTATACAAATTGTTGTCCTAAGAATCAAGCCTCTTCATCCGGGCCCCATATTCAAATGATTTCTATACACAAAGAAGAAGTGTTAGATCAGGTCAATGTGCCATCTCCATCTACCAGGGTGGTGCATTTAGAAGAAATTGAATCTTTTACGGTGTAGACAAGAAGCAAGGGGAAGGCTCAAGTGGAAATAGTTCAAGAATCAATGATTAATGGATTAAACAGAGACAAAGGTGTGTCTGAAGACAAAGCCACCACAAGTGCAGATACAAGGCAAAAAGAAAATTTCATAGGTACCAGTGATGCCATTGAATATGCATTCAACAGAGCTCATGAGGAGTTTGATAAGTCAAATGCAGCCCATGCTCTTAAGGAATCAGAAGCTTCCAGAGTGCTCAAGTCCATGAAAAAGGAGGTTAGTATTTTTTATTTAATAAAGATGGATGGGAAGTTCAGGTTAAAACTCTTGCAGATAATTGATGAAATGTCCACAAAAAGTTTAGTGGCAAAGGCTGCTGTTATGCATAAAGATAAAACTTTAGGGGAAGAACCCCTCACAGATTACAAGAGCCCTCGGCTAACAGTCTCTATTAAAGGTCACGAGTTTCAAGGAGTTATTATGGATGGTGGTTCTGGCATTAACTTGATGCCTAATATACCATGAATAAGATTGGACTATACCCTTCACGACCTGCCAACTTCACTATAACAATGGCAGACCAAAGCATAGTAAGGCCTATGGGAGTCGTCCCTGGAGTTCTAGTCAAGATACAAGGTACCATCTTTAACTTGGACTTTGTTGTTTTAAGGTTGCCACAGGTAGAAGGAAGCTTCCCCTGTTATTTGGGAGACCTTGGTTAATGCATGCCAATGTGTTGCATGATTGGGGCAAGGGCACAATGTGGGTAAAGTAGGAGGGAAAAGAGTTGTAGCAGATAATTTTAGAAGAAGGACCAGACAATCAGAGAAATATTGGCATGATGCAGACAATTGGTATTTGTATGGAAGAAGAAGTGGTGGACAAACCAGAAGCATATCTATTTGAAGGAGCAGATTTATATGAAGATGAAAACATGTTGGCTTGGCTCCATGCAGAAGACCCATCTTCCTGCTATGGAATTTTCCCAAACTCAAGTAGAGAAGAAGCATATGAAGAAAAAGAGGAAATCACTCAGGTTGAAACAGTCTCAGTCAAAGGCCATGGAAAAGAGAAGAAAAGCAAAGTCCTTAAGTGCAGCCGTGATGAAGATGCTTCAAATCATATGTCAATGGACACTTTTTATGGATCCTGGTATGGATATCATCTATTGTGTCACTTCTTATGATAGTAAGTGCAAGGCTTTACAATGATGTGGACGGAGTACCTCCAAGTCTTTAGAAACAAAAGATGCAGTATGGAGGAGATAATATTGTACTGAAGGATTTAAGGTGGGTCTATCCTTTTGAAGACTTTTTGGATTTTTTTGCAATTTGTTTGGATTTTTTATGTATTTTTTCTTTGGTTTTTTGGATAATTAAAAACAAAGGGGCCCCTAGGACGTTTTCTTTTTTTTTTTGCAAAAAATCCCCCCCCCCACAAATTTATTTTTTCACTTTTCTTTTGTCTATTTTCTTATTTTTTATTTTATTATTTTTATTTTTTATTTTATTTATTTTATTTTCTTATTTGTTTTATTTTATTTTTTTTATTTTTATCTGTATGGGCGTTCACAAATATATATATATATATATATATATATATATATATATATATTATTTTAATTTTTATGGCTGAAAGCTTTTTGCTTTGGATCATGCCTCAGTTGGCCGTTTTTTACAAAAATGGAGTCATTTTCATGTTTTTTGGCACCTCTGGAATCCGTTTTTGGCTTTAGTTTTCCAGATTCCCACATTTTCTATGAGTTTTGGTCAAATCCCTCAAGTTTTGAGCACATTTATCACATGTTTTTATTTCACCACATTGTCCACATGGTATATTCTCACCTCATCTTACATTTGGTTTTTATATTTCCCATACGTACCCTCTGTGGCCCTCCAGTTTCATCATTTTAACCCCCTCCAGACCCCTGATTCCTACTCCCAATCCATCCCTTTACCAATCAGCCCAGACACATCATCACCCCTACCTGCCCCATCCATCTCCGCACCCCTCAGCCCTCCCTTCCCATTCCTTTCTTCCCTCCCATTCCTTTCTACCCTCCCATTGCCCCCCTTTTTGCTTTTCCATGGAAAAATCCAATTTTTGGTTCTTCTCTGGTGCTTGTTCTATCTTGCTTTTGGTGGCATTGGTTGCTGCTCAGATGTCCTCTTCAAGTTTTTGTAGCTCCATTATCCTGGTGTCCTATATGTTCCGAGTTTTGGCTGTAGCTCTCCGGGACGGAGAGCACATTAGGTGGTGGACAACTGTTGAGCCCATAAAAGTCATGTTGGTCAAAGTCAATTGCAGTCAAAGTCAAAAGGTCAAAGTCAACAAGGTCAAGGTCAAATTCAATAGGTGCAAAGTCAAAGTGCTAAAGTGCAGGTGTCAAAGTGCACAGGTAGTGCACAATTAAGTGTCCAGAAAGGGTAAATGGGAGAAAGTGGGTTGCAGGTTGGAGACGTATTTTCTCTAATTTCCCTAAGGTTCAAAGTGTGTTTTAAAGTGTTTTGGAAGGTTCAGGTGAACCCCCTCTTATGTGCAAAAGTGAAGACTTAAAAGGAAAATGTGAAGGTATGTGAAGCGGCAACGTACGCACAGGTGAATAGTCTAAGTGAAGCAAAAGAAGGAAGTGCAAGAGTCACCAGTGTGCGACGTAGAGAAGTGGAGTTGAAGGAGTGCATGGAGAGTGACTAAGGGATTGTGTAGAGAGTGTTAAGCTAGTCCCCCAAAAAGTGGAAGCTTGGTGCAAGGTGTGCACAAGGATAAGCTTGAAGCAGGTGGAGGTCTGGTGCAGAGGAGGCTGGCGGCGAGAAGACTTTGGGGTATTTGGTATTTTGTCATTGAGCACTCTGTGGGATTGTGCATAGAAGTATTGGTTTGTATTGTGCTTCAAACATTGTAATTGTCTTACTGTAATCAATCGGCAGAAGCTTCCAAGGCGTATTTCCTCTCCTGGTCTTTTCCTTTTCTCCTACAAACCCTCAAACTCCTTCTTGTCTAAGAATCCCCCAACATAAATGATGTGTTGTTTAGATATATTTGGAAGACCAAGCACACTTTGATCCCTAGCGATTTGCTTTAGATCCCTTTCACCTATATGTGCTAACCACTTGTACCAAATATCAAATGCTCATAATGTTTAACTACCATAATTGAACAATGTAGTGTTCCTAGTATCTTGGAGCTCAAATGTGAATAGTCTACCTGACTTTTCTCCTCTTGCTATCCTCTTGAATCCATGCTATGGATCCTCAAAAAATGCTCCATTCTTTGTGAATCTGACGTGGAATCCTTTTTAAACAGTTGAAACCACACTTATGAGGTTTAGGGTGATGGTTGTCACATACAATATCTTGCTCAATAGGTTCATATTACCATCTAAAGTCGTCAGATTACCTATCTTCTCCATTGGATTCCTAGTGTCATCTCTTATCTGGACTTCATATCTATTCCTAGGATCCTCCAAGTTTGAGAGTAGAGCTACATTTCCTGCTACATGATTTGAGCAACTTGAGTCGATATAGAATACACATTCATCTACTTCACCTTCCTTTATAGTCATATTCATCAAAAGTAATGAATCCTCTTGAGTTTGATCATCCGCATAATTGTTGTAGTCTCTCCTTCCTCCCTATCCTCCTTGATAATTATTATTTTTTTATGATTTGTTGTTGTAACCATTATTGTTTTTGAATATACCTCTTAAGCTTACATACCCTCCTTTGTTGAAACCTCTTCCTCTTTGATTTCTAGGAATCTTGAAACAATTCTCAGTAATGTGATTAGTTAAGCCACATATGGAATGGAGACAAGCTTTGAGATCAAACCTGCCTTGTCTTCCTCCTCTACCTCTTCCTCTTGAGTCCCTACCTCTACCTGCAAAGTTTGCTTGAGAGGTGCTGCCCTCATCATAAGACTTTTTACCATTTCCTTTTCTATCTTTACTCTTTTTTTTATATGTATAGAGAGTAGAGGATTGATTACCTTTTGAGTTGTCTCCATCCTTCATAAGCTTTTTATCATGTGCCAATAAGTGTCCCATGAGGGTTTTGCTTGGCAGAGGGGGGCAGCGGGGGGCAGTAGAGTGGAGGGGGGCTGAGGGGGGTGGCGGGGGAGCAGTGAGGCACGGGGGCGGAGGGGAGAGAGAGGGAGAGAGAGAGAGAGAGAGAGAGAGAGAGAGAGAGAGAGAGAGAGAGAGAGAGAGAGAGAGAGAGAGAGAGAGAGAGAGAGAGAGAGAGAGAGAGAGAGAGAAACGTGACGGGGGTGGAGGAGAGAGAGAGAGAGAGAGAGAGAGAGAGAGAGAGAGAGAGAGAGAGAGAGAGAGAGAGAGAGAGAGAGAGAGAGAGAGAGAGAGAGAGAGAGAGAGAGAGAGAGAGAAACGTGACAGTGGTGGAGGAGAGAGAGAGAGAGAGAGAGAGAGAGAGAGAGAGAGTCACAACAGACCCCCACATCAAGTCATTGCACCACTCTGATGCAACCTGCTTATTAAAAAAACGAAATAGTCCGCAAATATTGAATGAAAATGAGGTATGTACAGTGGTTGGAGTCTTTCTTATCATTAATTCAGATACTTCTTTACCCTGGAGATTTTGACTAGGGGAATCCTTTTACCCTGCAAATCCTCTGGATGCACTACGCCATGTGGTAGTACCTTGATCACCTTATATGGTCCTATCCATTTGGGTGCCAATTTGGTTGAAATTGCTAGAACTTGATGCACTAGAACCATGGATCCTACCTGAACTTCATGGGACCTTAGATACCTATCATGCAGTCTCTTGCACTCTTCTTGTGTTATCTAAAGTTTTTGCATTGCCTCTTCTCTGTATTCTTCTAATGCCACCAATCTCTGAATGGGGGGTTCAATTTAAATGGTTTTAATTCCCATTTCCTTTCTGATAATGAACTCAAATGGGGCTAATTCCTCTTTTCCATATACTAAGCGAAATGGACTCTCACTAGTGGTTCCCCTCCTTGTAGTTCTGAAAGCCCAAATTGCCCCAATCAATGCTTGTGGCCAGAAGCTTTGTTGATCGAAGGATAATTTGCGAAGCAATCCAATCAAAATCTTACTGGAGCTTTTTTCTTGGCCATTCGCCCTTGGATAGTAGGCACAAGATTTTTTATGAAGAACCTTGTATCTGGCAAATATGAATTGGAGCAATTGATTTCCAAAATGCGTGCCCCTATCACTAGTGATTTCCAGTGGGCAACCGAATCTTGAAAAAATACGTTTATACAAAAACTTAGCTACTGTTAAAGTTGTGCAATCTACAGTAGCCTTAGCTTCAATCTATTTCGTTGCGTAGCATGTGGCCATCAAAATATATTTCTTACCCCCAGGTAGAGCAATTGGACTGATTGGTCCTATGAAATCAAGACCCCATCGTTCAAATGGGAGCCATCCGGTAGATATGACTAATGGTTGGAAATTCAATCTAGTTGGCGTAGGAGCATATCTCTAGCAAATGTGGCATTCTTTGGCAAACTTGATCGCATCCTTGTAAATATGAGGCCACCATAGTCCTTTGTGGATGATGGTAACTATAAAATGTACACCAAGAAGGTAATGCCAAAACTTCTGAAGAGAAAATACAATAGCCAAACCTTCCCTTTCCGTTGTATTGTAATTCCTTTCGGCTTGGTTGAGTAGTCTTCTGGCATAGGAGATAGGTCTATCAACCTTGTGTGATGATGGTTGAGCTAGAACTGCACCAACAACATGAAGACTAGCATCTGTCTGCACATGAAATTCCAATGACCAATTAGGAACACTTAAAAGTGGAGTAGTACATAGCCTCAATTTTAGTTCACAAAATGCTTTCTCAACTTCAGCACTCCATGAGAAAGGGACCTTTTTACTGGTAAGCCTTGACAAAGGCTTAGCTATTTCTGAATACATCCAAATGAATCTTCTGTGATATCCTGCATGGCCCAAGAAACTTTGCACTTCCTTTGGGTTTTGTGGAATTGGCATAGAAAGAATAGCAGTAACCTTTGCAGGGTCAACGATTATCCCTTCAGCAGATACTATGTGACCAAGAAGAGTACCCTTGGTGACCAAAAAGTGACATTTATCAGGATTCAATTTCAAACCTGTTTTAAGACATTGCTCAAAAGTTTCTTTTAGATTTTCCAAATGATCATGGAAATCTTCAACTGCTCCTCTTCTATCTGTACCTGAAAATACTCAAAAGCCATCCATGAAAATGTGTAAAAAGGTTGTCAACCATTTGCCCAATATTAGATACATTGTTCTATTCAATGAAGCTGGTGCATTCTTCAAACCAAAAGCCATGCGGGTATAGACATAAGTGCCCCAGGGAGTAACAAAGGCTGTTTTGTCCCTATCATGAGGATGGATCACTATCTGATTGTAGCCACTAAAACCATCCAAGAAGCTATACAAAGTGTGACCAACTACTTCCTCAAGTACTTGCTCTGTGAAGGGCTGAGGAAATCCATCTTGAACAGTCACTTTATTCAAAGCACGAATATCAACACAGAATCTTATTTTTCCCCTGCTTTTCTTGGGCACAATAACCATAGAAGAAAGCCACCTGGAATGTTCTACTGGAACTATTATACCTGCTTCTTCTAGTTTTGTAATTTCTTCTTTTACCGCCTTTGCGTACTTTGGATTGAGTCGATATGGCCTACTTCTTGCATGCGCGGCTCCCTCAACTAAGGGTATTCGATGTAACCCAAGCTCCTCTTGTATCCTTGTTAGATCTTTATAGGACCATGCGAAGACACTTTTGTAAGCAAAAAGCAAAGACGTTACCTTCTGTAGTAAAGGAGGATAATGCCACAACCAAGAGGCCAAGTGGACTACTTGAGGGTTCTCTTCATCCCCTAGATTTACTTCTTGAACCAATGTTTCAGGACTAGTCTTTTTTGAGAAATCATCTCCACTATATGCAAGAGTGGACTTTAGCTTATATTCCGCAACATGTTCTTTTATCCATCCTTGAGGTATATCCGAAAAGGGGAGATCTTCTCTGCGTTCGGGCCCATAACCTTCCTGTTCTGAAATCTCTATGGTTGTTGCCCTCTCAACATTAGTAATCTCCTGCAAGCTCTTATTCTTCAACTCCTTGTGAATCTCATGGCCTTTTCCTGCAACTTCTTCATCTGCAACTTCTTCCTCTATTTCATTGATTTCCACCATGCAACACTCTGCACTTTCCATCATCCAATTCAATAATGTATCTTCTTCCTGGGGTAGAGAGGGCATTACTTGAGTGTCCACAGTATATCCAATAGTTTTCCCTGAGTTGAATCCCTCTTCCAAGTGTAGTTGCAATTGGCTATTGGTGCTAGTTGAAATCCATAGTTTGTTTTTCCCCCAATCTTGCAAAGCTTTTTCTTGCCTCAGCCAAGGTCTCCCCAGGAGTAAAGGGTAAGAAGTCTCCTGTGAAAGTGCAATAACAACAAAATCTAGAACAAAGTGGCAACCCTATACTATCATCATTACCTTTTCAATAATGCCAAGGGGCACAACCCAATGTTGATTTGCTAGTGTAACTGTGAATGTTGCCATCTTGGTGGGGTTCAAATTCAATTTCTTCATGGTGAAATAGGGCATCAAATTGTTACTAGAGCCTCCATCTATGATTACACCTATGAGAGCTTCATCCTTTATACAAATAGATAATCTTGTAGTCTGCCAAGGGTGCAGGGGGAAAATCAACCATGAAACCATCTATACTGGGTGATTGGACCAAGTGAGCAGAGTGTATAATCTTCAATAAGTCACTTCTTATTTTTGAATCCATCCTTATAAGTTCGTATAGACTAACCTTGTGATGAATATCTTTCAAGATCTGTTCAATGTTTACCTCATGAGTTTCTTCTTGTAGAGTTGTTCGTTGGTCCCTTAGAGAAGTAGCCATCCTTTCATAGGCTCCTTCAATTTCTGTCTAGCCCTTCCACCCAGACTTCTTTTCCTCTTCTTTATCCTGGACGCCCTCTATGGGTTGCTGCCGCTTGTCTGGCTCTAGTCATCATGGGTATTGCGGAGGATGAAACAACATAAGAGTGAGTGGTCATACCTTCTTCTTGTGGAGAGACTGCAATCATGTGGATTGGAGCAGGACGGCTTCTTGGGTAGTCTTTGGTATAGTGATCCTTGGCCTCTAGACGATGTTGACAAGGAGGTGCATCTTCTGGAAGGGAATACCTATTTTGCATGTGGCCATACTCACCACAATGATAGCACATCAAAGGTCTATTATATCTAGGCTTTACAGGCCGATTCTCCTCTCTATTAGGTGTATTTGAAGTACTAGCATAATATGAATCCAAAGTTTGAGGGTTACCTCTTTGCTGCGCACCCTTGAGGTGGTAGCAATCTCTAGCTTCATGACCATCCTTTCCACAAAATTGAGAGCTTACCTTGTTAGGGCAATTAGCATTGGAATGTTTATTGTTGTTACAGATTGTACACCAAATCTGGCTTCTTATATCCTGAGTGGTCCGCAAATCTTCTAACTCACGGCGAAGTTGGGCTAATTCATCATCAGTGCGACGCAGTGGTGGCAAGACCTTCTCTTCTTGTTGATTTTGTTGCATTTTCAATGCCTCCAGTTCTTCTTGAGTTGCCCAATAGGATCCAGTTCTGCAGCATAATTCGATTGTGTATCCCCTTCAAAATGTTGCCTAGCTTCTTCATGCGTGATGCTACTGCAACAAAATCATTGAGGGTTGCATCCAATCTAAGTGACTCACGTAACTTCTGCTGAGATGACTTGGGTAGAGCTTTTTCTATCCATTTTTTAACCAAGAAGTCACCTAGAGCATGTGGCAGGCGTGCTACAAGTGCTTTTGTTCTAGTGTGAAGTTCATGAAAGGATTCACCTGATCTTAGCTTTAGATTCTCTAGCTGATCTAGAGCTCTTTCCGAGGAATCACTAGGTCGAGATGTCTTTGAGAACGCCACCTTCAAAGCCTCCCATGTAGCAAAATGGCCATCTGCATATTGACTATACCATTTATCTGCAAGACCTTCCACTATGGATGGAAAGAGTGCCAACATTGCATCCTCTATATTCTGCAAACCTCGTCCACGGCATAAGGAGATGAATCTTCTCACATGATCATCAGCATCCTCATAAGCTTGTCCCTTGAAGGTAGGGAACTTGATGTTGAGTCTGGAAAGATCCTCCATTTGTACTGGTGTTTCTTCTGACGTATCTGAGGAGAAGTCTAAGGTTCTCCTATGCTTCTCTTTTGAGAATGGTGTTGCACCCAAATCAATAGATAAATTCAAGGAGGGTAGAGGGGAGGTAGGCTCACTAGTCAAAGTTATAGTTAACTTGTTAAGGCTCCTCCGTACACGAAGAGGCTCTTTATCTGCTCGCGTATGGGTCATGTACCTACTTGCAAATGCAATAGGGCAAAATACTACTATCCTCAGGGCCTCTCACAGAAATGCAAAGGTCCCACCGGGCATGCCAAACTGTAGAGGAGGTACTGGGGTATCTACTTCTAACAAGAACAAGCAGCAAGCACTCCAATACTTCAACTACTCAAGGGGGGTTCTGTTTTCGCGACGTATACCCTTTAACAATTCTGTGAGCAGGCAGATGTCAATGATTGCACAGAGTTGTGAATACTCAAGAAAATATTAATGACAAAATGACCAAAAGGAAGACCATCCACTCTTTAGTTCGGATCAGGTGCTTACAAGGTAGGTCAAAGTGATGCTCAAAAGTTCATGCTCAGGGCTAACATGCCACTCTAGAACTAAACAACATCAATACAATGGATTCTTCCAATCAGCACAATGGACCAATTACATGCAAATCAGCACTGATCAATACAAATGGTAGAAAATTGCTCTAAGGAACAGAGCATAAAAAATAACACTGACAGACATAGAATGATAGCCAAGCCACTCTCTTCACACTATAGTGCTATTAGCCCTCTACTGGGAAACCCACGCTCTCTATTCACACCACAGAGTGACTTCCTACAGTAGGCCTGAAGCCACAAGTGCCGAGAGAGGACCTCTGTATATCTGAATTATCCCAAATGAACACAACTCCCTTGTTTTTATAGGCTCCAAATAACACAAGCAGGCCTCACGGATTCCTCACGTCCACTGATCATGCGCCGATTGATTGCCCAAATTTGAAGGGGTAGGTCAGGAAATTGAATTGGATCCACAAAAATAGGCCATCGTCACGAATGGTTGGCGGCATCACACCTTTTCTTTCTTTCACTTTGACCACTTACTCTGTTACTTTTGAATGCCATTTGAGACCCACATGCCGCTCGTGAAATTTGAATGATCCTGAGAAGCACCTTTCTTACATTGTTTTCTATACTTGCTTGTGACCCTTATATTTGATGAATAGTGATGCTTCCACTCCCATATAGTAATCCTTGAATTCTTCATAAGCATTCAACAACTCACAATTTAGTATTGTCATCCGATTGCTCCCAAGGTTTGCATATTTCCCTTCAGTATCACAAGAAAACAACAAAATATCTTTAACCAGATGCAGAGCCAAGATGCCCGTTGCTGAGAGTCTGAGCTGAGCATAATTGCAGTGTTTCTTGTTTATCCGAAAACATGGCCAATCCGACCATTTTGGTAGTCCTTCAGGACAATTCGTAATGGAACCCTTGGTGAGGATTGGGTGGGTACGCGGGAGGCTAGGGAGAGGGTGGTGAGGGCATGCGGGAGGGGTGGTGCGGTGAGGCAATGGGCAGGTGGGTGAGGAGAGAGAGAGAGGGGAGAGAGAGAGAGAGAGAGAGAGAGAGAGAGAGAGAGAGAGAGAGAGAGAGAGAGAGAGAGAGGGCTGAGGGAGAGGGAGGGGACAGAGGGGGTTGGCGGTGAGGGGAGGGGAGGCGGGTGAGGAGAGAGAGAGAGGGGAGAGAGAGAGAAAGAGAGAGAGAGAGAGAGAGAGAGAGAGAGAGAGAGAGAGAGAGAGAGAGAGAGAGAGGGCTGAGGGAGAGGGAGGGGAGCAGAGGGGGTTGACGGTGAGGGGAGGGGAGGGAGTCGGTGGTGAGGGGAGGGGAGGGGATGGCGGTGAGGGGAGGGGAGGGGGTCCTAGGCAGGCGGGTGAGGAGAGAGAGAGGGAGGGGAGAGAGGGGTCGTGGGCAGGCGGGTGAGGAGAGAGAGAGAGAGAGAGAGAGAGAGAGAGAGAGAGAGAGAGAGAGAGAGAGAGAGAGAGAGAGAGAGAGAGAGAGAGAGAGAGAGAGAGAGAGAGAGAGAGAGAGAGAGAGAGAGAGAGAGAGGAGAGAGAGAGAGAGAGGGGAGAGAGAGAGAGAGAGGGGAGAGAGAGAGAGAGAGGGGAGAGAGAGAGAGAGAGAGAGAGAGAGAGAGAGAGAGAGAGAGAGAGAGAGAGAGAGAGAGAGAGAGAGAGAGAGAGAGAGAGAGAGAGAGAGAGAGAGAGAGAGAGAGAGAGAGAGAGAGGGAGGGGAGAGGTAGGCGGGGGCTAAGGGGGGTGGCAGGGCAGAGGGGTGCGGCGGGGGGCAGTGGAGTGGAGGGGGGCTGAGGGGGGTGGCGGGGGAGCAGTGAGGGGCGGGGGTGGAGGGGAGAGAGAGAGGGAGAGAGAAAGGGGGAGAGAGAGAGAGAGAGAGAGAGAGAGAGAGAGAGAGAGAGAGAGAGAGAGAGAGAGAGAGAGAGAGAGAGAGAGAGAGAGAGAGAGAGAGAGAGAGAGAGAGAGAGAGAGAGAGAGAGAGATAGAGAGAGAGAAATGTGACGGGGGCAGAGAAGAGAGAGAGAGAGAGTCACAACAGTATGAAAAGATACATGCCTATCTGATTGCAAATGGTTTTGAGAACACTCCAACTCAAAGTACCTTATATGTTAAGCATGTTAATAATCATGTTCTGATCATTATTGTGTACGTTGATGACCTGCTCCTCACTGGTCCTCATGACAAGCATATTGTTGATTTTGAGGCTGATTTGCATGCCTCATTTCGGATGTTGGATTTGGGGCATTTGCATCATTATCTGGGCATTCACTTTATACATGTTGATGGTGGAATGGCGTGTCAAACCAAATCTATTGACACATTGTTGAAGTGTTTTGAACTTCAAGACTCTAAACCTATTGCCACTCCTATGGAGACAGGTTTAGGACTTTGTCTTCATGATGCTCGAGATGCATTTGATGCTATTCTCTATTATTAGGCCATTGGATGCATGATTTGCTTATGTGTTACTCAGCGAGATATTGAGTTTGCTATCTCATCTATGAGCAGGCTTATGCATTGCCCAGGTATCAAGCATTGGCAGGTAGTTAAGCGCATCCTCTGCTACTTGAGTGGTACCCGGCTACTTGGATTTTTTTTAGCCCAAGGGGGAATCACTACAGCCAGATTTACATCCTTTTTCTGACCTTGACTGGGCTAGTTGCTATGACACTCGTGTGTCCACTAGTAGTTTTTGATTCATGCTTGGTACCTCATCCATATCTTGGCTGAGCATGAAGAAGCCTACTATGGCATTTTTTAGTTGTGAGGTTGACTATAGGGCAGCTTTCATAGGCACTCTTGAGTATGTGTGGCTCAAACACCTTATGGCTCATTTTGGTGTTGGTCAGTGTTCTACCACCACCATCTTCACTAACACTCAGAGCGCATCGGCAGTTGCGAGGAACCCTGTGTTCCATGCTCCCACTAAGCACATTCAGGTTCATTATGTCAATGAGAGGTTCTCTATCGGAGAGATTAGCTTGGCATATATGCCCACACAAGAGAACATTGCAAACCTTTTCATGAAGGTTCTACCTAAGGAGAAGTTTGAAACTTTCCGCAAGGCTTTGAGGTTACTTCTTTTTGTGGATTGATTCCACATAGCTTGACACTTTCTTCTACATGAGTGCCAGCTCCTTGTTCACTACATCACTCCAAGGGGGGATTTGTTAATATATTTAGGTAGTGATGTGTGTGAACACACTAGGAATGCTGGGGCACATTTTTCCCTCTCTAGAAGGTTTTTCTCCCCAAGCTTGTATATATGCATATAGCCCTAACTCCCTACTCATCTTTGTACATTCTAGTGGTAGTACATTGAGTATTTTGTATTGTGCTCCAAGCTTCTTCTTCTTCCATGGCTATTCGCATGCTTCCACAAACGTCTAGCTCCAACATGCATTAGTGTGTTTGCCCTTATGTAGGGATGTTTTTGGACTAGTTTTGTGATGTTTTAGCTCACTGGGATTTCCTTATTTCTTATACACATTAGTTGAGAATATACACTATGTATGGCTCTATGGAAACCACCTATGCATGTTCATGTGGTATGGCATAGTGGTTAAGTTTTGCATTAGCCTTTGACATCTTAAAGAGGGTTATGGTGATCTTTTTATGAACTGTTGTACATTGAGATGTTTGGATCTCTTTGATGCTATGAAAATGAGAGATATCATATCCCCACCATAAGAGATATATGCTAGTGTATTCATACGTATTTGATGAGCCTTGATCACTTCTTTTGGTCATTTTCTATATGCAGTGAGTAGTGAAAAGTTTTGTCGGGACATAATCACAAGGTTTTCTTGTTTTTTGATCAGATAATTGAGAGCTTTTTTATGCTCATAGTCTCGAACTTGCAAAGAAGACTCTATCAAATTTGTTTGGAATTTCCATTTTTCATCCATAGTAGATTGATTTGGTTCCCTCCATTGCTTCTAAGTTTGAGCATATTAGCTTGCACATAGCTATTTTGACATTTTTTAGTTCCTCAATTTGCTTACTTGCTCATCTTTTAGGCAAAATTCTATGAAAAATTTACCAAAGAATTAACAAAGTCACATTTCAAGATGTTAGTGGTCTTTGATAGTTTATAATTTGATCATTTATCCTAGTAAGTTATTTCTCACATGGTGTTAGAGGTTTTGGGAAAAATTGATGGATTAGGATCTAGTGAAAGTGTCTTCTAAAAGAGTTATAAGTCACAAGGGAATGACCACTTTGAGATTTATAAGATTGAGGACACCAGCTTCTCTCTACGAAATAAGCAGAGTTGTGATGTTTTGATATAGAGAAGATAATGGAATCCAATTGGTGTCCATATAAAGAAACGGACTCATATGGATAATGAATGGGTAGATATTGATGAGATGGGAATGCCTATGATTTCTTTACACCTTGCACATAGTGTTTATTTCATCGCTTTGAATCATGTGACATAGAGGAGGAGTGGAAGAAGCTTTGCAACACCTATCAAAAGAGAATGCTTCCATCAAAGTTTACTTAATTTGGAAGTTGTATGACTTGTGCATAAAAGAGAGATATTCTTGCTACTCATTTGAATGAGTTTACAACACTCTTTTCTCAATTCCAATCTGCAAAGATGAAAATAAATGATGAGATGAAAGTAATTCTCTTGCTATGCACACTACCATCCTTGTGAGATACATTTTATATAGGCATTAGTAGTAATGCACCTAGAGATGCATAGTGTTTTTGATTCTAACTAGTTAAAGAATCAATCATGCTTCATGAGCAAGAACAAAGAAAAGAATGGTCAATGTGATAAGAGTAAAAGCAAATCATAAAATAGGGACATTGAATGCCTTCATCTCCATAAGAAGGGACATATGATAAAGGATTTCCTTACTTTTAAGAATACCAAAGGGCAATATGTTGATGGCCTTGTTATAATGTTACCTACACTATCTACTTCATATGTAAAGCTAGAAGAAAGTAATGATAGTTTTAATGATGTTAAGTTTTTGATACTTGATAGTACTATGCCTAGTGAGGCTCTTCACATAGGATTGCTAGATTCTTGTACTTCTTTTCAAGTAATACCACATAGATAATGGTTCTCTAGATATGCCAAAAAGTCTCTTGGTGTTGAGATTGGACATTTGGGTGTGCAATTTGCTATTGCATACTTTATCATGTGTAATTTACGAGATGTGCCTCAACTTTCATGCACTTTGATTTTAATTGGTTAGATTGATGATCTTGGAGACAAAGTGAATTTTTATGCTCAATCCTTTCACATTTGAAAGGGTGATATGGTTATTACGAGGGGAATAAAATTTGGCTCACTTTACACAATTTTTATATCTTAGAAGCACACATGGTAGGTACCATTGAAATATCTATAACTTGTTTATGAAGATTTCTCCTCCAAATGCACAGCAAGAAATTGGCAAATCCTTTTAGAAACATAAAGTAGACACTAAGGGTTTTCCAATGAAATATGAATAATTTGAAAGTGCAGCTTTAACATCCATTTGATATAGTTTCTAGTCCTTCATGGCCGCGAACATAGTTATACTTCTCACTATTTTCATCTTTACGATTGGACTAAAACGTTTCATTCTAATCTATGCCAAGCTTTTGTGTATATCCTTTCACAATAAAATTTGTTTTGTATTTTTCAAAAGAACCGTCAGATTTACTTCGAAGATATATGTCAAATTTCATAGAATATAATTTTCATTTAGAGGTTGTCTCATTAACTCTTGTGTATGCATTCATTTCTTCATTCATTGCTTTTCCTATGCAAGGTAGAAGCAGAGTGTGACGTTACTCTAATCTTTGACAAGATTAATGTGCATGGAGCTCAGTGGTCAAAGACCCATGGCGTTTCAGAATGGTGAATATATGAAATGTCAACGTCAAGCTAGCCATGTCCCCCAACCTTGTTGGAAATCAAGAGTAGAATGCCTATGCAGATAGGAAAGTATCCTTGTATGTATTTAGTGAAAACCTAGAGAAACTGGATGATTTTGGAGTTGAAGTTCCCTATGTTGAACTCGATAATTTCTGAGAGTGCTAAAGTGGTTTCATACTAAACATCTAGAATTTTTATAAAATTATGATTTGAGGAAATTTATGTGGCAAGAATCGAAATTTCTTCTTGACTAAAATGCTACATGATGCAGAGGCTTAGCAGGCTTAGCACTATGTGCAAATGAAGGAGTCTTCCTTGACCCTTCTACATGTGAAAGGAATGGGTGTACCCTTCATTAAACTTCATGAATTAATATATTCTAAGGCAAAAAAATATGGGTTTATACAAAAATTACATTAAAAGAGAGTTCTAGTTTTTGCCTTGAGAATTCCAACAAAAAGATGAATATCAAGGCCAACCAATCTTTATAAACATTGTCGAGAACACCTAGGTTATGTATTCAAAGAATTCCTAATGCATAGAGAAGATCGGCAGATTCAGCGTTCATAGATGCAAAAGCAATTGCCACTATTGCTACTCATCAAGGTGTTGGTAGATAGAAAATCCATAGGCACAATCTTCCAAGGGAATCAAAAATAATAGGAAGACCTAACTTAGGAAAGAGGCTTCTAATTAATCAATTTTCTAATTGCGTGAGGGACTCCTATGACAATCATCCCTATGACCATGGTACTAAGTTTTAACAAAGTTTTTGCACAAAAGGGGTTGATAATTTTTTCATTAAATATGAGGTTTTTAGAATCACCCTCAAAGGTTATACTCTTGCGTGTTTTGAGTTTACACTAATGATAGACCCCACGACAGTAATTAAGTTAGTGCTCCAAAAAGGCCACCAATATCATGGGGGTACATGCTTTGACTCCACTGGAGATCATTTCATTTAGATTTTTCATTCCTGCATGCTCAAACCAATCAATCATGGCTAAGTTTTAGTTTTGTGAAGGTTGTGGAGTAGGTAACCTATTAAACGATTGTCCCAACTTCCCTGTCACTATAGAAGAAGCATTGTTTTTTTTTTAATATAAAGGAAGTTCGGCAATAGCCTACTCTCCCGGACTTGTATTAAATTAAGAAACAAAGGTACAAAAGAAGGGGACTAGTGCCCACGGGACCCCCCAAATCCCACAAAGCAGGGGAAGCTTAATTGAATCCTAGGTTGCACTACAGAGAAGGTTAATCACCCTCTCATCGCCCTCATGCGGGGCCCACTTGGGTTTGAGCTTGTTGTTAATCAAAAGGAGGACTTGATGGTGCCTGAAGGGGGGGGATTTCTTACTGTTGACGATCCTTTTGCCAAGGAGGAATAGTGATTTCTCGATCGACCACTCCCTCGGGGGATCGCCGAAGTTGAGAGCACACCTCTCCCGCCAGATTTTCCATAGGACTTCCCCTCTGATGGCGTTCCAGAGTGTCGCAGAGCAGCCAATCGCTTCTCCCAAAAGGACTTGTTTCCAACTAAGCTGTTTTTTTGAAGTCTGATTTTCATTCCAACCGTCTGCCAGATTCTGTAGGAGTTGGGGCAAGTAAGGAAGATGTGTGGGACATCTTCGATAGCACGGTGGCAGCGTTTGCACCAAGGAGGGATCCCACAAAGTTTGCTAGCCTTATGGTTGGTCCAAATTCCTCGATGAAGAATTTGCCATAAGAGGACAGACTTCTTAATCTCAATTAGGGGGTGCCAGATACCCATGAATTTCATGTCCCACCGAAGCCGCATCCAAGACAGGCACCACTTCTTGTTGAGGCTGATCTGGAGGTCAGCCGTTTCTTTGATGTTCGGGATTTTGAGTAGGCTGTTTCCATTTTGCCATTTGAGACCAAGCGAGTTTGGTGTGTCGTGTCCCATGAGAAGGCGAGTCTTGTGACGATCCCAAGCGAGGCATCTGCTTTGCAGAGTGTTCCATTCTTCGTAGGAGATGTTTATGCGAGGGTCAATATCCTCGAAGTTGATCCAGCTGTTGGTGTCATGTTTCCAGAGGTGTTTCCATTTTTTGAATCCTTTGTTCCATAACTTCTTGGCATTTTGAATGTTCCACGACTCCACACTCCTGATGCCATGTATCGGAAACCAGATAGAGTCGTTTTGTCTGATTCCGGCCGCCCACTTCCAGTCCTCACTAATTCTTGTGAAGCTTTTGACTTTATTCCAGCCCTTCCAAAGGGAGCACACGAGATTGGAGCCTTTCGGGAAGACGGGGATCGGGGAGAATAGCAGGGTCATGATGTCAAGGTTCTTCCAGTTCGGGAACCCCATGAGGGCCAACTCACTCTTGTTTCTGAAGATCAGCTTGGCCCACGAGGCCTCCCTATTGCACCAAGCCTTAATCATCCATTTGGCTGCCAGTTTGTTAGCCATACACCCAATGTCCAGGATACCAAGCCCCCCAATATCTCTAGGGCTAGTGCAGATGGTCCATTTGATCTTGGGCACCCCCCTTCTGTTATGATCGCCCGTCCAAAGAAAGTTTCTACAGATACTATTCAGTTTGGACAGACCTTGCTCATTCGGTCTCCAACAAGAAAGGAAATAGATGGTAGAAGATAGGAGGAACGTGTTGATAACCATCGCCCGTCAAGCGAGATTGATTTGCATACCTCTCCAGTAGTTAAGCTTGTTTTCGAGTTTGGCCAGCACCCAGTTCCATCGCTGCTCCATCGAGACGCCAAACCCCAAAGGGATTCCAAGAAGTCGAAAGATTTGGCCTTGCGGAATGATTTGACAGCCATGATCAATGAGAAGGCCAGGATGATGTCCCACAATAGCCCTAAAGGCGGTCTTAGAGTGGTTGATTTTGGATCCAGAGGCCTCACAAAAGGTAGCGAGACACCTCCAGAAAGTCTCCAGGCTGGTATTATCATTGTGAACGAAAGCATTCATATCATCGGCAAAAAGTCTCATGATGATTTGATTGTGGGCGTGAGGCAGCCGGAGGCCTTTGATATTGCCAGCCTCCACATGATGTGCCACAAGTCTGCTCAGACCCTCAGTGGCGATGGCAAAAAGAAGGGGGGCCAGAGGGCACCCTTGTCTAATAGATCTTTTAAGATGGATCGCCTTCGAAAGTTTGCCGTTAACGTTAATTTGGGTCGTTGCGTTTCCGAGAAGGGTCGCGATCATCTTGGTGAATTTCTGACTACATCCGAGATCTTGGAGCGACTGCAGAATATAGTCCCATTCTAGCCTGTCGTAGGCCTTGTCAAAGTCGATCTTGAGGAAGACCACATCTTGATTAGACTCATTTGCAAATTGAATACCTTCCCAAATATCCAAAATGGTTTCCAAGATAGACTTGCCTTTGATGAAACCTTTTTGGTCTTCACTAAGCCAAGATCTCAGGTGGCACGAGAGTCTGTTGGCCATGACTTTGGCGATGATCTTGTATCCAGTTTGTAGCATCGTAATAGGCCGCCAGTTCTCGATTCTGTTCTTTTCCCCCTTCTTGTGTATCAACTTGATAATTCCATTGTTTAGACAAGACGGAAGAGCACCAAACTTTAGTGCTTCTTGCCAAACCATCCGAAGAGGGGTGGCAACCACCAGCTTGAAGGATTTAAAGAACTCGTTAGTGAGTCCGTCGGGTCCCGGGCTTTTACCGAGAGGGAGGGCGTCGATGACCTCAATGATTTCTAAATCAGAGATAGGGGCATGAAGCAGGGAGTGGATGTTGGGTGGTATTCTCCGGGGGGAAACCCTAGAAATGGCAGCCATACAGTCCCTTCTATGGTGGGAGAGGGGGTTCGAGGTTCCCAGGAGTCTCGTGAAGTGCCCTTCGATGATGCCAAAATTATCTTCTTCCGAATTGCATACATTGCCATGTGGGTCTAGCAGTAGGGAGATCAATTCTCTGTTGTGTTTCCTTTTAAGGATACGGCACATCTCTTTGGTAGGTTTGTCGGCTTTGCCAGCCCACCACTCCTTGAAGAATATTTGCAAGTTTTTCCTTTGTATTTCTTCCTCGTATCTCAACACTGCTCTGATTTTTCGGAGACCTTTCTGGGCTTGGTGTTTTCCTTTGTTCACTTCCTCCTCGAGCCGCCAGAGTCTGTGGTAAAGAGCTTCCCTGCGAGCCCGCCGCACAGTCTCGAGCATCTTCTTAGTTCTCATCATGATCTTACGAGACTTGTCGACCGCACTTCTCCAGCACTTGGCTGGGGCAAGCCAGAGGCGAACGCCACCTTCCACACATCGGCAATCTCTTGATGGATGGAGGGGAGAGAGAAGGTGGTTGCATTGGCATGGAACCACGGAGCCTTGCGGATCTTGTTGGAAGGTTGAAAAGTGATAACGATCGGGTAGTGATCAGAGATAGTGAGGTCAGTGCGTTGTGTGATGGCAGGGTGGCCCCACTGATGAGTAAAACTCTGAGAGATGTAGCATCTATCTAGTCTAGCTTTCCTCAGGTCCTCGCCCGCTTGGAGATTCGACCAAGAAAAGCCACTCGAGTCTTTGAGTTCAACCAAATCCAAGTGGAGTTTGGTCATGTCCCACGTTTCTTTCTCCCGACTGTCGATGATCCTGCCCTTGCCCATCCATCTGTCCATAGGGTCCTCCACCATGTTGAGGTCTCCACAAATAAGCACGTTGTGAGGAAGCGAGTCTAAGGAAGCCCATGTGTTCAGTCTCTCCAAATCACCGTTAGGGGCGTACAGAGAAACAATAGTAGCACAAAGAGGAGCACCAAAAGAAACGGCAATCCAACGATGACCTACATCTTCAATGGAGTTCTCGAGCTTTTCAAACCAGAGTTGTCTAACACCGATAAGCGTTCCTCCAGACCCCCGCTGGTGCTTCGTTGAGATCCACACATGGGCCGAGGAGACCTGTCTGAGCCGCTTCTGGAGGTCTTCTCCGTCAATTTTAATCTCTTGAATACATATGAAGTCTGGGTTTAAGCTAATGTCGCGAAGCCATTGACCAATAATGGTCGCTCTTGAGGGATCGGTTAGCCCTCTAGCATTTAACGAAATAATGATCATTGTCGTAGTAATCCCTCTTTGCGGGAGGGAGCTTTGTCCTTTCTTTTCTTGGGTTCATCTTTTTTTTTCGCTCGGATCGGATCCCGAGTTAGCAGTAGGTTCTTGTGGGGGCTTTTCCACGGTAACTCCATAGGTTGTTTTCCTTTGCGGGATGCCTCCTGCTGGGAAGAAAAGGACACCGTTTTCAGCTCCGTTTCCGGAATAGTCGATCCGATGATGGAGCTTTCACTATCCATGTTATCTTCGTTGCTGGTAGTAAAGCCGTCTTCTTTGCTTGTAGTGTACCCCTCCTGCAAGGTTTCTTTACTGTCAGGGATCTCCTCCTCAAGTTGGTTCCCACCTGGGTAGTCAAACTCATTGATTTCCTTTTCTAGATTGCAATACAAGTTGCTGGAGGGGGAAACAGACTTGTTGTGTCGCTCAGAGGTTGCCCTAGGGCTTCTTTTCCTTCTTCTTCTGACTTTGATGAACCCGTCTGGATCAGCTTCTGGATTACGGGGACCCTTGAATTCCTCTTCTTTCGTCGAGTGATTCAATGCTCCATTGCTGTCTTGAGCATTTTTGGGGGCTTCTTGATTTGGCTTGCTTTTTCGTCTCAAAGGGCAATCTTTGATCCTGTGACCTTGTTGGCCACAGCGGAAGCACGCGTTGGGAAGGTTTTTGTAGCTGATGTCTTGCTCCCATACATCCCCTTCGCCCAAGTCCAGTTTGATCTTCGATGGGAGTGGCATACTGAGGTCGGCCTCGACACAGATTTGAGGGTGCCACCGGGCGTTGAACGAGTGTCTTGCTCCTTCATAAATGAGACCACCTATGTCCTCGCGCGAGGCCAACGGCTTGCCGATAGGAGAAACAATGTCCCATACGAAGTTGTACAAAAAGTATGGCAGGTTAGGGAGCTCAACCCAGAGGGGGTACCGAAGCGATTTCGATTTGTCGGGAGTAAAATCAGGGGACCATCTCAATAGGCACAGGGTCGCCCGGCCGAGTTGCCAAGTTCCGACACTAAGGGCTCGAAACCCCATATCTTCATTTTCAAAGACTAGCAGCAAGTGGCTCGCCGGTAAGAACTGACACTTACAAACAACTAGCCCGCGGGGGAACCACTCGTTGCGAAGCCACTGACGCACAGTTTCGAGCGGGGGCTTAGGGCCGAACGTTTGGCCGACGAGGCAAACTTTCTTGAGCTCCTCCTGAGTTGACAAAATTGCGGATCTATTGAGGGAGACCAAGGGGGGTTCAGCACTCTCGAGGGTCCCTTGGGCGGCACAAGAGCCCCCCTCCAACAAAGAGGCAAGGTTAGCGGTCTCCCCGGGGGGAGGGGCCAGATTGCTTCTCACAAGAGAGGGGGACGCCAAATCCATGATAAAAGGGGGACAACCCGAGAAAGGAGAACCTTCTCTAAAACTCTGAGAAGAGAAGCAACTTGAAACGCCCAAAAACCCACAATAAAAGCAGCCCTCTTCTCTCTTTTCTTTCGAATCTTTTCTCTTTTTCTTTTTCTTTTTTCTTCTTTTTCTTTTTCTTCTTTTTTCTCTTTTTTTTTTTCTTCTTTTTTTTTTCTCTTTTCCGTAAGGCTACCTCTTTTTTTTTGGGGGGCTTCTTAAAGAAAGAACGCGCCTTCCTCTTTTTTCGTGAGAAAGGAGACCATGCGGCACAGCAAGAAAGGATTCACTCAAAACCACCTGTCGCCAAATCCGTGAATCGCGGACCGTCTGTCGCGGAAACAAAACCACGAAACCGTCAATCGTGGGCAGTTGGCCGCCTGGCGTCAGTCGGTCGCCAATCCCCACCTCCGTCAGTCGCTGTTTCACGTGAGAGCAAAATTAAGTTTTCAGTCGATCGCCGGGGAGCCCAGTCAATCGCGAGGGACGCCGGGGAGGCATATCTGTCGATCGCCGAGGACCCACCAATCAACCGGTATCTGCCAATCGCCGATGGACCCACCTATGAATCGGCACTAGTCCTGTCAATCGCCGAAGGGGCCTCAGTCAGTCGCTGATGGACCCATATCTGTCAATCGCCGATGGACGACGCACACTCGCGAAGCTCCATTCCTCCGTGTTTGCTCTCCGTTGCTCTGCCAATCGCCGATGAACGACGCACGCTCACGAAGCGGTCTCAGCCACTAGTCCTGTTAATCGCCGAAGGGGCCTCAGTCAGTCGCCGATGGACCCATATCTGTCAATCGCCGATGGACGACGCACACTCGCGAAGCTCCATTCCTCCGTGTTTGCTCTCCGTTGCTCTGCCAATCGCCGAAGGACGACGCACACTCACGAAGCGGTCTCAGCCACTAGTCCTGTCAATCGCCGAAGGGGCCTCAGTCAGTCGCCGATGGACCCATATCTGTCAATCGCCAATGGACGACGCACACTCGCCTGAAGAAGAAGCATTGTTGAATGTGTTCTTACATATTATCATGAAGGAGTGATAGTGATAATGCTAAGACTATTCAGATGATCCCAAGATCTTACGCTAACTAGGCTGAAACGGGTACTAAAGATGATTCAACTTCTTTTCAAGATCACTGAGTTTTGGATGTTTTACGAAATGATTTAGAGAAGTCACAAAGGAAACAAAAAGATAATACCAATGCCAAGAGAAATTCACATTAGAAAACACAAGAAAACATAATCCCAAAAAATAATAGAAAACGAAAACCAACTTGGAATATCATTATGCACAAAGAGATGGTTCTCTAAGGAAGAATTTGGATGGAATGGTGAACTTCACCTCTCAATCTAACTCATAGATTCAAGATGGAGACTTGGAACCTAGGATATGAAGAATTAGTAAATGAAAGTCTTCAACGAGAGACAATATCTAGGATAAGTATTAGCAACCCCAATGCCTAAAACGTGAAAAAATATCAAACTATCCTAGTTGTACTACCATCTTTAGAACACAAACAAAGTGTTGTCCAAGAGAAGATCTTGAGAAACAATTACATGACATGATAGAAATGGCACCATATCTACTAGAATAGATACCCAATCTTATTTTTAATACATACATACCGAATCTCTCATTCCAACAAGTGCTATATCCCGTTCATTATCCACATATTGAGAGATCACCAATATTCATGGATAATGGTAGATAGGCAAATCCTACTAGAACAAAAATCCATACTCCTTTTCTAATACAACAAGAACCTAGAGCTAAAAATTTGGTCTCTGAGGACCTGATGCCTCCTCCAAAGGAGCCTCCTCCACACGTGCCTTTAGAGAATGGAGAATGAGAGTAATAGACACTTAACGCATTGTGATCCCTTAAAAAACCTAGAGAAACCTTCATAGGAAACTCTAATAAAAGATAAAATTCAAAGCTCATTTATGCAAGGAAACTTTCCCTTCCCAATTATATATGATGATGCCATTGATTCCAACATCTTGGACATTGATGACTCTTGGAAAGGTGAATCATAATATGAGTTGCAAGAAGATAAATGGAATAAATGGGACATCGCAAAACATCCCTTTAAAAAAGTCTGGGTGACGAAACTTGAAGTACTGATGAATATTGATGTCTAAAGTATTGATAACATTACTAAAGCATTTTTTTGTGAGAATACCAACTTAAATGCCCTCCCAAGGTATTCATGACGGATGCCTCTTATAGTTAAAAGTGAAGGGATTAGATGTGCAGAAGAAGAGGAGGAAGGAGGACATGCAATGAGAGAGAAGAGAGGAACGACGCGCGGATATGCGTGGGAGCCTCGAAACCCACATAATGAACTCTCTTGAGGCAATGCTCTATATATGATGTATATATATGAATATGGGGTAAGGTCACATGACCCTTACATCCCCAACAATCTCCCACTTAAGGGTCAATGTGACCATAAGTGGTAACACATACAAAGAATGATGTAGGACTCTAAAAGAATGTACAGGAAGAGTCCGGATCTCTACCCATACCATATCAGCCTACACCAACTGCCTCAAACAAGGTGTATCCATGCACCTCAAACCGATCTAGACTCATATCGACAAGAGTCGAGCTCACATATGACTGATGCAAGAACTGATGAAGTTCCTGCAAAGCTCCCACTCGCTCTATGCCTATGTCAGTCATCGAACGACTGACAACTCCAAGTGCAAATGCTCCAATAGCAACTGCAATGTCTGGTCTCGAGCATAACAACTCGTACATCAGACTCCCGAACGCTGACGAAACATGTGCTATCCTGGCTAACCTAAGTATGTCAGCTATGCCTGTATCCAAGGCATCCAAAGCACTATTATCAAGACCAACATGTCCTGATATATCTATGTCAACATCTGGCATGAGCGAATCCAAGAATGACTGCAAAACTGCTGACTCCTCAGCATCTAAATCAGCCATGCTCACAACCAAGGATGTATCTCGCTGTGCATCCTGAGAGCTAATATGCTCTACCATACACTGTATACCATGAGAGCTATCATGCTCTACCAAACCAAGTGTATCATCATGCTCCACATGAGCTAACTGCACAACATCAACACCAAGATCAAACTGATGATCACACTCTAACTGAGTATCATCACAATGCTCTACATGAGCATCCACATCATGCTCTAAAGCATCCAACTGATCATCCAAAGTGTGCTCCAAATGAGCATCCACATGATCAACAAAATCATGCTCTATATAAGCATCATGAGCATCCAAAACATGCTCTACATGTGCATCCATCTGAGCATCTGAATCCTGCCATACATGTGCATCATGAATGTCAATAGACATATGTGTAGGTAGACAAAATGAGACATGACGAGTCTCACATCGCACATAAGGCTGAACTCCCACTGAGACGAGACTGTCTCTCACATGAAGTACCTGCAGTGGATACCTGTGCCCAACCCTGGCACCTCTGACAAGCGTAAGCTGTCCCAACTGCAACTGAAAATGATGCTCACCAAGGAATGCATAACATCTGCTCTCCTGTAACTGGCTAATTGAAATCAAGCTCATAGGGAATGAAGGCAGATAACGTACATGTCTGAGTATAAGTGATACTCCACTAGGAAGCATAATGCATATATCTCCTGCACCCTCAATGTCATATGCCATACCATCAGGCATGTGCACACATCCACGACTCTCACCTGAGAATCGACAAAACCACTCACGATGTGGAGTAACATGAAAACTGGCTAATGCATCAAGCAACCAAGCCATATGTGTGCTATCTAATGAGCAAGAGGAATCATGAGATGAACCATAGGAGAAAGTGATATCTCCATCACTAGCATAATCAACTGCCATAGAATCTCCTGAAACCACTACCTGATCTGCATCACGTGCATATCTCTGACATCGTCGTCGCATCCGCCTGAAGCAACATCGTCGAATATGGCCCTCATGACCACAGTGCCAACATCGAAGTCGTCGATGTGATCTATGTCTCACATGAGTCAATGGACTCACATACATATCATGTAGTCTCTGCCATAATGCACTACTCGTCTCCTCATACATAACAGACTCATATATAGAATCCACAAGCTGTAATCGGATAGTGGAGCTGGCCAATGCATCCATATCCATCCATAAATGGTCGGGCATGTCACAAGGCCTCTGTGCATCTCTATGCACATACATGTGTAACCCTGCACGAACCAATGTATGCCACATTTGAGCTTTCCATCTCGGAAAGTCAGTGCCATCAAATTGAGAAGACACCATGCTGGCAATCCAATAGACTAGCAATATAACAAGAGACTAGAAACAATACTCTATCGTGAATAGGATCACACCTGCATATCCATATGCATAAGTCATATCACAAATGTCTCGATGGAGAAGGAACTAAGTGAACCACCTGTCACATAATCATGCATCTAGCATGCATATAAAACCATGAGCATAAGCCTGCTCACCAAGTCTCCAAAGTGACCAAGTAGATATGTAAGAATCCTGGGAAAATTTCGGCAGAGTATCCCCTATAAACTGAGCAATCAAACAAGATAACCAATAACCAAAGAACAATGAATAATCTTTCACCACCTGTCACTGATATAAATCAAGAAGATAATGGCAACTACATGTGCCAAAAAACTAATGGCAATACACGCCAATACAATGGAAATACAACTCCCACTCAAGAATAAATCCTGCAAGATGGTCCAACCTGTCACAAACAATGTGTGACCAAGTCCAACTGAATGAGAGATAATCAATGATCCAAAGCTATCACACAAGCTTCAAGATCCACTAGAGCTCTCTTCTAGCATAAAAGCCGATAAAATTTCGGCAGCATCTCCTCTGTAACATGGACTCTAGAACCAAAATAACCATGTGGGAATCACCATCCACATATGCCAAGAATCACACTGGCACACTGGCAAATACATATCAATCAATGAACAAATGCTAATAACGGTGACAAACAAACGTGTAACTGAGGCTCCAATCTGGATCATGTACCTGCAAAGAAAACAAAGATACAAGTACCAAACAAGATCCAAAATCAACTCTCATAAAAGTATGTGCAATCGGCAAGTAAATCCATAACCAAGTGGCATAAGCAAGATGTAGACCACAATGCCACTATACATCCATGATCAAACTCATGATGACATAAACCTCAAAAAGAGTATACCACAATGTCATCTTACATGCCAAACATGTAACAAGATCATGCTCTACTCTCATATGGAGGAGCTACCACAATGATCATACATGTACAATGTCTTGAAGCTCTGAAAATAAGAGCTTGCACACCATAAATTCTCTCTCGAAGAAGTTCCAAAGCAAATTCAACCTCCAAGTGCAATTAGGGTTGTTTGGGCAAAACTGTACTGCTCTATGTTTTGCTGTTTCAGAGGTGATAACCTCTGAATCTGAACTTTTGGTCTTCAGCAAACTTGAAGATCTGCGTCTTGGCTACGTAACGACATAAAGAACACCTCAATCAGAGGTGCGTAGCTCAAGATATGCTCAAAATAAGCACCTGCTGTCAATTTCACTATCACTTGCAACAGTACTGCTCTGTATTTTGAAATTTCGGCAACCTAAAACTCAGAATTTGGATCTGAGTTCTTCTACAAAGTTGCAGCTACCTTTTCAAGCTACAAGCAGCAAGTTGAATCATCGCATTCTGAGCTGTAGAACTCAAGTTATGACAAAAAAACCGACCTACTGTCCTACTCAGTGTAGATTCGCCTTCTACAATTCTCTGCGTTTTTCGAATTTTCGGCACTTCAAAAGTCCGAACCAGGTTCTGCGCCCTTCTGTGAAGTTGTAGCTCTCTGTGTTAGCTACGCACAGAACTTTAAAACGCGTCAATCCGAGCTTCTTAGCTCGAGTTATGACCGAAATACTGAACAGCTGTCAAGAGATGCCGACCTGCACTTTCACCTCTTGTGACATAAGCTTCCATTGAAGCTTCTTGCACACCAGCCCTCAGCATGCTCTGATACCAATGAAGGGATTCGATGTGCAGAAGAAGAGGAGGAAGGAGGACATGCAATGAGAGAGAAGAGAGGAACGACGCGCGGATATGCGTCGGAGCCTCGAAACCCACATAATGAACTCTCTTGAGGCAATGCTCTATATATGATGTATATATATGAATATGGGGTAAGGTCACATGACCCTTACATCCCCAACAAAAAGACCACTCTACTGAGATCAAACAAGCACAGGTTAGAGGGGTTCCAAGGAACTCTAGATGACCTCAACAAGGCCAAGGGAAAGTGGACTCTCACAATTGAAGATCTAGTCAAACTAAAGCATCACTATTGGGATGCCATGGCTAGGAAATTGGGAGTAGATCCAAAAACCACCAAGTTTCCCTTAGACAATGTGAGTAAGTACAATGGGGTGATGAAGGTAATACTTGTATTCCCATGAAATTCAGAAATCACACCACCAAGGTTATCATTGAATCAAGGGTTGACATGGCCATAGCTACTAAGTCCTTGTCGAGCAAAATGGGCAAACTCGCACTCACTCGAACTATGATAGGCTCCAATTAGAAGAAGGACATATGAATAAATCTTTAGATCTACTAGAGTGTGTCATTCTACAAACTTCTATATTTGAATTCTAACATACATTTTCCATCGATGACTTGAAAAGGAAGAAAAATATGAGCTCCTACTCGGGAGGTCTTTCTTGGGACGGTTAAAAGTTTTCCCATATTGCTGTGAAAATGTGACGTACTTGCAATACAAAGGCATAACGAAAAAGGGATTGATTTGATCTCCAAGTCATACAAAGATGTACCACCACTATGGTGTAAATCCATCCACTAAAAGACTTATGAATTCATGAAGGAAGACTCCTTTCATGGATTAGAACTTGAGGAAGACCATTGGATACATGAGGAAACACACTTGTGGGTGTGCAAAGCTGCGCAACACAAAGGGGAAAAAAGATGGAGAAATGATATGTTAGGCTATGATGGGCGTACATTTAATAGACCTATTGAATTTCGTGGATGTATGCCCATGCAATATTAATTTTACATATCCCCCTACTCTATGGATACAAGTGGATCCCATGGGCAGTATGCCCCTTTTCTAAACAATTCTTGTTGTATTAGTTCATGCTATGGAGACTAGGCCTCGACCAAACTTCCTCTTTTTAAAAACATATATAGATGAAGAATTTGAGACACATGATTGGGCACACATGTTGGATGTTGGATAGACTACATGTATCAACGAACAATCCTTGGTCAAGTGCCAATATGTAAAACAATACAAAGTGTCCATGATACAAGTATTAGACGAAGAGGAAGTGATACATGATCATGTTTGATGATGTCAAACAAGACACAAATATAGTTAGAAGAAATGAGAAATCAAGTCTTCGGTATAAGGGCATAAAACGTTCGCACACATTAAAGCAGTATATGTTTTAGGTGTTCTAAAACATTGTACCTTTAGAGGTCTTGGATAGATTTCCATATAATCAAAGTTAGTACATGTATGTACAAATACCTTGAAGTCCAATATGTTAGCTGTTGAATCAAGAATCACAAAAGATAGTCATGTGCTTATAACCTTGCTAGAGGAACTTAGAGACATATAGATTACAGACATCACGGTTTCAAACTCAGTATCTACGCTTGTTTCTAAATTCTGGCTCGTCAAAACAACTATATAGACTCCAAAATGTACAAGATTACTAAGGTCAAAAGGATTGCAGACAATTTCACTGTTGAACTATGCAAAACCCGTTATATGGATAATTAAGAATATTGCTCAATACTGGACAGTGCTAGGAGATTGGGAATCGTGTGCATTGAAATATGTAATTGCGGGAGGCTTTCTAACAAAAGTGCTATTAAACGTAGCTTAGCTTTCTGACCTACCACTAACAAACCTCTAATTATATTTAAACAATCTGTTCCATCAAACAATGAACACTTTTGTGGAAGTATAACAACGAAATTGTTGTGAAAAGTATTACAACGCATAGTGAAGTATCTTCGAACTCGTAACAGAAGATAATGAAAAAGGGTTACCTGGAAATAGTTGGCATTGTGACAATTAATACTTTTCATCCAATTCATTCTGGCAGTTACTAAAGATCAGCTCGCTTTATAAACAAGAGATTAAGCTCTTTTGTAATGCAAATAGCAGAAGTATTTTACCAGACTTATGAATGGACGCATATATGAGTCTATTGTATAGGAGAGAAGTATGATATGCTTTTATTAAAATATTTTCCCTATTTTCTTTCTTCGTGTTTTTAGGTCCTATCCTGTTGCTTCCCTGTAAGGTGTAAGCGTATGTTATTTGATATTCCTTTGTAGGAATGTCACATTGTGTCAAATAACTAAAATAATTCTTCTATCAATTCCTCTACTTTAAACGTATTTATCTATATTGCTGCATAATTTTTAATAATCAACTATAAGATTCTTATGCATTCACTTGTTGCAGGACCTATTTATTCAATACATATGCAGCGGCTAGACAATACTATGTGTGCATGTGTGCACGTATGTCAATAATTGACAATCTTGAACCAGTGACGTTGTGATTTCCTCGAATATTCACTAGAGAACTTGTATGATTATCTACATACTTCTTAGATAAATAATGTTCCGCTTCACCTTCATAACTGATCAATTGCATAGTCCTTGATGATAAATACACACACACACACACACATATATATATATATATATATATATATATATATATATATATATATATATATATATATATATATATATATATATATAAAAGCTGAGCAGGCGCACATAATTCTCAACACAATGACAATACAAGTAATATTCACATAAAACTTAATTGCAGAAGAAATTTGTCACATACAAACATGCTCTCTCTTTATCTCTAGGAAAATTAGCTACAGAGAAGGAGCTCCCTGTGCAGTGGCAGTAAGAAAAAGTAGGTGGATAAGTCGCAGTGAATCATGAGCGCAATAGAAATACATGTACGCGACTGCACGCACACTGACAACTTGAATATGAAAGGAATGCTTTTGAAGACTGTCGTATATACACTTATGTGATCTCCCACTCTCTCTCTCTCTCTCTCTCTCTCTCTCACACACACACACACACACACCTACACCTGCGCGTCTACGTAATAACATTTTGGCATCACATTTGAAAATAAATAACAAGCGAAAGTACCGAGTGTATCAACATTTATGCTCATCGAGAGTAAATGAGCTACGGTTTTTGATCTTCGTATCATCGTCCAAGCAATGACATTTTAATTCATGTGGCCGGTAATTGTCGTATACAAGAAAAATGAATGAAATGGACTCAAGCCATAAGTCATAAAGTTGAAGACAATCCTGTCCTCTTATGTCATGAAGATGTGCTTCACAATCGGCTTTCTATGAGATGACTAGAGAAAAGACACAGAACCATTACTTTTATGTTTAGGTGAGTTGTCACACAGGTAAGCATATATTGACCTGAAGAAAGAGGCATAGATATTCTGTACATCTTTAAGAGCTTGCTTAATCAACAATCTATTGCCATTAACCTACACTAATGTGGTGGTTAACGGGGGAAATACTAAGATTAAAATTATCTTGATAGTGATTTAGGTTTTCACGGCTTTGTTCTTGGCTTTTTGAGCTTGTTTGAAGGAGTTCTTTAGGTGATTTTTGGAACTGTTATGAAGTTCAATTGTATGTAGATCTCTTTGCACATGTTCAAAAACCTCAAGAAAGGAGGTTTTTGTGCTCTTTTGACAATGTGCCTAGATTTAGGATGGAGTTCTCAGCCGTATTAGTGTCCTGATGGGCTTGTTTAGCAGGTCTCAATTGTAGTGGGACCAAACATCACTCATGAGTAGTTCCTTGACACGTTTTAGCTTGTTTTGCATCAGTGAATTTGCCCAAGGCTATTTTTTTTGGACTAATCTTGTGCCCGTTTAGGTTATTGATGTTTTATTATTGCTTAGATACATTAAAGGAGAAACCCTATTATGTATGTCTCTATGGAAGTCACCTATGTACGCCCATGTGTTATGGCAGAGTGGTAAAGGTTTGCATAAGTCTTCGACATGTAAAAGAGGGTTATGGTGGGATTTTTATAAGCTAATGAACATTAAGATGTTGGAATGTCTTTGATTTTAAGGAAGCGAGAGATACCATATCTCCACCATAGAATATGTATGCAATTGGATTCATAGGTGTTCAATAAGCCTAATTCACTTCTTTTGGTCATTTGCTATATGTGGTCTATATTGAAAAGTTTTGTAATGACACAAACACATAGTTTTCTGGTGTTTTGATCAGATAATGGAGAGTGGTTTGATGCCCATAGTATCCGATTCACAAAGGAGATTCGATTGAACTTGTTAGGAATTTACATTTTCTAGCCATAATAGAATGATTTGATTCCCTCAATTACTTCTAGCTATGAGAATATTAGCTTGCACATAGCTAGTTGACATTTTTGGTTCCTCAATTTTCTCATGTGCTCATCTTCTAGGCAAACGTTTACCAAAAAATTGTCAAATAATTAATACTTAGTCAAATTTCAAAGTGTTAGTAGTGTTTGATAATTTCTAATTTGATCATTTATCCTAGTAAGTTATTTCTCATCATGATATAAGGGGGTTTGGGAAAATTTGCTAGATTAGGGTGTACTGCAAGTGTCTTCTAAAATATTTACTAGTCACAAAGGGAATACCATTTTGACACTCACAAGAATGAAGACACCAATTTCTCTCTATTGAGTAATCCAAATTTGTGATGTTTTGATTTAGAGAACATGATGGGAACCGATTGGTAGCCATACAAAAAAAAACCTAGTCATATGAATAACAATTGGGTAGAGATTGATGAGATGATGTCTATGATTCCTTGATGCCTTGCACGTAGTGTTTATTTCACTACTTTACATCATGTGACAATAGAGGAAGTGTGGAAGAAGCTTTGCAACACCTATGATAAAGAGAATGCTTCCAGTGAACTTTATTTAATTTGGAAGCTCTATGACGTGCATGAGAGACAAATAGACTTGTAGTTCGTTGCACTCTTTTCTCAATTCCAATTGAAAAGATGAAAATGGATGATGAGATGAAAGTAGTTTTGTTGTTATGTACACTACCATCCTCATGAGATACATTTTCCTTAAACATTATTAATAGTGCACTCTGATTTTGCAAATTAAAAAACATTTCCCTATTGTAGCTCATGTGATTGGAACATCTACTATCGATATACCATGTGGTTCCTATGCATTTTCTCCTAACACTTCTTTGCATCTTATCTAAAAGATTATCATTCTATAATTTCTTTAAAGTATTTACAAAGTTATTATGATTCTTCTTGTAATAAAACATGTAGGTAACTACCTACCCACCTAAGTGTATACATGTATGTATATGCATAAATTTGCATGGAAATGCATAATTTGTCTTGCTTGTGCATGTCTCTCTATCTATGTATCTCTCTCTCTCTCTCTCTCTCTCTCTCTCTCTCTATATATATATATATATATATATATATATATATATATATATATATATATATATATATATATATATATAGTTGTATAGTTATATAGTTATATATATAGTTATATTCTATGTATATACATGAATGCCATTGAGGAAATCCCCTACAAATTTCCCCAAGTATGGCTTTTACACTTGATTCGTCAAATTCATGAATGTTGTGGGTGCATTGGCCAACTTGAATGACATCATTAGGAAGTCGTAATGATCATACTCTATTCTAAAGGCTTCATTGGGGATATCACTTCCTTGAATTTGCATTTGATGATATCCCATCCACGAAAACTTTCTACATATTCTCTTCATTTTCAACAACTTGGAATCCGATGGCCTTCTCCATGCAAGTAAATAAATGGTAAATGAAATGAGGAAACTATTTATCACCATTTGTCTATGAGGGAAATTAATTGTGTTATGAATTATAGAATGTGTTGAGCAACAAATTGTTGGAGTGTTAATTTATTAATGTATTAATGTGTTTTGGTGTTTTTGATATAGCAACTGAAGGTTCGTGAGGGCATGATAGACATGAAAGGGCGGATATCAATAATTTGATTTATAATTTATATAGTTTGTGAATAAAACCGCGTAGAGGGTACTATTTTTAAAAAGAATTACTAAAGTAGTGGTTAGAATAAGGATCGTTGTGGATTGTAATTTTTGATATTAAAAGCAAAGGCTTTCTACAAAAGTTACCAACATTTCCTTTCATGCTTGCTTTTTGAAGCCGCTCTCATGTAACCACTATTTTGACATAATAAAAAATTCCTATAAATACATGCACTCTATGGTTCGTCAAAATAGAGTGCATGGAGGGAGATTGCACCCAATACTATGTTCTATCTTGTTTCTTGGTGTGTCTTATTTTTTGTCTGTTTTTAGCATTTGTAACCTCTTTGTCCCCGTGAGAAAGATCGTGATAATAGTGGTATCAAAGCTATGTGTGCATCACTATGGAGGGGCCTACTTTTGTTGGTTTTGTCCTCTGTTTGCTATTCGGTTTCTGTTTGTGTTTTTTATTCCGATCCCGCTTTTGTTTTGGGTTTTCGATTCTGATTTTGCTTTTTATTTCGATTCCAATTTTGATTTCTGTTTTCTTTTTTTATTCTGATTTTGGCTCCTCATTCTTTCCTAGTTCTAGAACTAGAACCTATGGTTACACCTACGTTTACTCCTGCCGCTTGCTCCAAGGCATCGACAAAGGAATAGAATTTAGCCATAACTTAACGCATAACTAAGGCATTACTTTGGCATCTATGGCACCCGAGGCTCCCTTGGCAACCGTTGGTAGTTGTTGGCTACGACCGAACGAGTTTTAATTTATGAGTGGCAATAAGGAGTTTTATATTCACCAAGCTGGGAGGATTTGAACCCACAACCTCACTCACACAAGGGAAGTGTTTCACCACTAAACTATCTCTTTATGTTTTCACACTAGTTCTCTTTTCTTATATTTAACACAACTTTCATCTCTTTCTTACTCTTTTGATTCCCAATAACAACCCTTCCTTTTACGTTTTAATTCAAGCAATCTCAAATCTTTTTTTACATATCTAGCAAGAGGGTTATGTTCTCTACATACTCATGGACCCTACGAACACCATGGAGGATTTCAGTGAGTGACCTCTACCCAAGGTAACACTCAAGCAATAGCTAGAGCTCCTACGGCATGAAATTTGAGGTGCTTGGAACAAGATCTGACAACATGACAAAGTACTACAGAAGATGCAATCTAATGAATTTAACCTTACGAGCATGGTAAAAGCTACTGTCTCTGCCCAATGAGATTGCACGCATTTTAAGATTGGTGATAAAAATTACTAGTTTCTATGGATGGTCGTAAGAATGGCCCTTTAGTTATTTCATGGTTATCAAAGTTTGATAATTTTTATACTGATGAAATATATGTCGAAAGTTAAAAAGTCAATTTTTCCACTAACTATTTAGTAGGAAATGCTCAGCTCTGGTGGAATTTCCAGCACCACAGTATAGATCATCCAAGATAAACTAAAGGATTCCTTTCTTCCTCCTCAATATCATCTACATGTTTGATGTGCATGGACAACCTTTACATAGAAGGAGGGTGACATGGTCACTACCTGCACAGAATGGTTCTAGAAAAAATTATTATTGATTTGAATGCCTGAAGATGTACCAAAGGATAACTTGCAATCGAAATACAAATATGGTTTGGAGGTGGGAATCCAAGCTAAGCTTGACATCGTATAGAAGACAAACCTCAACGAGGCTATCTCTCTTTCCTATGATGCAAAGAAGGAATTATAGCCAATAACCAAGTCAATCTATCTACAAACAACCACGTATTGTTAAATCCATGTTTCATATGAAGCGTAATTTTCATGCCCCATCTTACTCTATTTTTCCTCAACCTCCACAATCCAATTACTCAACTCCACCTGTTGCTTCATCTCTCCAACCTACCAAAGCACCTACCCTCCAAACTTTAGCGGTGGATGCCCAATAGAAGCGATCGTGTATCACCCACTGGAATTGTGGTAAACTTGGACATACAAAAATAAAGTACCAATTGTGACCTCTTCACATGAAACGAGTTGCAGGTCAATTGCATAATATGGAATCCCATAATGAAGAAATTATTGTTGTTTGGGTAGAGGAAGCACTGGAGAAGGACTTACGTACCTTGGGTAATGATATCTCAATTCATTCTTTACTTTGCATGCAGGGTAGTATCAATTACAAGCTGGTTAATATTTTACATGACGATGGCAGTTCACATGATTTCATTTCACATTTATAATTGTTACAAGAACGTAAATTAAAAACATTTCCTTCCTTGTATAAATTGAAATCTCCATTTCAAGGTATTCATTATAATGTATCACAAGAAGTGCAAGATGTTACGATTAGCATAGGCCCATATGTAGATGCATGAACATTTTTAATTGCACCTTTGCAATATTAGGATGTTATACTTGGTATGCCTTTTTTTCATCCTTTTAACCCACACATCGACTACCATACACATATCTTTAACTTTGAATTTAAAAGTCAAATCATTACTTTGTCTGCACGACAGGATTTCCAGCCATTTCCATGGATTAGTCATACTCAAGTAAAACGTACATTTAGGAAAGGATTCAATTCCAACATTGTTTTTGTCAATGTCATAAATGATTATACTCATACACTTTTACTTGCACATAACCCTTTCATGACTAGTTATAAGGATTGTTTTATGTCTGATTATCCCTCTAAACTACTACCATCACGAGGATCCTTTTACCATAGCATAGACTTAATTCCTAGTAATTCTTCTCCTTATAAAGCACCTTATAGGCATGGCCCACTACATCAAAAGGAAATAGAAAACCAAGTGAAAGACTTACTCCACAAAGGACTTATAAGGCCTAGTTCTTCCCCATTTGGAGCACCAGTTCTCTTAGTACAGAGGAAGAATAAAACTTATCAAATGTGCATTGTTTATAGCGCCCTTAACAAGATCACAATAAAGAATAGATACCTTATTCCTCGAATAGATTATCTCTTAGATAAGTTACGAGGAGCTCGTATGTTTCATAAATTGATCTTAAATCAGGTTACCATCAGATACGTATGATGCAAAGCAATATTTTTAAAATTGCATTTGGAGCTCAAACCAGCCATTATGAATTTATGATAATGCCCTTTGGACTTACTAATGCCCTTGTGACATTTTCATGAACGATGAACAATATTTTTCTTGATTACCAAGCTTTTTTTCTTTTATTCTTTGAAGATATGCTTGTTTGCAATAAGAATGATAGTGAGCACGAGAAGCATCTTAAAACACTTTTTCATTTGCTACGAGAGAAGACACTTTACGCTAATCCTGAAAAGAGTTACTTCTTTCAATGTAAGCTAGAATATCTCAGAAGTGAAGGCGTGCATGTGGATCCAAAAAAGATTAAAGTGACAGCACAATGGCCTACACCACAATCAATCAATGATGTTTGTTCTTTTCTTGGTTTGGCTAGTTTCTATAGGAAGTTTGTTCGGAATTTTTCTTATTTTGCATTTCCACTTACCATTTTATTGAGAAACAAAATAAAATTTGCATGGGGACTTACTCTACAACAATGCTTTGAAAGACACAAACATGCACTTTCACATGCATCTGTTTTATAGTTACGTGATTTTTCACAACCATTTCATGTTGTTATTAATGCTAATGGTTCAAGAATAGTGCTTTTTTTATTGAAAATGATCATCCTATTGCATTTGAGATTAGGAAGCTTAAACCCTTAGAAAAGAATTACAGTACATATGATAAAGAATTGTTAGTAGTTGTGCATGCTTTGTGAATTTGAAAACACTATCTTATGGGCTTTGAGGTCTTAATCAAGATTGATCAATAGGCTATTAAGAATTTATTAAATCAACCCTTAATCTATGATTAGTATCTTAAATGGGCTTCACTCATTCGAAATTTCCAACCCATGATCCAATATCAACGTGATAAAGCTAATATTGTAGTTGATGCTTACCGTTTTCCTACACATTCTATTGTTTTTCATAATATTTCTGCCATCCAAATTCATTAATATTTCTGCCATCCAAATTCATTAAGTCAAGAAATGAGTTCCACTTATGCATCTCGTTTGTATTTTTCATTTGCATGGCATGATTTCAACAATGGTGCATCTTTACCTAATTAACATTGTACATTTCATCATGGTTTACTATATTTTCAACATAGATTGTGTAAAATAGGAGCTTTTAAAGATTTTTTCATCAAAGAACTGCATGAACCATCTTACATGGTTCATAGAGGCAGATAGAGCACCAATTCTGCTTGCAAAGATTTCTTTTTTTGACCACACATTGAAAAAGATACTGCACATTTTTGTTTCTCAATGCATTGTATGTCAGTGTGTAAAATTTCATCACAATAAACCATTTCGATTATTAATGCCCTCCCCATTCCGAACGAACCATGGGAACAAATCTCCATGGATTCTATCACAGGTCTTCCTATCCCTTTTATATTTTTTTTTCTTGTACATCCAAGCACAAAGCTCAATTCATTATAAAGAGACCCCAAGAGGAATTTGGAATTGACTCTGAAGAGTTATTGTTTAAGTGATCTTGATGATGAGCTAAATATGGATCAGGATAAAGGTTTCCTAATACAAATTAAGGTAGAATTAGTATGTAGATTTAACACTAGTCTCTATGGTCTAAAGAAACCTCCACACTAATGGTATCAAAAACTCAATGTATTCATCTTTTTTTTTTTAGGGTTCTGAGATTGGATACTAGTGTCTCAGAGACAGATAGAGACAGAGATATCGAGGGAAATCTGATATACTTGATATCATGTACCAAAGACATGCATATTCTAGAAAGTGTGTCAAACCATTGACATGAAGGATTTGGAGAAGAAATAGGGGTAATTTTCACATTTTTCTTTCATAGATGTAGTAAGTTTCTATTGTGGTTAAGGGGTTTGAGATGGACATGTGCATGATTTTGGGTACATCACGACATCATATTCAAAAGTAAAGATGAGAATCCTAAAAATTCCTAGACAAAGTCGTTTTGGGTGCATGAGGTCAACTAGAAACATGCTCTGATCGATGAACTCATTGGATGCTCTTTCCGCCTCTCAAATGCTATTAAGATCAATGTTTGAGCTTTCACTATCTAGATTATCTTCTTCCTTGGTGGTAGATCCATCCTCTTTGCTTTGATTATGTTCCTCTATGTCCTATTCTTTGTCCAACACACTTAAAATATCGATGAATATTGGTACTCGTTATAATAAACAAATGTCAATTTTTTCCTTATTCGCATAAATACTATGATTTTTATTAAATCATTGCCTTCTTTTTCAGCTAGAGACAAAAATTAATGCAAATTTCCCTATCTTTAACAAAACACGCTCGCTCTTATTTCAGATCAATACAAGAAAGGAAAATAGAATATCTACAAGAAGCCCAAATAGAATACCTCACTAGTATATCTAGTATTTACCAAACGCGTATTAGGTACATAAGAACATTTCGTAAGCCTCAAAGTAGCACCAATAATAATACAATCACAGGTAACTTGTAGAAGTTTTCGCTAATCATACTCCACAGCTTGGTATATTTTGCTCTAAAACAAAGTCATCGTGTTAAATATACTATGAAAATTGCCTTTTAACTAGAAAGTACAATGGAGCCATAATAAAAAATGGATACGAAAGCTAGGTTCCAAGTGATTAGTGCAAGTGGGTATAAAGGTATTCAGAAAAATAAGTTTCTGTGAACTTCTTGGCGAGTACCTCATGATGATGATAGTAGCTAAATTTATGCAAGATAAATTTACTATTTGAAATCGTGTCTATAAGTAAAAAGTTAAACTGTATCAATATGAATCCATGTTTAAATAACTATAGCATACATTTTATTAGAGTGATAAATTATGATAGTCTTTTTTATCGTTTACTCTCGACATAACCCTTTTTTCTTCCAATATCTAAACTTGGAATACTGGAAACAGGTAAGATAACCTTATGTAGGATATAAAATGATATCATATCAAACATACAACAAAACCCATACTCATAGAAAGTTTATTTAAATTATCAATAGAAAATCGTACCAATTTGTATACCAAATCTCTTCTTACTTTGCACACACACACACTAAAGGAAGCAGCAAAAATAAGCATTTCATCCTTTTGAAGACCTCAATAACTAAGCTATATAGTAAGTCACACCCAATAATACATATATAAAATGAACTTCCAATAGTTAAAAAAAATAGTAAACTATATATTCTTCGTGCATTAAAAAGGGAATACCAAATAGAAATCCCTTTTTATTGTTTTTTCTTTACATCCAAGCACAAGGCTCAACTCATTGTAAACAGACCCCAAGAGGAATTCGCAGTTGACTCGAAAGATTTGTTATATTAGTGATCTTCATGATGAGGTAGATATGGATCAAGACAAGGGTTTCCTAATACAAAAGAAGGTAGAGCTAGTATCTCGATTTATGACTTTATGGTCTAAAGAAACCTCCACACTAATGGTAACAAAAACTCAATATGTTCATTTTTGTTCAAGGTTTTGAGATCGGATGCTAGTACCCTCGAATATATATAACGATGCTAGTACCGGAAGGAGCTCCTAGCGGAAATCACTTTGCATACAAACCCGTGTGAGACATCTACCATTTTCCGATTTGACTTTGGCAATGTTTCTCTATCTTGTCTTCTTTTTCCGATACACTTAAAATAACCATGAATGTTGGTGCTCATTATTATAAATAAGTGATTTTTTCTTAATTCCATGAATACTATTTTTTATAATAAATCATGGCCTTCTTTTTCGACCAGAGTCCAAAATGAATAAAAGGATCTCTTTCTTTAACAAAACACGCTCACTCTTATCAGAGATTAATACAAGAATCCAAAATATAATAGTTGATTAACATATCCAGTATTCCCCGAAAGCGTATTAGGTACATTAGATCATATTATACTCCTTAGAGATAGCACCGATAATAATACAATAACAGGTATCTTGTAGAAGTCTTCCCTAATCATACCCCACAGCTTGCAATATATTGCTCTAATACAAAGTCATACTTTTAAATATTCTATGCAAAGTGCTCTTTCACTAGAAAATAGAATGATTTCATAATGGACAATGGATATGAAACCTAGGCTCAAAGTGATTAGTCTAAGTGGGTATAAAGGTATTCAGAAAAACTAGTGTTTGTGAATTTCCATGCGATTACTTCATAATCATGATAGTACCTAAATTTATGCAAGCTAACTTCAAAAATTGAAATCGTGGATATAAATGCAAAGCTCAAAAGATATCAATATGAATCAATGTTTAAATAACGATAGCATACATTTTTATTATAATGGTAAATTATGATAGACATTGTAATAGTTTGCTCTCAACATAACCCTTATTTCTTGCAATATCTTAACTTGGACTACTGGAAACACGTAAGATAAACTTATCTAGGATATAAAAATATATCATATCAAACATACAACGAAACGCATATTCATAGAAAGTTTATTCGAGTCATCAATAAAGAATCGTACCAATTTGTATACCTAATCTCTTGTTACTTTTGCAGACATACTCTAATGGAAGCAGCAAAAATAAGCATTTCATTCTTAGAAAGGCCTCAATAAGATAGCTATATAGTAATTCGCACCCAATAATACATATATCTAATGAGCTTCCAATAGTTAAAAAAAATTAAATTATAATTTTTTCTTGCAATAACCCAAGAGGAATTTGAAGTTGACTCTCACGAGTTATTTTATTAATGATCTTGATGTCGAGTTAAATATGGATCAAGAGGAAGGTTTCCTAATACAAAATAAGGTAAACGTAGTATGTATATCTACGACTAGCCTCTATGGTCCGAATAAACCTCCACACTAATGGTATCAAAAACTCAATATGTTCATTTTTGTTCAAGGTTTTGAGATCGCATACTAGTGTGTGTGTGTGGCTCTATATATATATATATATATATATATATATATATATATATATATATATATATATATATATATATATATATATATATATATGTATATATATATATATATATATAGAGAGAGAGAGAGAGAGAGAGAGAGAGACAGAGAGAGAGAGAGAGATTGAGGGACACTTGATGTACTGGAGTTCATGTACCAAAGACAAACATATTCTAGAAAGAGTAAGCTTTCATAAAGAAAACTCTGTGTCAAACAATTCACATGAAGGATTTTGGAGAAGAAATGCACATCTAGGTATGCTAATTTATTGACATAGGAGTAATCTTCAAATTTTTCTTTCAAAAATGTAGTATGTTTCTAGGGCGCCCAAGCGGTTTGAGATGGACATCTGCAAGTGTTTGGCTACGCCATTACATCATATCCAAAGTAAAGAAGAGATCTTATAAATGCTTCAACAAAATGGTTTTGGGTGGATGAAGTCAACTAGAAACAAGCTCTGCTCGATAAAGTGACTGGATGCTCTTTCTTCTCTCAAATGCTATTAAGAGTGAAGTGCTCAAGAATATCTCTAAGTAAATTTGTGCGTACTTGTAGAGCAGGTGGAAGATGTTTTGTTCCTTTGCTAAGAACCACTTGGGATCCGGATATTTTCAAAAGTGAACCTTGAGACCTTGGGGGAGGGGGGGGGGGGGGTCTTTGGCCACCTTGGGCAACCCTCACTCTAGGGGCTTGGTGGCACTCCCTAGGCCACACCCTACGTTTTCCAACATCGAGAAAAGGTAAACAAATCAAGAACATGCAAAGATAATCGAAGCAAAGGCTCTTGAGCACAAGTAGCTGCAAGTTGGGTAATCCTTAACCCTATAAGTCTACGGCAGAAAAGAACACTCTGCAGGAGGGAGCTCTGGTCTTTTTGCTCCATGAAGGGACCCCTTCGCCCATACGACCCTCTTTGAGAAGTTGGAATTCTTATTTGATAAAGAACCACTCTTCTCTTTATTTATTCAAAGTATGAAAACTTGGGCGCCTTGAATTTAGGAAATCAATAAGTAGTTTATTTGTAAACCATGGAATAAGCGTGGGGCGACGCCTTCACTTATCCACAATAGTTTATGGGCGAGGCGACGCCCATATGGTGAGATAGAAGGGAGAAAAGGCGACGCCTTTCTAGCTTATGGGGCGACGCCCATATGGTGGGGGTAAGGAGAACTTAGGCGACGCCTTGAATGCTTGTCATACCACTTGTGCTAATTGGGTGACCACCCATGGAGACTTACTACAAAGCAAGGCGACTACCACTTTTGTGCTAATTGGGCGATCACCCATGGGGACTTACTACAAAGCAAGGCGACTACCGCTTTTGTGTTAATTGGGCGACCACCCATTTTCTCCCAAACCTCTCCAAAGGCGATCACTCGCCTTCTACATGCACATGGGAGACCCTCCTCCTCTTGAACCATCCCAAGTGGGCGAGCCTCCTCCTAGTCACCAAGAAACTTGGGCGACCCTCCTCCTCTTGAACCATCCCAAGTGGGCGAGCCCCTTCTTAGTCAACTATATGGACACTTGGGCGACCCTCCCCCTTCTCCTCCCGAACTCCAACTTGGCGACCTCTCCGACCTTAGAACCTCCTTCCACCCACAGCTTTTCTCCCAACCCTCTCCAAAGGTGATCACTCGCCTTTGCATGCACATGGGCGACCACAAATTTCGGACTTCTCAAATCTAGGCGACCACCAACTCTAGCAAGTCAACGAGGCGACGACCAACCACTTTCGGTATAATATGGGGCGAGGCCACCAACCACTCTTGGCTAACTCCATATCACTGGGCGACTATGTGATGACATCCTTGGAGGGCGACTACCGACTACCGACTTATGACGGGCTCCACCATGAGGTGGAATATATATTGTTAATGATATGTCAGAGTGAAAAGTAATGCAGGGAATATCGCCACTAAGCTTTGGCGGTGTCAGAAGCTAAAATTGGGGGCCTTATTGAAGTTGGCTACCATCCTCCACCTCTGGACCACCACTTTGGCGCGTGCGGCACTTAAGGCTGGAATTTGGCAAGGCCACCCTTGGCCACTCTGGAGTCTATATAAACAGAGGTTTGGCACTCATTTGGGGGGCCGAATCAGATGTAATCTGAATCGTGTGGGCTATTGTGTATCATCGCTATCATCATTTGTTGATGCTAGTTAAGGCTATTTTTTGTTGGTCTACTCTCTGCACTCTGTTGCTACAGGCACACTATGGGAGGTCACTCTGTGATGATTATACAGAGCATGGGCCTCCAGTGGAGTTGCTGATTAGCATTACAGGGTGATTGAGTGGCTTGGATCTAGTCATTGGCATGCATCGGTGAATTTCTTCAGGATCAAGTCATCATGTTTATTGTATTCACTTTGTTGGTCTCACTCTTGTATTTTTGCTAATTAGTTTTGGAATGGCATGCTAGCCCACTGTTACATCCTTTTGTAGTATTTTAGCTCTCTGTAATCATTTTCAAAGTTACGAAGTGATTTCCTCTCTCAAGAGCACTTGTCATTGATCCTTCCTCTAAAACTATACATTTTTACTTCTATTGGTTTCTCTGTTATCAGTGAAGGTACCTACACACAAGAATGTCACAGGGTATACTTCCCTAAGGAGAACCCCCCTTGAGTAGATGGAGTACTGGAAATGTATACAATTTGATATTGTTGAAAGTGGATACCACGGTACCTCCTATACAGTTTGGCACGCCCGGTGGGACCCTTGCATTTTTGTGTGAGGTATTTAGTGTGCACTATATAGTTGTTGTTGCATCAATTTCTTGATTTTTTGCATTCTATGAGTGGGTACATGACCCACACTCGAGTAGACAGAGAACCCCTTCGTGTACAAAAGAGTCTCAAGAAGTCAGCTCTACCTTCGGCTAGTACCCCTCTACCCTTAAATTTTTCCATCGATTTGGCTTCAACCCCGCTTTCAAAAGAGAAGCTAAGGAGGACGTTAGATTTTTCCTCTGATACTTCAGAAGAAGCACCAGTGCCAATGGAGGAACTTTCTCATTTACTCTCTAGGTTGAACATCAAGTTCCCTACATTTAAGGGTTTGGCTTATGAGGATGCAGATGACCACGTGAGGAGATTCGTCTCATTATGTCATGGACGAGGATTGCAGAACCGAGAGGATGCAATGTTGGTACTCTTCCCATCTACATTAGAAGGCCTTGCAGACAAATGGTATAGTCAATATGCAGACGGACACTTCACTACATGGGAGGCACTGAAGACGGCATTCTCGCAGACATTCCGACCAAGCAACTCCTCGGAAAGAGCTCTAGATCAGCTAGAGAACCTAAAATTGAGATCAGGTGAATCCTTTCATGAACTTCACACTAGAACAAAAGCACTTGTTTCACGTCTGCCACATGCTCCAGATGATTTCTTGGTAAAAAAAATGGATAGAGAAAGCTCTGCCCAAGTCATCTCAGCAGAAGCTTCGTGAATCTCTTAGATTGGATGCAACACTTGATGATTTTGTTGCAACTGCATCGCGCATTGAGGAGGCTAGACTAAATCTTGAAGGGGAGGCCCAACCAAATTATGCATCAGACTTGGATCCTATCTGGCAACTCAGGAAGGAGTTGGAAGCCTTAAGAATGCAGCAAAGTCGCCAAGAAGAGAAGGTCGTGCCGCCGCCCCCGCCCCACACTGTTGATGAAGTAGCTCAACTGCATCGTGAGCTCGAAGATTTGCGAACCACACAGGACATACGAAGACAGGTTTGGTGTACAATATGTAGCAATAGTGGACATTCCAATGTTAATTGTCCTAACAAGGTCAGTTGTCAATTCTGTGGCAAAGATGGTCATGAAGCTAGAGACTACTACTACCTCAAGGGAGCACAACAACGAGGTAACCATCAAGCTTTGGATTCATATTATGCTAGTACTTCGAATGCACCTAATAGAGAAGAGACCCGTCCAACTCGACCTAGATATAATAGGCCACTCATGTGTTATCGTTGTGGTGAGTATGGCCATATGCAGAAGAAGTGCTCCCTACCAGAAGGTGCACCTCCCTGTCAGCATTGTCCAGATGCTAAGGATCACTACACCAGAGATTGCCCAAGGAGCCGCCCTCCTCCAATTCACATGATTGCAGTCTCCCCACAAGTAGAAGGTATGACCGCTCAGTCTTATGCTGTTTCATCCTCGTCAATGCCAATGATGACTAGAGCCAGGCAAGCGGCAGTAGCCTATAGGGAGGAACAACAAGGACTCAAAGATAGAGATGAGGAAAAGAAGGTGGGATGGAAGGACCAAGCAGACATTGAAGGAGCTTATGAGAGGGTGACTACTTTGCTAAAAGATCAACCAACAAGTCCTCACGAAGACACACAAGAGGTGAATGTTGAGGAAATCCTGAGAGGTATTCATCATCAAATTAGTCTGTACCAACTCATAAAGATGGATTCAAAAGTAAGAAGTGATTTGTTGAAGATTATACACTCTGCATGCTTGTGCCCACCTCCTAGCATAGATGGTTTTATGGTTGACTTTCCCCCTGCACCCTTGACTGACTATCAGAGCTCAAGATTATCTGTTTTTATAAAGGATGAAGCTCTTACAGGTGTTATCATAGATGGAGGTTCTGGCATCAATTTGATGCCCGATTTTACCATGAAGAAACTAAAGTTGAATCCCACAAAGGCAGCACCCTTCACAGTTACATTAGCAGATCAACATCGGGTTGCACCACTTGGCATTGTTGAAAAGATACTTATGATAGTGCAGGGTTGTCACTTTGTTCTAGACTTTGTTGTTATTGCCCTGCCACAGGAGACCTCCTATCCTTTACTCTTGGGAAGGCCTTGGCTAAGGCAAGCAAAGGCTCTACAGGATTGGGGAAAGAACAAGTTATGGATTTCCACATGTACTAACAAACAATTACAGATACATTTGGAAGAAGGATCAGACATCAACAAGGCTACTGGGTACACAATGGACACTCAGGTAATGCCTTTTGAAGATGATACCCTATTAAACTGGATGATGGGGAGTACAGAATGCTGCACAGTGGAGATATGTGAAGTAAATGAGGATTTTATAGAAGCAACCCAAGGAGGCCAGAAAGAGGAAAAAATTGATGTTTTTAACTTGAAGAGTATGGAAGAGAGTAAGATATGTGATCGCAGGAAACTAGAGGAAGAAGCAAAAATTGGGCGACAGGAGGCCCAAGGCGGTGGCCCAAGTGGGCGACAAGAGGCCGAAGGCGGTGGCCCAAGTGGGCGACAGGAGGTCCAAGGTGGTGGCCCAAGTGGGCGACAGGAGGCCCAAGGTGGTGGCCCAAGTGGGCGACAGGAGGCCCAAGGTGGTGGCCCAAGTGGGCGACAGGAGGCCCAGGGTGGTGGCCCAAGTGGGCGACAGGAGGCCCAAGGTGGTGGCCCAAGTGGGCGAGAGGAGGCCCAGGGTGGTGGCCCAAGTGGGCGACAGGAGGCCCAAGTTGTGCACTTAGCCAAGAGTGGCCAAAATGGGCCAATCCTTCCTCTAGAACTCACTACTTCTCTGAAGCAAGGTAGTCGAGCTTATCTTTTGCAGGCACCTCCCGAAGGACCGGAACCACTTATTGGGCCAGTAGACCCAGATAGTCAAAATTTGACAACAGGCGCCACTACAATGATATGTAAGGAAAAGACAGGTAAACATGAAAAATTGGATGATTTTATGCTTGCAGGACCAGAAAGTGACAAAGTTGTGCCTGCATCTGAGGAGGCTAATTTTGACCTTCAAGAACTACCATTTTCAAATATACCTTTAGGATGGATCAAGGAACAGATTGTGGATCATAAATGGAACTCCGCTCCTGCATACAGTGGGGATGAATTTTCAAGTGAGTCCAATTCTGAAAAGTTTGTTCAAGTAGTAAATCTTGGAGATGAAGAAAACCCTCAAATAGTTCACTTGGCACCATTTGAATTTATTATCAAGAAGGAAATTGGAGCTAGAACCATCGGAATTGAGCCTCCCATTAGAAGACTTGTGGCATTGGAAGAATATAGGGAAGCAGCCATGAGGAAACTGCAGGTAAAGCAAGAGGAACGCAAAAGGTTGCATGACAGGTATCTAAGGACTAATGAGGTACAGGAAGGATCTTTGGTCTTGGTGCATCAGATCCCGCCAGCATCCACCAAATTGGCACCTAAATGGATAGGGCCCTACAAGGTGATAAAGGTATTATCACAAGGAGCAGTTCATTTAGAGGACTTGCAGGGTGAAAGACACTTGATGTACTGGAGTTCATGTACCAAAGACAAACATATTCTAGAAAGAGTAAGCTTTCATAAAGAAAACTCTGTGTCAAACAATTCACATGAAGGATTTTGGAGAAGAAATACACATCTAGGTATGCTAATTTATTGACATAGGAGTAATCTTCAAATTTTTCTTTCAAAAATGTAGTATGTTTCTAGGGCGCCCAAGCGGTTTGAGATGGACATCTGCAAGTGTTTGGCTACGCCATTACATCATATCCAAAGTAAAGAAGAGATCTTATAAATGCTTCAACAAAATGGTTTTGGGTGGATGAAGTCAACTAGAAACAAGCTCTGCTCGATAAAGTGACTGGATGCTCTTTCTTCTCTCAAATGCTATTAAGAGTGAAGTGCTCAAGAATATCTCTAAGTAAATTTGTGCGTACTTGTAGAGCAGGTGGAAGATGTTTTGTTCCTTTGCTAAGAACCACTTGGGATCCGGATATTTTCAAAAGTGAACCTTGAGACCTTGGGGGAGGGGGGGGTCTTTGGCCACCTTGGGCAACCCTCACTCTAGGGGCTTGGTGGCACTCCCTAGGCCACACCCTACGTTTTCCAACATCGAGAAAAGGTAAACAAATCAAGAACATGCAAAGATAATCGAAGCAAAGGCTCTTGAGCACAAGTAGCTGCAAGTTGGGTAATCCTTAACCCTATAAGTCTACGGCAGAAAAGAACACTCTGCAGGAGAGAGCTCTGGTCTTTTTGCTCCATGAAGGGACCCCTTCGCCCATACGACCCTCTTTGAGAAGTTGGAATTCTTATTTGATTAAGAACCACTCTTCTCTTTATTTATTCAAAGTATAAAAACTTGGGCGCCTTGAAGTTAGGAAATCAATAAGTAGTTTATTTGTAAACCATGGAATAAGCGTGGGGCGATGCCTTCACTTATCCACAATAGTTTATGGGGCGAGGCGACGCCCATATGGTGAGATAGAAGGGAGAAAAGGCGACGCTTTTCTAGCTTATGGGGCGACGCCCATATGGTGGGGGTAAGGAGAACTTAGGTGACGCCTTGAATGCTTGTCATACCACTTGTGCTAATTGGGCGACCACCCATGGAGACTTACTACAAAGCAAGGCGACTACCACTTTTGTGCTAATTGGGTGATCACCCATGGGGACTTACTACAAAGCAAGGCGACTACCGCTTTTGTGCTAATTGGGCGACCACCTATTTTCTCCCCAACCTCTCCAAAGGCGATCACTCGCCTTCTACATGCACATGGGAGACCCTCCTCCTCTTGAACCATCCCAAGTGGGCGAGCCTCCTCCTAGTCACCAAGAAACTTGGGCGACCCTCCTCCTCTTGAACCATCCCAAGTGGGCGAGCCCCTTCTTAGTCAACTATATGGACACTTGGGCGACCCTCCCCCTTCTCCTCCCAACCTCCAACTTGGCGACCTCTCCGACCTTAGAACCTCCTTCCACCCACAGCTTTTCTCCCAACCCTCTCCAAAGGTGATCACTTGCCTTTGCATGCACATGGGCGACCACAAATTTCGGACTTCTCAAATCTAGGTGACCACCAACTCTAGCAAGTCAAGGACGCGACGACCAACCACTTTCGGTATAATATGGGGCGAGGCCACCAACCACTCTTGGCTAACTCCATATCACTGGGCGACTATGTGATGACATCCTTGGAGGGCGACTACCGACTACCGACTTATGACGGGCTCCACAATGAGGTGGAATATATATTGTTAATGATATGTCAGAGTGAAAAGTAATGCAGGGAATATCGCCACTAAGCCTTGGCGGTGTCAGAAGCTAAAATTGGGGGCCTTATTGAAGTTGGCTACCATCCTCCACCTCTGGACCACCACTTTGGCGCGTGCGGCACTTAAGGCTGGAATTTGGCAAGGCCACCCTGGGCCACTCTGGAGTCTATATAAACAGAGGTTTGGCACTCATTTGGGGGGCCGAATCGGATGTAATCTGAATCTTGTGGGCTATTGCGTATCATCGCTATCATCATTTGTTGATGCTAGTTAAGGCTATTTTTTGTTGGTCTACTCTCTGCACTCTGTTGCTACAGGCACACTGTGGGAGGTCACTCTCTGATGATTATACAGAGCGTGGGCCTCCAGTGGAGTTGCTGATTAGCATTACAGGGTGATTGAGTGGCTTGGATCTAGTCATTGGCATGCATCGGTGAATTTCTTCAGGATTAAGTCATCATCTTTATTGTATTCACTTTGTTGGTCTCACTCTTGTATTTTTGCTAATTAGTTTTGGAATGGCATGCTAGCCCACTGTTACATCCTTTTGTAGTATTTTAGCTCTCTGTAATCATTTTCAAAGTTACGAAGTGATTTCCTCTCTCAAGAGCACTTGTCATTGATCCTCTCTCTATAACTGTACATTTTCACTTCTATTGGTTTCTCTGTTATCAGTGAAGGTACCTGCACACAAGAATGTCACAGGGTATACTTCCCTAAGGAGAACCCCCCTTGAGTAGACGGAGTACTGGAAATATATACAATTTGATATTGTTGAAAGTGGATACCCCAGTACCTCCTCTACAGTACTCAAACGTAATAGCATAAAACTCCCTTGCATAGAAAATATCTGTGTACATTGAAACCCCATACAACCCTTTGAGACATCTACAAATTTCCGACTTGAATTTTCCATAAGGAATTTGAAAGGCAGATATGCGTCGACGTAGATGGATACATAAGTACATGCGTCCGTACATATGCATTCATAGTCATGTGCATTAGTAAATGCGTTCATATATATGCATGCATTCATAAACATGTGCGTCAATGCATCCATTTATACATGCAACATGTAATCGTACACCAATCCATACATGCTAATGCATAAATATATCTGCGTGAATACATGAGAATACACAGTCCTTTGCATATGAATATACAAAGGATATGATAATAATGGGCCGAGACATAAATGTACAATAAAACTGTCACTACAACATATCGAGGGTATACCGAGGATGCTACCAAGGCAAATGAACTGGTGTGATTTCTTCGCGACGTCGGTGTTATAGTCGGTATACACGTCGAAAAGAAAGTGCCGGTTTAGGCGCCGGTATAACAGTCAGTATAAGCGTCGATATAAGCATCGGTATATGCCTCGGTATTACCGACCCTTATACCGATGCCCACATTGGGCATACCAACGCCTATACCGATGTCCATACTGAAGCTACCAGCGCATATACCGACGACCTTAACTGCACAAATTTTCTTTTGGGTAGAATGTGTTGTCTTTTGCTACAACATGATGTTGTCTAGCAAAAGACAATACACTCTGCCCAATTGAGTACATGTGTTATGTACTCTAATGGCAACTAAAACATAAACATATATGAGCAAAAATGATCAATGAACCATGTACAAAAAGTTATAAATTCCATAAATGAAAAATGTACAAAAGTGTGGCAAACCACTTCTATATATGAATCGAATACAAAATGTGACAAAGCACTTCCATATAGGAATCGAATAGAAAATTATGGTACATCATTGCCACATAGGAGTGTAATACAAAATTGTGGCAATGTAACAAAATGTACAAAATTGTGGCAATGTTACATCATTGTCGTATGCGAGTGTGATACAAAATTCTGGCATTGATCAAAATGTTTACACCTACAATCCTGCAACAAAACATATGTATAAAATAAGACCAATTAACATGACATTTATAAACAACAACTAAAAACACGAAACCAAGATATAACTTTACCTAATCAAGAATATTCTCCCATGAGATGATTGCACCGCGTCCCTCTAAGTCTTGTAACAATGCAATCAGTCCATGTCGATATCCATATGATTCTTCACTTTGCGTCGGAGGACGACCCATTGCCAACTCCTATACTAAATATGCAAAATGTTAGATGAACATACATAATGTGCTTAACACAAACAACTTCAATAATTAACATGATACTTACAAATTGGTAGCGTATACTGTCCTATCCGACGCTACCTAAATGCGACGTTGCAACCATATCTAAACGTGTGGCGGCCGCATCTCTCTGTTGATGATATCGATCAGGAGTATGGTGCTGCTCATCCTGAATCGATTCCCATTCTTCGGCATCTAGCCATATAGGCTTCGGTAAGCCTGCTCCAAAAGCATTGCGAGCTTCCAATTGTCGACGAGACATTACCTCGCGTGCCCTATGTTGAATCCATTCGGAACTTACAATAGGATACCCAGGTGCTGGCCGGTACTCTTCATATATGCATTGTGTGATATGATTTTTAGAGTCCATATCCTGTTCGGTCCATTTTAACATTACTGAATGACCGAATTCGATGAAGCAGAGTTGTCGAATGCGCTGATGCATTGACTTTCCCGCCGCATCCATAACTAGAGCTCCATTACGGATATGATATATCTTTGATTCGTTATGATCATGCGCACCCCAAGGTGTATGTGGAGATCCCATCTGATGCAATGTGAAGATCTCATCTCATCCAATGTATATATATGCATGCTTGTATGCATATACATTCATGTATGCATATGCATACTTGTATGCATATGCATGCTTGTATGCATATGCATTCATGTATGCATATGCATATGCATTCATGTATGCATTCATGCGTGTATTCATATGCACGCGTATGCATATACATATGCATTCATGTATGCATTCATGCTTGTATGCATATGCATGCTTGTATGCATATGCATTCATGTATGGATATACATGCTTGTATGCATATGCCTACATGCATTCTTGTATGCATATGCATTCATGTATGCATATGCATGCTTGTATCCATATGCATTCATGTATGCATATCCATGCATGTATGCATATGCATGTATGCATATGCATGTATGCATATGCATTCATGTATGCATATGCATATGCATTCATGTATGCATTCATGCATGTATGCATATGCATGCTTGTATGCATATGCATTCATGTATGCATATGCATGCATGTATGCATTTGCATGCTTGTATGCATATGCATTCATGTATGCATATGCATGCATGTATGCATATGCATGCATGTATGCATATGCATGCTTGTATGTATATACATTCATGTATGCATATGCATGTATGCATATGCATGCTTGTATGTATATACATTCATGTATGCATATGCATGTATGCATATGCATTCATGTATGCATATGCATGCTTGTGTGCATATGCATTCATGTATGCATATGCATATGCATTCATGTAGGCATTCATGCATGTATACATGCATATGCATGCTTGTATGCATATGCATGCATGTATGCATGTGCATGTGTGTACGCATATGCATATTTGTATGCATATGCATACATGCATTCTTGTATGCATATGCATGCGTGTATGCATATGCATGCGTGTATGCATATGCATTCATGTATGCATATGCATGCACATATGCATATGCATGCATGTATGCATATGCATGCATGTATGCATATACATTCATGTATGCATATGCATGCTTGTATACATATGCATTCATGTATGCATATGCATGCTTGTATGCATATGCATGCTTGTATGCATATGCATGCTTGTATGCATATGCATTCATTTATGCATATGCATATGCATTCATGTATGCATTCATGCATGTATGCATACGCATGCTTGTATGCATATGCATTCTTGTATGCATACGCATTCATGTATGCATATGCATGCATGTATGCATATGCATGCTTGTATGCATATGCATTCATGTATGGATATGCATTCATCTATGCATATGCATGCATGAATGCATATGCATGCATGAATGCATATGCATGCACGAATGCATATGCATGCATGAATGCATATGCATGCATGAATGCATATGCATTAATGTATGCATATGCATTAATGTATGCATATGCATTAATGTATGCATATGCATATGCATTCATGTATGCATATGCATGCTTGTATTCATATGCATTCATGTATGCATATGCATGCATGTATGCATATGCATGCATGTATGCATATGCATGCATGTATGCATATGCATGCATGTATGCATATGCATGCATGTATGCATATGCATGCTTGTATGCATATGCATGCATGTATGCATATGTATGCATGTATGCATATACATTCATGTATGCATATGCATGCTTGTATGCATATACATTCATGTATGCATATGCATTCATGTATGCATATGCATATGCATTCATGTATGAATATGCATATGCATTCATGTATGCAGTCATGCACGTATGCATATGCATGCTTGTATGCATATGCATGCATGTATGCATATGCATGGATGTATGCATATGCATGCATGTATGCATATGCATTCATGTATGCATATGCATGCATGTATGCATATGCATGCATGTATGCATATGCATGCATGTATGCATATGCATGCATGTATGCATATGCATGCATGTATGCATATGCATGCATGTATGCATATGCATGCTTGTATGTATATACATTCATGTATGCATATGCATCCATGTATGCATCTGCATGCTTGTATGCATATGCATTCATGTCTGCATACATGCATTCTTGTATGCATACATGCATTCTTGTATGCATATGCATTCATGTATGCATATGCATGCATGTATCCATGTGCATGTGTGTAGGCATATGCATATTTGTATGCATATGCATACATGCATTCTTGTATGCATATGCATTCATGTATGCATATGCATTTATGTATGCATATGCATGCTTGTATGCATATGCATGCTTGTATGCATATGCATGCTTGTATGCATATGCATGCTTGTATGCATATGCATTCTATGCATATGCATGCATGTATGCATATGCATGCATGTATGCTTATGCATGCTTATATGCATATGCATTCATGTATGCATATGCATTCATGTATGGATATGCATGCTTGTATGCATATGCATTCATGCATGCATTCATGCATGTATGTATATGCATGCTTGTATGCATATGCATTGTTGTATGCATATGGATTCATGTATGCATATGCATGCATGTATGCATATGCATGCATGTATGCATATGCATGCATGTATGCATATGCATGCATGTATGCATATGCATGCATGTATGCATATGCATGCTTGTATGCATATGCATTCATGTATGCATATGCATGCTTGTATGCATTTACATTCATGTATGCATATGCATGCTTGTATGCATATGCATTCATGTATGCATTCATGCATGTATGCATATGCATGCTTGTATGCATATGCATTCATGTATGCATATGCATGCATGTATGCATATGCATTCATGTATGCATATGTATGCATGTAGGCATATGCATGCATGTATGTATATACATTCATGTATGCATATGCATTCATGTATGCATATGCATGCTTGTATGCATATGCATTAATGTATGCATATGCATACATGCATTCTTGCATATATACATGCATTCTTGTATGCATATGCATTCATGTATGCATATGCATGCATGTATGCATATGCATGCTTGTATGCATATGCATGCTTGTATGCATATGCAGTCATGTATGCATATGCATATGCATTCATGCATGCATTCATGCACGTATGCATATGCATGCGTATGCATATGCATTCATGTATGCATATGCATGCGTATGCATATGCATTCATGAATGCATATGCATTCATGAATGCATATGCATGCATGTATGTGTGTATGTGTATGCATATGCATGTGTGTATGCATATGCATATGCATGTGTGTATGCATGTGCATGTGTGTGTGTATATGCATGTGTATGTGTATGCATATGCATGTGTATATGCATATGCATGTTTTTATTCATATGCATGTGTGTGTTTATACATATTTGAGTGTGTATGTATATATGTATATATCTCTCCCTCTCTCTTTCTCTCTCTCTCTCTCAATTGAAAACAAAATTAAAGAGAGAAGATATTAGAAAAGCAAAAACATAAAGAAAGAAAAAACAGTGATATATCTCTCACTTACATCAATATAATTGTTTGAATCAAGGTTTTCAAAATCCACTTGAAATTCTCCTTCGTCGAGTTTCTAAAAATTTGATCCCAAAAAATTCTTTCAAAATTAAAGAAAGAACATATTAGAAAAGGAAAAACATAAAGAAAGAAAAAAGATAGCTACAATATGTGCGATCTACTTAGCAAAGCATCAGATCTATAAAAATAGAGGTGTGCTTAGAGAGAGAGAGAGAGGGAAGGAGAGGAAAAGAGAGAGAGAGAGAGAGAGAGAGAGAGAGAGATAGAGAGAGAGAGAGAGAGAGAGAGAATTGTTTGAATCAAGGTCGTCAAAATCCACTTCCAGTTTTCCTTCGTCGAATTTCCAAAGATTTGATCGCAAAATCTCTAGCGAAACAAAATAAAGAACATATTAGTAAAGCAAAAACATAAATAAAAAAAAAAGAGTGCTACAATATGTGCGATCTACTTACCAAAACTTGAGATCTATAAAGATAGAGGTCTGTTTAGAGAGAGAGAGAGGGAGGTAGAGAGAGGGAGGGAGAGATAAGGAGAGTGAGTGAGAGAGAGGGAGGGAGAGAGAGAAAGAGGGAGGGAGAGAGAGAGAGAGAGAGAGAGGGTGATAAACAGAGATCTGCTGTTGGCGTGCGCAAACCCGATAGGAGACGATCTGGATTCAAAATGCTCAGAATGAAGAATTTTGGTTTCGGGCCCAGTTAAAAAGAGAGCGTCGGTATAAGCGTCGGTAAATTGGCTTTCCCAAATTAACCGAGGGTCATACCGACACCGACAGTTGACCGTCGATATACTGACTATCGGTATTCACTCCATGCGTTGTAGTGCGTCTTCGTGTACCCCTAGGAGCGTGCATACAAATACATAGGAACATTAACGAACCTAAAGCATGATATACATAATATGTGCGAATACACTTAGAGGAACTGTATCTGTCTCATGACCTTGAAGAGAAAAGCATAACAAGAGCTTGGAGTTGGTGATTCGCTTCGCGTGCAATTCTGTGTGTATTCGCTTGCGTATGTGCACAGAGAGAGAAAGAGAGAGATGTTTTTTCAAAAATTTAAATTTGAGAAACAAATGCAGTTAGAAGAAAATGAGAACTCAAGACTTCCGAAAAAGGGCACAAAAAGCTCGCATACATAAAGCAGTAAAGGTTTATATATTTCTACAAACTTATACCTTTACAGGTCCTAGATAGATTTCCATATAATCAAAATTAGTACATGTATGTACAAATACCTTGAAGTGCAATATGTTAGCTCTTGAATTAACAATCACATAGTCATGTGCTTATCCTCTCGCTAGAAGAACTTAGAGACAAATAGATTACAGACATCAGGGTCTCAAACTCAGACTCTACGCTTGTTTCTAAAGGACATTTTGGTTCGTCAAAACAACCATATAGACTCAAAAGGTGCAGACAACTTCGCTGTTGAACGATAATAAAAAGTATTGTTCAATACTGGACAGTGCTAGGAGTTTGGGATATGTGTGCATATAAATATATTTAATTTCGGGAAGCTTTCCACAAAAATGCATATACCTCTAATACTTTTGTGGAAGTATTGCAACGAAATTGTTGTGAAAAATGAACATAAATATATAAGGACAGAGCGCATAGTGAAGTATCTTGCAACTTTTTACAGAAGATAATGAAAAAATGTTACCTGGTAATAGGGTGCATCGTGAACATGAAGACTTTTCATCCAATTCATTCTGGCAGTGATTAAAGATCGGCTCGCCTTATAAACAAGAGATTAGGCTCTTTTATTAGCAATGCAAATAGCAGAAATATTTTACCAAGCTTATGAGCCGACGCATGCTATATAAGGACAGGTTGGATGAATTGATTTCACTATCACCCAATCAACAATTCACTATCTATATGAGTCCATCGTAAAGGCGATAAGTATGACATGCTTTTATTAAAATATCTCTTCTATTTTCTTTCTTCGTGTTTTTATGTCCTATCTGATGCTTTCCTGTAAACTGTAAGCATATATTATTTGATATTCTTTTGTACGAATGTCACATTATTTCAAATAACCAAAATTGTTCCTCTATTAAGTCCTCTAGTGTAAACGTATTTATCTATATCGCCCCGATAATTTTAAAAAATAATAATAATATTCTGATGGATTCTCTTCTTACATGACCTATTTATTCAATACATATGCAGCGGCTAGACAATACTATATGTGCACCAGTTACGTTGCGATTTCCAGTTACATCGCGATTTCCTCGAATATTCTCTAGAGAGCTTTTTTTATGTTCCTCTACACCTTCATAACTTATAAATACTGTGTCTTGTGATGATTGCCTTACATTTACATTTGTTTGCGGTGACGACAGGTTTGTAAGCCTCCATATGTTCTCACACAAACACACAGACATATATATATATATATATATATATATATATATATATATATATATATATATATATATATATATATATATATATATATATATATATATATATATATATATGTATATATATATATATATATATAAGGCAATCATCACAAGACACAGTATTTATAAGTTATGAAGGTGTAGAGGAACATATATGTGTGTGTATATATATATATATATATATATATATATATATATATATATATATATATATATATATATATATATATATATATATATATATATATATATATATATATATAAAAGCTGAGCAGGCTCACATAATTCTCAACACATTGACAATACAAGTAATATTCACATAAATGTAATTTTCATTCAGATGAGGTACAACACGAAGGGAATTTTGTCAGAAGAAGTTTCTCACATACAAAGGTGCTCTCTCTTTATCTCTAGGAAAATGATTACGTGAAGGCCAAATGGTTGTCAAAATCTCTCCTCCATGTTCTTTCTAGTATATCATACACTGGCCTATTTAGACACACACTATATTGAGACTACATATGATGAATTTGTAGGTCTCCACATATAGGTACGCAAAAAATCTTTTTCGTCATGCAAAAAATATAGTCTAGACTATGAAGAGTTTCCGTTGTGAGGAGTTCAAAAGATTTCCTTCACCAATTACTTTTTCCCTCAATCTTGTTAAACTTTGTTTAAGAAAGAAGGACCATAATTGATCCTAATTTGATCTTAAGATTTTGAGTCCTTCCAAAAATGTTCACAATGTTTACTATTTAGATTAAATGAAGAGAATCATTGAGAGATACTTTTGGGTTAATGCATCCATTCAACTTTTAGAAAAAGTCATAAAATGTCACCCTTCTTCATATATCTATCATGCCCTACACATTTTGGAGGTTTCAAGTCTCTAAACAGTTTCATCTCTCTAGTTAATTAGAATATTCTCAAGAAAAAAATGTAGTCACAGGCTATTTAAATATCATGGATATTTCTATAATCTTTTCGAGCATTAGGGATCTTTTAAATACCAACGTGAACGAAAAGGTTTGGAAGGACCATGCACACACAAGTTTCCATCAGCCTTATGTAAATAATTATTATTTTTCATGTTCACTGTAACATTTTTTTGTGTTCTGTGCATTGAGTAGAGAGGATAGAGAGAGACAGATAGAGAGAGAGATGGAGAGAGAGAGAGGGAAAAAACAAAGAAATGACCCATGATATAGACCATAGAATTATCAAGGGTATTAAAAGCTATATACCCGTAAGAGATCAACACGTAGAAGAATAGAATGGATTATTCAAAAAAGAAATCATTATTAGATTCAATATAAAGACAACAAGATGGAGAGGGAGTGAATCCATTTGCTACAAGGATACACACATGGTACCCATCCGAGTGCATTTCTCTTTGGAGATCGCTTAACCAACAATCTCTTTCCATTAAGCTACACTAACGTGGTGGTTGATAAGGCGGCCATATTAAGATTAACATGATCTTGATAATAACTTAAGTTTTCAACAATTTGCTCTTGGATTTTCGAGCTTATTTGGAAGCAATTTTTAAGGTGATTTTGGGAACCATTACAAAGTTCATTTGTACATAGTTCTCTTTATACAAGTTCAAAAACCTCAAGAAAAGGAGGCCTTTGTTCTTCTTCAACAATGTGTATTTAAATTTGGGATTGTGTTTTCATCCAAATTAGTGTCTTTATAGGCTTCTTTAGCAGGTTTCAATTGTAGTGGGAGCAAACTTCTTTCGCATTGTTGATATATTTAGGCAGTAATGTGTATGAACACATTAGGATCATCAAGGCACTTTTTTCCCTCTTTCAAAGGTTTTTTCCCCCGGCCTTTTATATATGCATATACCCCTAATGGGTCACTTATCTTTGTACATTCTATTGGTAACACATTCAATATTGTGTGTTGTGCTCAAGCTTCTTCTTCTTCCGTGTGTTGTTTGTGTGCTTTTGGAGATGTCTAACTCCAACAATTGGTATTAGAGCATGCGGTCACTTCATCTAGAGTGTCATCCACACCCCTCTGGTCGTAGTCTTGGAATCATAAGAAATTTGGTGAGCATACTCACGCTCATTAGGAGATCAAAACTGCCTCGCTTTCTGGTGCCAAAATCGCCATCTGAGCTCGTTTCGGCCTTCAAACACACTATCAAGGTTCTTATGTAGGCTATTTATTCTTTTTGTTCCAAAGATATATACAGGTTTTGGTTCTCCTGTATAAGCATCTTGAAGTGTGCTAAAGGTCTAACAGAACTCGTCAGGGTAGTTCTACTCAACGTTTTCAGATATAGTCATTTTTCAACATCGAGGTATTTTAGTTAGTGAGGAGGTTGAAAGCAATGATTTATTTCCTATGTGGGTTGTTAAGGATAAGTTGGATAGTACCAATTACCCATTGTGGGCTTATATGATGCGACATGTATTGGTTGCAAAAGGATTGTGGAACATTGTGCAGGGTGTTGAAAAACGTCCTATTACACCTACAAATACAGGTATTAAAACTGATGCAGATGGCATGAAGATGCTAATATTCTTCTACGATTTCAATTGCACCTACTGCAGAGGGAATTCCTTGGAATGGCAAAGATGCTCAAGAACATGCATTGATAGCCATGTCTATCAAACATGCCATTATTCCTCACATTTGCTATTGCAAAACAACTAAGAATGCTTGGGATACACTTACCACATTGTAATAGGCTAGGAATGAGGCTCATGTTGCTTATCTCAAAAAATAAGGTGTTTCTACGAATAATTTTCTAAAAGATCCAAGACTTGAAGGAACAATTGATTACCGCTGATGAAGTTATACCAGATGGCTCACTTGTGCATACCACTTTGAATGGTCTTCGTAATTCATATCACACTTTTGCTTCTACTCTTTGTTTGATGATGAAAGCCAATCCAAATGCCTTGACATTTGAGGAGTTAGTGTTAGTTCTATTCGAGGAAGATCAGTCTACGATAGAACATGTCCATTATGCATGCTGCAGATCAAGCTTTCCTAGCTATAGTTAGATGCACAAACTTAAATGGAGCTCATCTACTAGTAAGCAAAAACCTACAAATGCTGCACATTCGAAGAAGGAAGACAAAGATGAGAAGAAATCAAAAAAGGAGAAATTGTTTTTCAAATATTGTAAAGAAAATGATCATGTCACTAAGAGTTGTCCAAAACTAGTTGCTAAAGAGGCAAAGAAAAAAAGAGGCCGAAATGTTTGTTGCAGAGGCCTCTACACCAAAAACATAGTCCACTAATCTTGTGCAGAATGAAGAATGGGCGTTTACTACTGTTTGCAATTTTGACCCATCTTCTCCTGAAGAGTGTATGTCTATAGTAGATTGAGATGTTTGGTACTTTGATAGTGGAGCAACCAAACCTATTATCTCACAACGCTGTTTCATCACTTCACTTCAACCTATCTCTATAGGGAATAATGTCACATGTGCCAACAACTCCTCTTATCCTATCATGGGAGTTGGTAAGATCATTCTGAATACAGTTGGTGGTAGTTCTTTCACTTTGCCAGTTGCTTTATTTGTGCAGGGATCCAGAAGAATCTGTTGTTAGTTTTCGCTTTAGCCAAGATTGGCTTGGTTGTGAAATTTGTTGACGACAGATGTACAGTTCATGATCTATCAAATGGTGACATGATTATTGCTTCTTGGCATTTGATGTCGTGGGCTATATAAGCTCATAGACTATGAAACATCTCTGAATGATTCAGCATGTGTAGTACATGGTGAGGAAATTTATGTAGCAAGAATCGAAATTTATTATTGAATACAATGCTACATGATGCAGAGGCTTAGGCGGCTTAGCACTATGTGCAAATGAAGGAGTCTTACTTATCCCTTCCACATGTGAAAGGAATGGTAAGACTCTTATACAAACATTACATTAAAAGAGAATTCTAGTTTTTTCCTTGCGAATTTCAACAAAAAGATGTATATCAATGCCGACCAATCTTTATAGACATTTTCGAGAACACCTAGGTTATGTATTCAAAGAATTTCTAATGCTTAGATAAGACTGGTAGATTCAGCGTTCATAGATGCAAAAGTAAATGCCACTATTGCTAGTCATCAAGGTGTTGGTAGATAGAAAATCTATAGGCACAATCTTCTAAGGCCATCAATAATAATTGGAAGACCTAACTTAGGAAAGAGGCTTCAAATTAACCAAGTTTCTAATTGCGTGAGGGACTCCTATGACAATTTCCCCTATGACCATGGTACTAAGTTTTAACAAATTTTTTGCACAAAGGAGGTTGACAATTTCTTCAGTAAATATGAGGTTTTTAGGCTGACCCTCAAAGGTTCTACTCTTGCATGTTCCAACCACTCAATATTGAGAACTTTGGTAATCTAGAACATATACTGTAGGACTTCATTGGAGGTTTCTCTAAAAGAGGTATCACACATAAAACTTCTTTTGTGATATAGAATATCAAACAATCGTGTTTTGAGTTTACACTAATGATAGACCCCAAGAAAGCAATTAAGTTAGTCCTCCAGAAAAGCTACCACTATCATGGGGGTACATGCTTTGACTCCGTTGGAGATCATTCCATTTAGATCTTGCATTCCTGCATGCTCAAACCAATCAATCATGGCTAAGTTTTAGTTTTGTGAAGATTGTGGAGTAGATCAACTATTAAACGAATGTCCCAACTTCCTTGACACTGTAAAAGAAGCATTGCTGAATGTGTTCTTCCATATTATCATCAAGGACTGATAACGATAATGCTACAACTATTCAGATGATCCCAAGATCTTAGGCTAGCTACGCTGAAACGGGTACTATAGATGATTCAACTTCTTTTCAAGATCACGGAGTTCTGGATGGTTCACGAAATGAATTAGAAAAGTCACAAAAAAAAAAATGATAAATCCAATTCCAAGAGAAAGTCACAGTAGAAAACACAAGAAAACATAATCCCAAAACCTAATAGAAAATGAAAATCAACACTACAAGTAATATGGGCGCATAGCGACGGTTAAGGCGACACAATTTTTTCACTATAAAATTGCAAAATGCATCGCAATGAGCGTCCTGCGTAAACCGCCGATTAAACGATGAGCCAAACGACATTTTTTTTGACGTTTGACGTGATGGGGTGTGCGACGCTCGCATAGAGCATCGCTAAGGTGACAATTTTAAAAAGTGTCGCATAAGCGACGCTTTTGTGTCCCATAAGCCATGCTAAAAAATATCGCTTATATGATGCCAATTCGAGTGGCCTTTACGATGTGCTACCATCGCTTACACGATGGTCATTTGACGAAAAAAATTAAAACATTGCAGGCTCTTCGATCGGCATTTTCACACATCTGATCAAAGAGCTCTCCAACGTTCGCAATTGCGCTGTGCTTACGAGCTGAAACAAGTATATGCAGAATTGTTGTTTTGCCTAAGCTCTATCTTATTCTCTCTCTCTCTGTCTCTATTTCTCTCTTTCTACATCTTTCTCTTTTTGAATTCTCTCTCTCTCTCTCTCTCTCTCTCTTCTTTCTCTCTTTATTGCAGGTTATTCAAGAAGCTAACCAAGCAAAAAGTATGGCTAACTATTTGTAGTGCCCCTTCTCTTTTTCCTTTCTCTCTTTGTGGCATGTGAGCAGTGGGCAGAACCCACTGGCACTCTGAGCTTGAAGTACGAAGAAGATAGAAGAAAAAGAGATTAAAAGGAGAGCTCTCAGATGCCTTGGGCTGCATCGTGCTGCAGCTTCAAGGAATGTTCCATCCCATTTGAAGGACATAATGGTGTTCCGGGCAGATGTTGTTTTCAATTCTTGCTTTCACTTTTATTGCCACCTTAGTGATTTGTTTTATCTATCTTTCTTCCTCTCTCCCCCCTCCATTCCCCCCCTCAACCCTCACTCCTCCTCCCCCTCCCACAAGCGCCCCCCGCCATCTAACACCTCACCCCTCACCCCTCCTCCCCCTCCCACAAGCGCCCCCCACCATCTAACACCTCACCCCTCACTCCTCCCCCCCCTCCCACAAGCGTCCCCCGCCATCTAACACCTCACCCCTCACCCCTCCTCCCCCTCCCACAAGCGCCCCCCGCCATCTAACACCTCACCCCTCACTCCTCCTCCCCCTCCCACAAGCGCCCCCCGCCATCTAACACCTCACCCCTCACCCCTCCTCCCCCTCCCACAAGCGCCCCCCGCCATCTAACACCTCACCCCTCACTCCTCCTCCCCCTCCCACAAGCGCCCCCCGCCATCTAACACCTCACCCCTCCTCCCCCTCCCACAAGCGCCCCCCGCCATCTAACACCTCACCCCTCACTCCTCCTCCCCCTCCCACAAGCGCCCCCCGCCATCTAACACCTCACCCCTCCTCCCCCTCCCACAAGCACCCCCCGCCATCTAACACCTCACCCCTCACTCCTCCTCCCCCTCCCACAAGCGCCCCCCGCCATCTAACACCTCACCCCTCACCCCTCCTCCCCCTCCCACAAGCGCCCCCCGCCATCTAGCACCTCACCCCTCACCCCTCCTCCCCCTCCCACAAGCGCCCCCCGCCATCTAACACCTCACCCCTCACTCCTCCTCCCCCTCCCACAAGCACCCCCCGCCATCTAACACCTCACCCCTCACCCCTCCTCCCCCTCCCACAAGCGCCCCCCGCCATCTAACACCTCACCCCTCACTCCTCCTCCCCCTCCCACAAGCGCCCCCCGCCATCTAACACCTCACCCCTCACCCCTCCTCCCCCTCCCACAAGCGCCCCCCGCCATCTAACACCTCACCCCTCACTCCTCCTCCCCCTCCCACAAGCGCCCCCCGCCATCTAACACCTCACCCCTCACCCCTCCTCCCCCTCCCACAAGCGCCCCCCGCCATCTAACACCTCACCCCTCACTCCTCCTCCCCCTCCCACAAGCGCCCCCCCTCATCTAACACCTCACCCCTCACCCCTCCTCCCCCTCCCACAAGCGCCCCTCGCCATCTAACACCACACCCCTCACCCCTCCTCCCCCTCCCACAAGCGCCCCCCGCCATCTAACACCTCACCCCTCACTCCTCCTCCCCCTCCCACAAGCGCCCCCCGCCATCTAACACCTCACCCCTCACCCCTCCTCCCCCTCCCACAAGCGCCCCCCGCCATCTAACACCTCACCCCTCACTCCTCTTCGCCCTCCCACAAGCGCCCCCCGCCATCTAACACCTCACCCCTCCTCCCCCTCCCACAAGCGCCCCCCGCCATCTAACACCTCACCCCTCACTCCTCCTCCCCCTCCCACAAGCGCCCCCCGCCTTCTAACACCTCACCCCTCACCCCTCCTCCCCCTCCCACAAGCACCCCCCGCCATCTAACACCTCACTCCTCACTCCTCCTCCCCATCCCACAAGCGCCCCCCGCCATCTAACACCTCACCCCTCACCCCTCCTCCCCCACCCACAAGCGCCCCCCGCCATCTAACACCTCACCCCTCACTCCTCCTCCCCCTCCCACAAGCGCCCCACGCCATCTAACACCTCACCCCTCACCCCTCCTCCCCCTCCCACAAGCGGCCCCCGCCATCTAACACCTCACCCCTCACCTCTCCTCCCCCTCCCACAAGCGCCCCCCGCCATCTAACACCTTACCCCTCACTCCTCCTACCCCTCCCACAAGCGCCCCTCGCCATCTAACACCTCACCCCTCACCCCTCCTCCCCCTCCCACAAGCGCCCCCCGCCATCTAACACCTCACCCCTCACTCCTCCTCCCCCTCCCACAAGCGCCCCCCACCATCTAACACCTCACCCCTCACCCCTCCTCCCCCTCCCACAAGCGCCACCCGCCATCTAACACCACACCCCTCACTCCTCCTCCCCCTCCCATAAGCGCCCCCCGCCATCTAACACCTCACCCCTCACTCCTCCTCCCCCTCCCACAAGCGCCCCCCGCCATCTAACACCTCACCCCTCACTTCTCCTCCCCCTCCCACAAGGGCCCCCCGCCATCTAACACCTCACCCCTCACCCCTCCTCCCCCTCCCACAAGCGCCCCCCGCCATCTAACACCTCACCCCTCACTCCTCCTCCCCCTCCCACAAGCGCCCCCCGCCATCTAACTCCAATACCCCAGTATCTGCATCTAACACCTCACCCCTCACCCATCCTCCCCCTCCCACAAGCGCCCCCCGCCATCTAACTCCAATACCCCAGTATCTGCATCTAACACCTCACCCCTCACCCATCCTCCCCCTCCCACAAGCGCCCCCCGCCATCTAACACCACACCCCTCACTCCTCCTCCCCCTCCCACAAGCGCCCCCCGCCATCTAACACCTCACCCCTCACTCCTCCTCCCCCTCCCACAAGCGCCCCCCGCCATCTAACACCACACTCACCCCCTCACTAATTACCCCTCCAGCCACCCCCTCATCCTCTCCCACACCCACCATCTCCTCCCACAAGCGCCTCCCCCCTCACCCCACCATCTTCTCCCACAAGTGCCACATCAAGGAAGATTGTCCAGAAAATGATGTGTGTCGAAGAATGAAGTGAAGGTGCAGGCAAAGAAGGTCGGAGACTAGTCATGGAGAGGTCCGGAATAGGTGAACTTTTGCAAGAGAACATGAGCAAAAGAAAAAAGAGCAGAGGCTTATACACACAGATAGTCAAGGGAAGGATTAACCTTGTTGGATATGATCAATCATTCATCTAATTTTGGGAAGGCATTGTGAAATAACAAAACCACAAAATGAGAATCTCAGATGGCACGTAAAAAGATAAAATTTTGGAGGGTAAAAAGTGGAAGTGGAATTGCCACCAACCATTCACGGCGACTACCTACTTTTGTGGATCCAATTCAAATCAAGGGAATATTTGATTTACCCCTTCAATTTGGGATAATTAACTGGCGCGTGATCAGTGGACGTGAGGATTCGGCAAGGCTCTCTTGGCCTATTGAGGCCTATAAAAGCAATGGATTTTTGCTCATTTGGGTACAACAATTTTAGAGATACAGTGGTTCGTACGTATGTGCAGAAGTCCTCTCTTACACTTGGTGGTTTCAAGCCTATTGTAGGAGCTACTCTGTAGTGTGGATACAAAGGATAGGCTTCTCAGTGGAGGGCTATGAGCACTATAGTGTAAGAGAGTAGCTTGGATTTATTTTCTTTTCTGTGAGTCGGTGTGTTGATTAATCTCTATTCTCTTGAGAAATACTACCATTTGTATTGTTCTGAGTTAGCGGTCCCTTACGCTGATCTGTTGTATTGGAGTTAATACTTTTAGGGTGGTTTGTCAACCCTAAGCTTGTACTTTTGAGCATCTCTCTGCCCAACCTCGTAATCATCTGACTCGAATCAAGAAGTGTATGGACTTCCTTGGTCATTGGTTGTTCATATTTTCTGAAGTATTTACCACTCTGTGCAATCCGTGTTATCTACCTGCTCACCGAAATGTTAAAGGGTATACTTCCCTAAAGAAAACCTCCCTTGAGTAGGTGATGTACTGGACGTGTTTAATCTTCACTCTCTACTTTTGTTAAAAGCGGATACCCCAGTACCTCCTCTACAGTTTGGCACGCCCGGTGGGACCTTTGCATTTCTGTGAGAGGTATTTTTGCCCTATTACATTTGCAAGTAGGTACATGACCCATACACGGGCAGATAAGGAGTCTCTTCGTGTTCAGAGGAGCCTTAACAAGTTAGCCATAACCACAACTAGTGAGTCTACCTCCCCTCTGCCCTCCCTAAATTTATCAATGGATTTGGGTACAACACCATTGTCAAAAGAGAGGTATAGGAGAACTCTAGACTTCTCCTCAGATACGTCCGAAGAAACACCAGTACAAATGGAGGATTTCTCTCATTTACTCTCCAGATTAAATATCAAATTCCCTACCTTCAAGGGACAAGCTTATGAGGATGTTGATGATCATGTGACGAGATTCATCTCTTTATGTCGTGGAAGAGGTCTGCAAAATAGAGAGGATGCAATGCTAGCACTTTTTCCATCCACATTGGAGGGTCTTGCAGATAAATGGTATAGTCAATATGCAGATGGCCATTTCACTACATGGGAGGCTCTAAAGGCGGCATTCTCACAGACATTCCGACCAAGTGATTCCTCGGAAAGAGCTCTAGATCAGCTAGAGAATTTGAAGCTAAGATCAGGTGAATCTTTTCATGAACTTCACACTAGAACAAAAGCACTTGTTGCACGTCTGCCACATGCTCCAGGTGACTTTTTGGTTAAAAAGTGGATAGAGAAGGCTCTACCCAGGTCATCTCAGCAGAAGCTTCGTGAGTCTCTTAGATTGGATGCCACCCTCAATGATTTTGTTGCAGCGGCATCACGCATTGAAGAAGCAAGGCAACATTTTGAAGGGGATACACAACCTAAGTATGCTGCAGACCTGGATCCTATTGAGCAACTAAGGAGGGAACTGGAGGCATTAAAAATGCAACAAAATCAAGAAGAAGAGAAGGTCTTGCCCCCACTCTGTCGCACTGATGACGAAGTAGCCCAACTTTGCCGTGAGTTAGAAGATTTGAAGACCACACAAGATATAAGGAGACAAATTTGGTGCACGATCTGTAACAACAATGGACATTCCAATGCTAATTGCCCTAACAAGGTAAGCTGTCAATTTTTTGGAAAGGATGGTCATGAAGCTAGAGATTGCTACTACCTCAAGGGTACAGAGCAAAGAAGTAACCCTCAAACTTTGGATTCATACTATGCTAGTACTTCAAATACATCTAATAGAGAGGAGAATCGGCCTGCAAAGCCTAGATACAATAGACCCTTGATGTGCTATCCTTGTGGTGAATATGGCCACATGCAAAATAGGTGTTCCCTCCCAGAAGATGCACCTCCTTGTCAACATTGTCCAGAGGCCAAGGATCATTATACCAAAGATTGCCCAAGAGGTCGTCCTGCTCCAATTCACATGATTGCAGTCTCTCCACATGAAGAAGGAAGAACCACTCAGACTTATGCAGTTTCATCCTCTGCAATGCCCATGATGACTAGAGCTAGGCAAGCAACTGCAACCCAGAGAGATGAACAACATGGATTTCAGGATAAAGAGGAAGAAAAGGAGTCTGGATGGAAGGACCAAGCAGAAATTGAAGGAGCTTATAATAAGATGACTACTTCTCTAAAGGGCCAACCAACAAGTCTGCAAGAAAACACTCAGGAGGTAAACATTGAACAGATCTTGAAAGGTATTCATCACAAGGTTAGTCTATATGAACTTATAAGGATGGATTCAAAAATAAGAAGTGACTTACTGAAGATTATACACTCTGCTCACTTGGTCCAATCACCTAGTATAGATGGTTTCATGGTTGATTTTCCCCCTGCACCCTTAGCAGACTACCAAAGCTCAAGATTATCTGTTTGTATAAAGGATGAAACTCTCACAGGTGTGATCATAGATGGAGGCTCTGGTATCAATTTAATGCCAGATTTTACAATGAAGAAGCTGAAATTGAACCCCACCAAGTTGGCACCATTCACGGTTACATTGGCAGATCAACATCGGGTTGCGCCACTGGGCATTATTGGGAAGGTACTGATGGTAGTACAGGGCTGCCATTTTGTTCTAGATTTTGTTGTTATTGCACTTCCACAGGAGACTTCTTACCCTCTACTCCTGGGGAGACCTTGGCTGAGACAAGCAAAAGCTTTGCAAGATTGGGGAAAAAATAAACTATGGATTTCAACAAATACCAATAGCCAACTGCAACTACATTTGGAAGAATGATTCGACTCAGGAGAAACTACTGGATATACTGTGGACACTCAGGTAATGCCCTCTCTACCCCAAGAAGAGGATACATTGTTAAATTGGATGATGTGAAGTGCAGAGTGTTGCACAGTGGAGATTAATGAAATTGAGGAAGAAGTTGCAGATAAGGTAATTACAGGAAAGGGCAATGAAGACCACAAGGTGTTGGAGAATGAGCAATTGCAGGAAAGCACAAGCCTTGAGGAAGAAACCCAGATAAAAGTATCAGAGGTAGAATATTTTGAACCTAAGGGCAGAGAAGATCTTCCTTTCTCAGATATACCTCAAGGATGTATGGAAGAACATGTTGCAGAATATAAATTAAACTCCACTCTTGCATATAGTGGAGATGATTTATCAAACAAGGCCAGTCCTGAAACATTGGTTCAAGAAGTAAATTTAGGGGATGAAGAGAACCCTCAAGTAGTCCATTTGGCATCCTGGTTGTGGCATTATCCTAATTTACTACAGAAGGTAACTTCTTTGCTCTTTACTTACAAAAGTGTCTTCGCATGGTCCTACAAAGATCTAACAGGAATACCAGAAGAGCTTGGATTACATCAGATACCCTTGGTTGAGGGAGCTGTGCCTGTAAGGAGTAGGCCATATCGTTTCAATCCGAAGTATGCAGAGGCAGTAAAAGCGGAGATTACAAAACTAGAGGAAGCAGGTATAATTGTTCAAGTAGAACATTCCAGGTGGCTTTCTTCTATGGTTATTGTACCCAAGAAAAATAGTGGAAAAATAAGGGTATGTGTTGATTTTCGTGCTTTGAATAAAGTGACTATTCAAGATGGATTTCCTCAGCCCTTCACAGAGCAAGTGCTTGAGGAAGTAGCTGGTCACACTTTGTATAGTTTCTTGGATGGTTTTAGTGGCTACAATCAGATAGTGATCCATCCTGATGATAGGGACAAAACAGCCTTTGTCACTCCCTGGGGCACTTATGTCTATACTCGAATGGCTTTTGGTTTGAAGAATGCACCGGCTTCATTTAATAGAACGATGTATGTGATATTGGGCAAATGGTTAACAACCTTTCTACGCATTTTCATGGATGACTTTTCAGTATTTTCAGGTACAGATAGAAGGGCAGCAGTTCAAGATTTCCATGACCATTTGGAAAATCTAAAAGAAATTTTTGAGCAATGTCTCAAAACAGGTTTGAAAATGAATCCTGATAAATGTCACTTTTTGGTCACTAAGGGCACTCTTCTTGGTCACATAGTATCTGCTGAAGGCATAACTGTTGACCCTGCAAAGGTTACAGCTATTCTTTCCATGCCAATTCCACAAAGCCCAAAGGAAGTGCAAAGTTTCTTGGGCCATGCAGGGTATCACAGAAGATTCATCAGGATGTATTCGGAAATTGCTAAGCCCTTGTCAAGGCTTACCAGCAAAAAGATCCCTTTCTCATGGAGTGCTGAAGCTGACAAAGCATTTTGTGAACTAAAGTTGAGGCTACGTACTGCTCCCCTTTTAAGTGTTCCTAATTGGTCATTGGAATTTCATGTGCATACAGATGCTAGTCTTCATGATGTTGGTGCAGTTCTAGCTCAACCATCATCTCACAAAGTGGATAGACCTATCTCTTCTGCAAGCAGACTACTCAACCAAGCTGAAAGAAATTACAGTACAACGGAAAGAGAAGGTTTGGCTATTGTATTTGCCCTTCAGAAGTTCCGACATTATCTCCTTGGTGTACATTTCATTGTTATTTCTGATCATCAGCCCTTGAAGTATTTGATAAACAAGCCTAGAGTAGCTGGAAGGATTTGGAGATGGTTACTCCTATTTCAAGAATTTAATTTTGATATTCATATTAAGCCAGGAAAAGAGCACTACATGGCAGATCAAGTGTCCAGGACGGCAATGAGCGAAAAGGCAACAGGTATTAATGATGAATTGGTGGATAGCAATCTTTTTCTAGTAGCAATCCGGACTGGTTGGTATGATGAAATTCTCCATGTTCTGACTACTGGAAAGATCCCAGAACACTTGACACCTGTAGAAAAGAGAAGATTGCTCTTGAAAACCAAAGCATATTCTCTTGTAAATGGAAATTTATATAAATACTGTCAAGATGATATATTGAGAAGGTGTGTCTATCCAGAGGAGGTAAATCTTCTGCTAGAGGCTGCACACAATGAAGGACATCTAAAGGGGGAAGAATTGGCTCATAGAATCATCCACAAAGGTTTATGGTGGCCTCATACTTTCAAGGATGCAATCAAGTTTTCTAAAGAATGCCACATCTGCCAGAGGTGTGCTCCCGCGCCAACCAGATTGAATTTCCAACCATTGGTCATATCTACAGGATGGCTCCCATTTGAACGATGGGGTCTTGATTTCATAGGACCAATTAATCCAACTGATCAACCTGGAGGAAAAAAGTATATTTTGTTGGCCACATGCTATGCCACTAAATGGATAGAGGCTAAAGCTATTGTGGACTGCACGGCTTTAACAGTAGCTAAATTTATGTATAAACGTATTTTCTCAAGATTTGGTTGCCCACTAGAAATTACTAGTGATAGGGGCACACATTTTGTAAATCAATTGCTCCAGTTTATATTTGACAGGTACAAAATCTTCCATAAAAAATCTTGTGCCTATTACCCAAGGGCAAATGGCCAAGTAGAGAGTTCCAATAAGATTTTGATTGGACTACTTCGCAAATTATCTTTTGATCATCAAAGCTCTTGGCCACTAGCACTAATTGGTGCAATTTGGGCTTTCAAACCACGAAGAGGGGAACTACAGGCGAGACTCCATTTCGCTTAGTTAATGGGAAAGAGGCATTGGCACCATTTGAGTTTATCATCAGAAAAGAAATAGGAATCAAAACCATTGGAATTGAACCCCCCATTCAGAGATTGGTGGCATTAGAAGAGTACAGAGAAGGGGCAATGCAGAGTGACACAAGAAGAGCGCAAGAGGTTGCATGACAGGTATCTGAGATCCAATGAAGTTCAGGAGGGGTCTATGGTTTTAGTGCATCAGGTTCCACCAATTCAAACTAAATTGGCACCCAAGTGGATAGGACCTTATAAGGTAATCAAGGTATTGCCACATGGCGCAGTGCATCTGGAAGATCTGCAGGGTAAAAGGATTCCCCTGGTCAACATCTCCAGGGTGAAGAAGTATCTGAACTAGGTCAAAATGGAAGCATTCCACCCCTTGTACATACAATGTTCCTTTTCAGAAATTGCAGAATAACTAGATCTCATTGAAATGAGTAAAATAAGGGGAGAAATTGCACCAGGGACGGTGCAAAAGCTTGATGAGGGGGCCTGTAGTGCCCCTTCTCTTTTTCCTTTCTCCCTTTGTGGCATGTGAGCAGTGGGCAGAACCCACTGGCACTCTGAGCTTGAAGTACGAAGAAGATAGAAGAAAAAGAGATTAAAAGGAGAGCTCTCAGATGCCTTGGGCTGCATCAGGGCTTCAAGGAATGTTCCATCCCATTTCAAGGACATAATGGTGTTCCGGGCAGTTGTTGTTTTCAATTGTTGCTTTCACTTTTATTGCCACCTTAGTGATTTGTTTTATCTATCTTTCTTCCTCTCTCCCCCCTCCATTCCCCCCCTCAACCCTCACTCCTCCTCCCCCTCCCACAAGCGCCCCCTACCATCTAACATCTCACCCCTCACCCCTCCTCCCCCTCCCACAAGCGCCCCCCGCCATCTAACACCTCACCCCTCACTCCTCCTCCCCCTCCCACAAGCGCCCCCTGCCATCTAACACGTCACCCCTCACCCCTCCTCCCCCTCCCACAAGCGCCCCCCGCCATCTAACACCTCACCCCTCACTCCTCCTCCCCCTCCCACAAGCGCCCTCCACCATCTAACACCTCACCCCTCACCCCTCCTCCCCCTCCCACAAGCGCCCCCCGCCATCTAACACCTCACCCCTCACTCCTCCTCCCCCTCCCACAAGCACCCCCCGCCATCTAACACCTCACCCCTCACCCCTCCTCCCCCTCCCACAAGCGCCCCCCGCCATCTAACACCTCACCCCTCACTCCTCCTCCCCCTCCCACAAGCGCCCCCCGCCATCTAACACCTCACCCCTCACCCCTCCTCCCCCTCCCACAAGCGCCCCCCGCCATCTAACACCTCACCCCTCACTCCTCCTCCCCCTCCCACAAGCGCCCCCCGCCAACTAACACCTCACCCCTCACCCCTCCTCCCCCTCCCACAAGCGCCCCCCGCCATCTAACACCTCACCCCTCACCCCTCCACCCCTCCCACAAGCGCCCCCCGCCATCTAACACCTCACCCCAAACTCCTCCTCCCCCTCCCACAAGCGCCCCCCGCAATCTAACACCTCACCCCTCACCCCTCCTCCCCCTCCCACAAGCGCCCCCCGCCATCTAACACCTCACCCCTCACTCCTCCTCCCCCTCCCACAAGCGCCCCCCGCCATCTAACACCTCACCCCTCCTCCCCCTCCCACAAGCGCCCCCCGCCATCTAACACCTCACCCCTCACTCCTCCTCCCCCTCCCACAAGCGCCCCCCGCCATCTAACACCTCACCCCTCCTCCCCCTCCCACAAGCGCCCCCCGCCATCTAACACCTCACCCCTCACTCCTCCCCCTCCCACAAGCGCCCCCCGCCATCTAACACCTCACCCCTCACCCCTCCTCCCCCTCCCACAAGCGCCCCCCGCCATCTAACACCACACCCCTCACCCCTCCTCCCCCTTCTACAAGCGCCCCCCGCCATCTAACACCTCACCCCTCACTCCTCCTCCCCCTCCCACAAGCGCCCCCCGCCATCTAACACCTCACCCCTCACTCCTCCTCCCCCTCCCACAAGCGCCCCCCGCCATCTAACACCTCACCCCTCACCCCTCCTCCCCCTCCCACAAGCGCCCCCCACCATCTAATACCTCACCCCTCACCCCTCCTCCCCCTCCCACAAGCGCCCCCCGCAATCTAACACCTCACCCCTCACCCCTCCTCCCCCTCTCACAAGCGCCCCCCGCCATCTAACACCTCACCCCTCACCCCTCCTCCCCCTCCCAGAAGCGCCCCCCGCCATCTAACACCTCACCCCTCACCCCTCCTCCCCCTCCCACAAGCGCCCCCCGCCATCTAACACCTCACCCATCACCCCTCCTCCCCCTCCCACAAGCGCCCCCGGCCATCTAACACCTCACCCCTCCTCCCCCTCCCACAAGCGCCCCTCGCCATCTAACACCTCACCCCTCCTCCCCCTCCCACAAGCGCCCCCCACCATCTAACACCTCACCCCTCACTCCTCCTCCCCCTCCCAGAAGCGCCCCCCGCCATCTAACACCTCACCCCTCACCCCTCCTCCCCCTCCCACAAACGCCCCCCGCCATCTAACACCTCACCCCTCACTCCTCCTCCCCCTCCCACAAGCGCCCCCCGCCATCTAACACCTCACCCCTCACCCCTCCTCCCCCTCCCACAAGCGCCCCCCGCCATCTAACACCACACCCCTCACTCCTCCTCCCCCTCCCACAAGCGCCCCCCGCCATCTAACACCTCACCCCTCACTCCTCCTCCCCCTCCCACAAGCGCCCCCCGCCATCTAACACCTCACCCCTCACTTCTCCTCCCCCTCCCACAAGCGCCCCCCGCCATCTAACACATCACCCCTCACCCCTCCTCCCCCTCCCACAAGCGCCCCCCGCCATCTAACACCTCACCCCTCACTCCTCCTCCCCCTCCCACAAGCGCCCCCCCGCCATCTAACTCCAATACCCCAGTATCTGCATCTAACACCTCACCCCTCACCCCTCCTCCCCCTCCCACAAGCGCCCCCCGTCATCTAACACCACACCCCTCACTCCTCCTCCCCCTCCCACAAGTGCCCCCCGCCATCTAACACCTCACCCCTCACTCCTCCTCCCCCTCCCACAAGCGCCCCCCGCCATCTAACACCACACTCACCCCCTCACTAATTACCCCTCCAGCCACCCCCTCATCCTCTCCCACACCCACCATCTCCTCCCACAAGCGCCTCCCCCCTCAACCCACCATCTTCTCCCACAAGTGCCACATCAAGGAAGATTGTCCAGAAAATGATGTGTGTCGAAGAATGAAGTGAAGGTGCAGGCAAAGAAGGTCGGAGACTAGTCATGGAGAGGTCCGAAATAGGTGAACTTTTGCAAGAGAACATGAGCAAAAAAAAAGAGCAGAGGCTTATACACATAGCTAGTCAAGGGAAGGATTAACCTTGTTGGATATGATCAGTCATTCATCTAATTTTCGGAAGGCGTTGTGAAATAACAAAACCACAAAATGAGAATCTCAGATGGCAGGTAAAAAGATAAAAGTTTGCAGGGTAAAAAGTGGAAGTGGAATTGCCACCAACCATTCACGGCGACTACCTACTTTTGTGGATCCAATTCAAATCAAGGGAATATTTGATTTACCCCTTCAATTTGGGATAATTAACTGGCGCGTGATCAGTGGACATGAGGATTCGGCAAGGCTCTCTTGGCCTATTGAGGCCTATAAAAGCAATGGATTTTTGCTCATTTGGGTACAACAATTTTAGAGATACAGTGGTTCGTACGTATGTGCAGAAGTCCTCTCTTACACTTGGTGGTTTCAAGCCTATTGTAAGAGCTACTCTGTAGTGTGGATACAAAGGGTAGGCTTCTCAGTGGAGGGCTATGAGCACTGTAGTGTAAGAGAGTAGCTTGGATTTATTTTCTTTTCTGTGAGTTGGTGTGTTGATTAATCTCTATTCTCTTGAGAAATACTACCATTTGTATTGTTCTGAGTTAGCGGTCCCTTACGCTGATCTGTTGTATTGGAGTTAATACTTTTAGGGTGGTTTGTCAACCCTAAGCTTGTACTTTTGAGCATCTCTCTGCCCAACCTCGTAATCATCTGACTCGAATCAAGAAGTGTATGGTCTTCCTTGGTCATTGGTTGTTCATATTTTCTGAAGTATTTACCACTCTGTGCAATCCGTGTTATCTACCTGCTCACCGAAATGTTAAAGGGCATACTTCCCTAAAGAAAACCTCCCTTGAGTAGGTGATGTACTGGACGTGTTTAATCTTCACTCTCTACTTTTGTTAAAAGCAGATACCCCACTACCTCCTCTACACTATTGTAAGTACAATTTCTATTCTTTGTATATCATTTGAATTGTGTTATTTTCATTAGATAGCATACTCACACTTATTTATATGCACATATACACTTATACATGATGAAGATGCACGTTCACACATATACACATGCACCTACACACACATATATACACAGAAATACATGTGCACATATACTTAGACATACACAGACATACACATGCATATGCACAAGCATTTCTACAACCACATAAAAAGATTTACATTCTTGCATTATTGCATATATATACACACATACACACAATAACATATACGTAAATGCATGTATATGCACATCCACATGCATGCACATGGATGCAAATGGAAATGCATCCATATACACATGCATGTTTCATACATATACACATGCATATACATACATTATACACATATATACACATATATACACATATATATGCACATATGTACACACACATATACACATGCCCACACACATGCACATACATACATATCCACATATACATGCACATACGCACATATACACATAGAGTTACACATATACATGCACATACATATACATGCACATACATATACACACATGCACATGCACATGCACATGCACATACTCATATACACACATATACACTTACACATGCACATGCACATACATACATATACACACACATACACATGCACATACATACATATACACACATACATATACACTTATGTACACACATATGAATGAATTATATAATTAAAGTATTAAAACACATGCTTAATATAAACAATAATAACAATTAATAGAACAAAACTCTTCATTACTTAATACTATACACACAATTCAAAACATAACTAAAATGAAAAATACATAGATATAATATATATATATATATATATATATATATATATATATATATATATATATATATATATATATATATATATATATATATATATATATATATATATATATATATATATATATATATATATATATATATGTGTGTGTGTGTGTATATGTGAATCTGTGTGTATGTATGGCGCCTATGGATTGGTATAAGAAATGGATAGATGGACCTCTGATAGATCCAGAATCCGAAATCTTCAATGATGATGAAGATAATGAGTATGTGAAGAGAGGTATGAAGAAGCTCCACGTGCATGGACCAACAAGTCTTTTTCAAAAATAACAGATGAGGTATTATCAGGTAAGGGAGTTCCATTCTTATTTACATTTCAAGAAAAAAATGATAGTTCTACTTTTGTAGCATGTAATAGCCAATGCATGCAAGCATTTCTTAGCGAGTACAAACAAGAACTTCAAAATATCGGAATAAAAAAATTGAAAAAACAAAAGATATAGACATAATCTTGATAATAATGAGATAACAGATATATCTTCTTTCACAGATTGGCTATATATTCATTTGCAGAGCGCCAACGCAAATAATGAAGAAATCTCAGATGAGTAGAGAGAGTTCATGATAGGTTGTGAACGAAAGGTAATTTTATTTTTCTAATGTTTTATTTTTTTCATATATGTATATTAGTTTGTATTTACTAATTGTCTTTTGCAAGCCCGAATGTTCACTAATATGTGGGCTTTTGGACAGCATATTAGAATCAAAGCCATTGATTCTTTACGTAAAATAGAGGATTCTAGTATTGTTGCTTCTTTCAAGAAACTATCACGTGCTAGCTCAAAGGACACGAAACTTATAGATGGCAAACTTGGTTACGTAGGAACTTTGTTGGTACCTACGAAATTTCATTTCGTACATTCAAATAGGTAGAAAAAGTTTATATTCTTTATGATAGATTTATTTATTTTTTTAAGCACCTAATAATGGGTTTTTGTTTTTATATATTTTGACTCGTTTCGAGCCGAGTATAAAGGTAGTAATTACACATTAATAAAGGAATTATGTGGGTTTTGGGCAATTGATTCTTCCAAGGTAATGTGATCTACTAAAGAACCATATATTCTTCCTAGGCATATTGAACAAGCATGTTTTTATAAAAACCCATATGCTCACCGTTGGTGGCAAGTCATTCATGTGCAACATAGAGGTAGGTCATTGTTTGAACAATTTATTGTTAGAGAGATTGAAGAAATTCCTCTTGATGATTTAGCATCAGATACTGATATTCAACATCTGAAAGAGAAATTAGAATCATTATACATGATAATGATACTAATCTTTTTGATGAAGAGGATAATTCTCTACATGCTGATTCTACTCATGAAGAAGAGGAATTACCAGAAATCGATATTAATCCATCAATAGATGATGTGACTCATGAGAACATAGATTTAACAATAGAAGAAATAAATTAAATCAATAAGGATAATGAAGATGAGACTATATTGATGTCTTACCAAAATGATGGCAATAATGAAAACATATGAGCAGATTAGATAGTAAATTCTACTCTAGTTATCGATCAATAACTTGAAGCTTCTGAATCGATATCAGATAACAAATTTTTGTGTGTATGTCTCTGTACGCATGTAAGTATGTATGTATGCATATGCATATGCATTATGTATGCATATGTATGCATGTATGTGTATGTGTGTGTATGTCTCTTTACAAGTTTCTGTATGTGTATGTGTCTCTCTCTAAGCGTGTGTGTGTGTGTCTGTGTGTCTGTGTGTATATTTTTATTGTGTATATGGATCTGTGTGTATGTGTGTATGCATCGAAGCATGTATGTATGCATATGCGTGTGTATGCGTGTGTGTGTGTATGTGTGTGTGTCTATGTGTGTATGTGTGTGTATGCATGTGTATGTGTGTGTAAATGTGTGTGTAAATGTGTGTGTATATGTGTGTGTATGTGTCTATGTGTATGTATGTGTCTACGTGTGTGTATGTGTATGCATGTGCATTATGTATGCATATGTGTGTATATGTGTGTGTATCAGTCTATGTATGTGTATGTGTATGCATGTATCTATGCATATGCATGTGCATTATGTATGCATATGTATGCATATGTGTGTGTATGCATGTAAGTATGTATGTATGCATATGTATATGCATTATGTATGCATATTTATGCATGTATCTGTATGTCTCTCTCTCTATGTGTGTGTAGGCATATATGTGTGTGTATGAGTGTATGTGTGTGTGTATGTGTGTCTGTGTATGTGTGTATGCATGTCTATGTGTGTGTATGCATGTAAGCATGTATGTGTGCATATGCATGTGCATTATGTATGCATATGCATGTATGTGTCTATGTGCATATGTGTGTGTATCTATATATATGTGTCCGTATGCATGTGTATGTGTGTATAAATGTGTGTGGATGTGTGTGTGTGTAAGTGTGTGTGTGTATATTTGTGTGTATGTGTATGTGTGTGTGTGTCTATGTGTGTATGTGTGTGTGTCTATGTGTGTATGTGTGTGTGTCTATGTGTGTATGTGTATGTGTCTATGTGTATATATACGTGTGTATCTATATATATGTGTCAGTGTGCATGTGTATGTCTGTGTGTAAATGTGTATGGATGTGTGTATGTCTCTATGAGTGTGTATGTGTTAATGTGTGTATATGTGTCTATGTGTGTGTATGTGTCTATGCGTGTATGTGTATGCATGTATGTATGCATATGCATGTGCATTATGTATGCATATGTGTGTATGTGTGTGTATGGATTATGCATGCATTATGTATGCATATGTGTGTGTATGCATTCAGTATGTGTATGTATGCATGTGCATTATGTATGCATATGTGTGTGTATGCATGTAAGTATGTATGTATGCATATGCATATGCATTATGTATGCATTTATATGTATGTGTGTGTATGTCTCTATATGTGTGTGTATGCATATATGTATGTGTATGTGTGTGTATGTGTGTGCGTGTATGTGTGTATATGTGTGTATGCATGTGTATGTGTGCGTATGCATCATTATGTGTGTATGTTTCTATGAGTGTATGTGTGTGTGTATATGTGTGTGTCTATGTGTATGTGTGTGCGTCTATGAGTGTGTATGTGTTTATGTGTGTGTATGTGTCTATGTGTGTGTATGTGTGAATGTGTGTATGTGTATGCATGTATGTATGCATATGCATGTGCATTATGTATGCATATGTGTGTGTATGCATTAAGTATGTGTATGTATCCATATGTGTGTGTATGCATGAAAGTATGTATGCATGCATATGCATATGCATTATGTATGCATATGTATGCATGTATGTGTATGTGTGTGTATTTGTGTGTGTGATGTGTGTGTGTATGTGTGTATGCATGTGTATGTGTGTGTATGCATCATTATGTGTGTATGTGTCTACGTGTATATGTGTGTGTGTGTCTGTTTATGTGTGTGTGTATCTGTGTGTGTGTCTATCTGTATGTGTGTGCATCTATGAGTGTGTATGTGTTTATGTCTGTGTATTTGTCTATGTGTGTGTATGTGTCTATGTGTGTATGTGTATGCATGTATGTATGCATTATGTATGCATATGTGTGTGTATGCTTTATGTATTCATATGTGTGTGTATGCATTATGTATGTGTATGTATGCATGTAAGTATGTATGTATGCATATGCATATGCATTATGTATGCATATGCATATGCATTATGTATGCATATGTATGCATGTATGTGTATATGTGTGTATGTCTCTCTCTCTATGTGTGTGTATGCATATATGTGTGTGTATGCATATATGTGTGTGTATGTGTGTGTGTGTATGTGTGTGTATGTGTGTGTATGTGTGTGTGTATGTGTGTATGCATGTGTATGTGTGTGTATGCATCATTATGTGTGTATGTTTCTATGTGTGTATGTGTGTGTATATGTGTGTGTATGTGTGTGTGTGTCTCTGTGTATGTGTGTGTGTCTATGAGTGTGTATGTGTTTATGTGTGTGTATGTGTCTATGTGTGTGTATGTGTTTGTGTGTGTATGTGTATGCATGTATGTATGCATATGTGTGTGTAGGTGTGTGTATGCATAATGTATGCATTATGTATGCATATGTGTGTGTATGCATTACGTATGTGTATGTATGCATGTGCATTATGTATGCATATGCATTATATGTCTACGTATGCATGTGCATTATGTATGCATATATGTGTCTATGCATGTAGGTATGTATGTATGCATATGCACATGCATTATGTATGCATATGCACATGCATTATGTATGCATATGCACACGCATTATGTATGCATATGCAGACGCATTATGTATGCATATGCACATGCATTATGTATGCATATGTATGCATATGTATGCATGTATGTGTCTCTCTATGTGTGTGTGTATGTGTGTATACATATATGTGTGTGTGTATGTGTGTATACATATATGTGTGTGTGTATGTGTGTATGTGTGTGTGTATGTGTGTGTGTATGTGTGTGTGTATGTGTGTATGTGTATATGCATGTGTATGTGTGTGTATGCATCATTATGTGTGTATGTGTCTATGTGTGTATGTGTGTGTGTGTGTGTATATGTGTGTCTGTATGTGTGTTTGCCTATGTGTATGTGTGTGTGTGTGTGTCTATGGCTGTGTATGTGTTTATGTGTGTGTATGTGTCTGTGTTTGTGTTTGTGTATGTGTCTATGTCTGTATGTGTATGCATGTATATATGCATATGTGTGTGTATGTGTGTGTATGCATTATGTATGCATATGTGTGTGTATGCATTATGTATGTGTATGTATGCATGTGCATTATGTATGCATTATGTATGCATATGTGTGTATGCATATATATGTGTGTGTGCATGTATATGTGTGTGTATGCATGTATATGTGTGTGTATGCAACATTATGTGTGTATAAGTGTGTCTATGTGTATGTTTCTATGTGTGTCTATGTGTGTATATGTGTGTGTGCATGCATGTAAGTATGTATGTATGCATATGCATATGCATTCTGTATGCATTTATATGTATGTGTGTGTATGTCTCTATATGTGTGTGTATGCATATATGTATGTGTATGTGTGTATGTGTGTATGTGTCTGTATGTGTGTGCGTGTATGTGTGTATATGTGTGTATGCATGTGGATGTGTGCGTATGCATCATTATGTGTGTATGTTTCTATGTGTGTATGTGTGTGTGTATATGTGTGTGTCTATGTGTATGTGTGTGCGTCTCTGAGTGTGTATGTGTTTATGTGTGTGTATGTGTCTATGTGTGTGTATGTGTGAATGTGTGTTTGTGTATGCATGTATGTATGCATATGCATGTGCATTATGTATGCATATGTGTGTGTATGCATTAAGTATGTGTATGTATGCATATGTGTGTGTATGCATGAAACTATGTATGTATGCATATGCATATGCATTATGTATGCATATGTATGCATG
>CM035407.1:100105144-100134121 GCA_020310875.1 Ceratopteris richardii
AAACCACTCTACTGAAAATCAAGAAGCATAGGCTAGAGGGGTCCAAGGAACTCTAGATGACCTCAACAAGGCCAAGGGAAATTGCACTCTCACAATTGAAGAGCTAGTCAAACTAAAGCATCACTATTGGGATACCATACCTAGAAAATTGGGAGTAGATCCAAAAACCACCAAGTTTCCCTTAGACAATGTGATTAAGTACAATGGGGTGATGAAGGTAATACTTGTATTCCCATGAGATTCACAAATCACACCACCAAGGTAATCATTGAATCGAGGGTTGACATGGCCAAAGCTACTTAGTCCTTGTCGAGCAAAGCGGGGAAACTTGCACTCACTCGAACCATGATTCGCTCCAAGTAGAAGAAGGACATATGAATAAATCTTTAGATCTACTAGAGTGTAGTCATTCTACAAACTTCTGTACTTAAATTCAAACATACATTTGCCATCCATGACTTGAAAAGGAAGAAAAATATGAACTACTCGGGAGGACATTCTTGGGACAGTTAGTTTTCCCATATTGCGATCAAAATGTGACGTACTTGCAATAAAAAGGCATAAAAAAAAAAGGATTGCCGCTTTGATCTCCAAGTCATACAAAGATGTACCACCACTATGGTGTAAAGCCATCCACTAGAAGACTGATGAATTCATGAAGGAAGAGTCCTTTCATGGATTAGAACTTGATGAAGACCATTGGATACATGAGGAAACACACTTGTGGGTGTGCAAAGCTGCGCAACACAAATGGGAAAAAAGATGGAGAAATGATATCTTAGGCTATGATGGATGTACATTTAATAGACCTATTGAAGATCGTGCATATATGAGCATGCAATATTAATTTGACATATCCCCCTAGTCTATGGATACAAGTTTATCCCATGGGCAGTATGCCCCTTTTCTATACAATTCTTCTTGTATTAATTCATGCCATGGAGACTAGGCCTCGACCAAACTTCCTGCTTCTAAAAACATATATAGATCAAGAATTTGAGACACATGATTGGGCACACATGTTGGATGTTGGATAGACTAGATGTGTCAACGAACATTCCTTGATCAAGTGCCAATATGAAGAAGAATACAAAGTGTCCATGATATAAGTATTAGATGAAGAGGAAGTGATACATGATCATGTTTGATGATGTCAAACAAGACGCAAATATAGTTAGAAGAAAATGAGAATTCGAGACTTCGGTATAAGGGCATAAAAAGTTCGCATACATTAAAGCAGTATATGTTTTAGGTTGTCTAAAAACTTGTACCTTTTGAGGTCTTGGATAGATTTCCATATAATCAAAATTAGAACATGTATGTACAGATACGTTGAAGTGCAATATGTTAGCTCTTGAATCAAGAATCACAAAAGACAGTCATGTGCTTATAGCCTTGCTAGAGGAACTTAGAGACATATAGATTACAGACATCACGGTTTCAAACTCAGTATCTACGCTTGTTTCTAAATTCTGGCTCGTCAAAACAACTATATAGACTCCAAAATGTACTTGATTACTAAGCTCACTGTTGAACTATGCAAAACCCGTTATATCGATAATTAAAAATATTGTTGAATACTGGACAGTGCTAGGAGATTGGGAATCGTGTGCATTTAAAAATATTTAATTGCGGGAGGCTTTCTAACAAAAGGGCTATTAAACGTAGCTTAGCTTTCTGACGTACCACTAACAAACGTCTAATTATATTTAAACAATCTGTTCCATCAAACAATGAAAAGATTCGCATAGAACCTAAAACACATCACGTTATGGTTACCTGGTAATAGTTGGCATTGTGAACATACAGACTTTTCATCTAATTCATTCTGGCAGTTACTAAAGATCAGCTCGCTTTATAAACAAGAGGTTAAGCGCTTTTATTCACAATGCAAATAGCAGAAATAGTTTATCAAGCTTATAAGTGGACGCATATGAGTCTGTCGTATAGGCGATAAGTATGATATGCTTTTATTAAAAAGTTTTTTCTATTTTCTTTCTTCGTGTTTTTAGGTCCTATCCTGTTGCTTTCCTGTAAGGTGTAAACGTATGTTATTCGATATTCCTTTGTAGGAATGTCACATTATTTCAAATAACTAATATATTTCTTCTATCAAGTCCTCTACTGTAAACGTATTTATCTATATTGCTCTATAATTTTAAATAATCAACTATAAGGTTCTTATAGATGCACTTCTTAGAGGACCTATTTAGTCAATACATATGCAGCGGCTAGACAATACTATGGGTGAATGTGTGTGCACGAATATTCTCTAGAGAGCTTCTATGATGGTCTACATACTTCTTAGATAGCTTTATGATGTTCCACTACACCTTCATAACTGAGCAATTGCATAGTGCCTTACATTTTAATTTGATTGGCGTAGCGACAGGTTTGTAACCCTCCATATGTTGAGACACACACATACACACACACACATACATATATATATATATATATATATATATATATATATATATATATATATATATATATATATATATATATATATACATATATATATATATATATATATATATATATATATATATATATATATATATGTATATATATATATATATATATATATATATATATATATATATACATATATATATATATATATATATATATATATATATATATATATATATATATATATATAAAAGCTGAGCAGGCGCACATAATTCTGAGCTCAATGACAATACAAGTAATATTCACATGAATCTTATTTGCAGAAGAAGTTTCTCACATACAAAGATGCTCTCTCTTTATCTCTAGGAAAATTAGCTACAGAGAAGGCTATCCCTGTGTAGAAAGAAAAAGTAGGTGGATAAGTTGCACTGAATCATGAGCGCAATAGAAATACATGTACACGACTGCACGCACACTGACAAGTTGAATATAATAGGAATGCTTTTGAGGACTGTCTTATATACACTCATGTGATCTCTCTCTCTCTCTCTCTCTCTCTCTCTCTCTCTCTCTCACACACACACACACGCGCACACACCTGCGCGTCTACGTAATAACACCTTAGCGCAAGATGAAGATTTTGGCATACATTTGAAAATAAATAACAAGCTAAAGTACCGAGTGTGTCAACATTTATGCTCTTCGAGACTAAATAAGCCACGGTTTTGGATCTTCGTATCATCTTCCAAGCAATGGCGTTTTAATTCATGTGGGCGGAAATTGTCGTATACAAGAAAAATGAAATGGACTCAAGCCATAAGTCATAAAGTTGAAGACAATCCTGTCCTCTTATGTAATGAAGATGTGCTTCACAATCCGCCTTCTATGAGATGACTAGAGAACAGACACAGAACCATTACTTTTATGTTTAGGTGAGTTGTCACACAGGTAAGCATATATTGACCTGAAGAAAGAGGCATAGACGTTCTTTACACCTTTACTTGGATTGTTAAGGAGGTAACCATGAGCATATATGGAGAATGTAGAAATGCGCACGTTGACATTGAGTGATGAATGGAGAGAGCTCAAGTTTAGGGTGCTCAGAGGATCTATTAAAAAATCATCAAAATCTAAATAGAAGCTTGACTGATTTCTTTAGTCAACACTCAATAAAAGATCACATATTATAAAAGCTCCTTTTGACTTGTTGCATAACATGATCTACAAAAAGCAGATGGTATAAAGTTGACAGTGAACGCGTAACCATTTTGCAACGTGTATTGGTGTCTGACAAAGTGTCAGTTATATGATGTAGATTAGCGATTAGCGATTAGCGCTTAGAGATATCTGCATCGCTTAAGTGTAATATATTTTTTCCCTTAATCCATGTTTCATTGGCAGCATCATTTCAACCATCCGATACGAAGTAAGTAGCGGAGGACACATCAACTAATGATTTCTTTATTAATAATTGAAAAAACTTGATGTCAAATGGAATTGCCAATTTTATAACATAGTGGCTGGCCAAATTGGGTGAATGTTCTAATACGTAATTACATTTGGTATGTAATTACATTTGAAATGCCCAATTACGTATATCACTAAGATGCGAAGATGCCCAATTACTTCTTGAGCATAGCTATATGTTTCTGATTCATCCTATCAATTTATCAATAATGTATTTTTTAGTATTTATGTACGATTTACACTTCAAGAATTTATGTTTATGGTTTTACCTATGATGATGTGAAGAGTTTAGTTTTACAATTATCCGTGCTTAAGTATATTCCTATGGAGATGCCATGTCTATCAAATATTCTTAGCTTCCTTGAAAGTTTCATAAATTTTTCTTGAAAGTTTCCTTGAAATCCTTTGGGTGATACATGTATTAATTTTAACCGTATAAATGATTGATCTGGAAACTGAAATATAACCTCAAGCTATGAATTCAAAAGACCACATCTCACTCTATTTTAAGTGTTATTTCAAAATGAGGACCCTTTATTTCCTTTATGTGAAAAGCACTAATTATCGTAGCGTTAGTACAACGCATTTGTGTACATATCTTCTATTTTTCCATTAAATTACTTTTCATATTATCTATTCAAGTTATTGAGGGATTCAAATTATCTTCTACACGGAGAATCCACTTTATAGATAGGTATGTAAACTTCAGTAGGCTCTGCCCCACAATTTCAAATTTTCCACGTTTTTAAAATATATTTGTAGAATGCATGGGGAGGCTGGTCTTTTGCTTTGCAAAATGTAGAATACGTGAGCACTTATGAAAATTGCCTCGTCTTTTTCTTGGAACAATTTCATAGGGCGAAAGACAAGATTACCTCCGTAAATTTGTTTAACAATAGGAAGTCTACTATAAGGGAGTTTTTTCATATGATGAGTGATGATATTTCTTGGAGGTCTCATCTTCAAGAAAGTACGACCATTTTTACTACAAAAGTAGTGTATGTTCTAGGTAATCAGGCATGTAAAGAGGCATTGTCGTTTTCTAGATCAGATGGTGACATGCGGATAGCTCAATGTGTACCTTATTTTAGTCACTGATGTCTAGGGGGAGATTGCATTGGCTAAGACTCCATCATATCATTCCAAGACCAAGAAAATTGAGGTGCGTTATCACTTTATTTGTGGTTTCTAAGACATTCTACTTGAAAGTGTTTAAAGCCAAGTAAACCTAGTAGATGCTTTGACTAAGGATATACCACAAGATAACTTTAGATACTATTTTTATCTGATGGAGGTAACTTGATTCCTGTTTACTACATAGTTCCTTGGACATTGTTTAACATGCTGATTAATTGAGAGATATAGGTCATACTACTTTGATATTGTTTTACATTTTTTATTTCCTCCCTCAATACTTTTGGACATTAATGGAGTGGTACCCCTACTATCTATGTGAAGGCCATATGGTTATCAAAAACTCTTGTACATCTTCTCTCTATTAAAGCATATAGTGGCTTATTCAGACAGAAACTATATTTAAACTACATATTATGAATGTGTAGGTCTCCACATATTGGTACACACAAAATCTTTTCATCATGCAAAAAATAAAGTCTACACTATGAAGAGCTTCTATTGTTAGGAGTTCAAAAGCGTTCCTTCACCAATTAATTTTTCCCTCAATCTTGTGAAATTTTCTCTAAAAACCAAGGCCCATAATTGATTCCAATTCGATCTTAAGATTTTGGGTTCTTCTAGAAATGCTAACAATGTTTATATGTTTGATTAAATGAAGAGAATCTCTTCGTATATGGATCACCATTGAGAGACAATTTTAGGTTGATGCATCCATTCAACCTTTAGTAAAAATCAGAAAATGTCCCCTTGCTCGTATGACTATCATGCCCCACACAATTTGAAGGTTTCAAGTTTCTAAAACGTTGCATCTCTAGAATATTCTAGCCAAAAGGTATTCTCATAAGTTATTAAAAATATCATGGATATTTTTATAGTCTTTTTGCACATGAGGGCTTGTTTAAAGACCAACGTGTCATAAAAGGTTTGGAAGGAGAATGCATACACAAGTTTTCATCACCTTTATGTGAACAAGTATATGTTTCCATGTTCAATGTAAACGTTGTGTGTCTGTGCATTGAGAGAGAGAGGGATAGAGAGAGAGAAAAATAAGAAACAAAGAAGTGCCCATGAGATAGACCATCAAATCATCAAGCAAATCAAACTCTATATAACACTAAGAATCAACTCGTACAAGAATAAAATGAATATGAAAAAAAAAATCAGTATTATAATTAATATAAAGACAACAAGATGGAGAGAGAGTGAATCCTTTGCTACAAGGATACAAACATGGTACTCATGTGAGTACCGTTTTCTTCGGAGCTTGCCTAACCAACAATCTTTTGCCATTAACCTACACTAAAGTGGTGGTTGAGAAGGGGGGAAATACTAAGATTGAAGTTATCTTGATAGTGATTTAAGTGTTCATGGCTTTCTTCTTGGCTTTCTGAGCTTGTTTGAAGGAGTTCTTTAGGTGATTTTTGGAACCGTTATGAAGCTCAATTGTATGTAGTTCTCTTTGCACATGTTCAAAAAGCTCAAGAAAGCAGGTAGTTGTGCTTCTTTGACAATGTGCTTAGATTTGGGATGGTGTTCTCAGCCGTATTAGTCTCCTTATAGACTTGTTTAGAAGGCCTCAATTGTAGTGGGATCAAACATCACTCATGAGTAGTTCCTTGACACTTTTTAGTTTGTTTTGCATGAGTGAATTCGGCCTTCTGTAAGGCTATTTTTTGTGGACTAACTTTGTGCTCGTTTAGACTATTGATTTTTTCTTATTGCTTATATACATTAAAGGAGAAACAATACTATGTATGACTCTATGGAAGTCACCTATGTACGCCCATGTGTTATGGGAGAGTGGCTAAGGTTTGCATAAGTCTTTGACATGTAAAAGAGGGTTATGGTGGGATTTTTATGAGCTTATGTACATTAGGATGTTGGGATCTCTTTGATTTTAAGGAAATGAGACATATCATATCCCCACAGTAGGAGATGTATGCCATTGGATTCGTAGGTGTTCATTAAGCCTAATTCACTTATTTTGTTCATTTGCTATATGTGGTTTGTATTGAAAAGTTTGTAGTGATACAAACACATAGTTTTATGGTGTTTTGATAAGATAATGGAGAGCGGTTTGATGCTCGTAGTCTCCAATTCACAAATGAGACTCTATTGAGCTTGTTAGAAATTTACATTTTCTAGCCATGATAGAATGGTTTGGTTCCCTCAATTACTTCTAGCTGTGAGCATATTAGCTTCCTTATAGCTAGTTGACATTTTTTGTTCCTCAATTTTCTCATGTACTCATCTTCTAGGAAAACGTTTACCAAAATATTATCAAATAATTAAGGCTTAGTCATATTTCAAAGTGTTAGTGGTGTTTGATAATTTCTAATTTGATCATCTATCCTAGTAAGTTATTTCTCATCATGATATGAAAGGGTTTGGGAAAATTTGCTAGATTAGGGTGTAGTGGAAGTGTCTTCTAAAATAGTTACAAGTTGCAAGGGAAAGAACATTTTGAGACTCACAAGAATGAAGACACCAATTTCTCTCTATTGATTAATGAAATTTGTAGTTTTTTGCCATAGAGAAGATGATGGAAGTGATTGGTAGCCATACAAAAAAAACTTAGTCATATGAATAACAATTTGGTAGAGATTGATGAGATGGGAATGTCTATTATTCCTTCATGCCTTGCCCGTAGTGTTTATTTCACTACTTTACATCATGTGACAATAGAGGAGATGTGGAAGAAGCTTTGCAACACCTATGATAAAGAGAATGATTCTAGTAACTGTATTTAATTTGGAAGCTCTATGACTTGTGCATGAAAGACACATAGATTTGCTGCTCAAATTTGTTGCTCATTTGAACGAGTTCCTTGCACTCTCTTCTCAATTCCAATTAAAAAGCTGAAAATGGACGACGAGATGAAAGTAGTTCTCTTGTTACGTACACTACCATCCTCATGAGATACATTTTCCATAAACATTCTTAATAGTGCACTATGATTTCATCCAAAATAACATCACCTATGTATGTGATCCTATGCTTAGTGTCATCTCCTCTTTCTACATGCCATTGTGTGGTTGGTTCATGCAAATTAAAAAAAAAGAATTCCTTATTATAGCTCTTGTAATTTGAACCTCTACAATCGATATACCATGTGCTTTATACGCATTCTCTCCTAACATGTCTTTGCATCATATCTAGAAGATTATCATTCTATGATGTCTTTAAAACATCTACAAAGTTACCTTGATTCTTCTTGTAATAAAACATGTACGTAACTACCTACCCACCTAAATGCATACATGTATGTATATGCATAAATATGCATGCAAGTGCATAATTTGTCTTTCTTCTGCATGTCTATCTATCTATGTATCTCTCTCTCTCTCCGTCTCTCTCTCTCTCTCTCTCTCTCTCTCTCTCTCTCTTTCTCTCTCTCTCTCTCTCTCTCTCTCTCTCTCTCTCTCTCTCTCTCTCTATATATATATATATATATATATATATATATATATATATATATATATATATATATATATATATATATATATATATATATATATATATAGTTAGTTAGTTAGTTAGTTAGTTAGTTAGTTAGTTAGTTAGTTAGTTAGTTAGTTAGTTAGTTAGTAATTAGTTAGTTAGTTAGTTAGATAGATAGACGATTAATTCATTATATATATATATATATATATAATCTATGTATATACATGAGTGCCATTGGAGAAATCCCCTACAAGTATGGCTTTTACACTTGATTCATCAAATTCATGAATGTTGTGGGTGCATTGGTCAACCTGAATGACATCATTAGCAACTCCTAATGATCATACTATATTCTAAAGGATTTATTGGGGATATCACTTTCTTGAATTTTTATTTGATAATATCCCATCCACAAAAACTTTCTACATATTCTTATCATTTTCAGCAAATTGGAATTCGACGGCCTCCTCCATGCAAGTAAAGAAATGGTAAATGAAGTGAGGAAACCATTGATCACGATTTCTCTATGAGCAACATTAATTGTGTTATGAATTATGGAATGTGTTGATGAATGAATTGTTGGAGTGTTCGTTTATTAGTGTATTAGGGTGTTTTGGTGTTTTTGATATAGTAGTTGAATGTTCTTGAGTGCGTGAGAGGTGTGAAATGGCGGATATCAATAATCCGATTTTTAATTTATATAGTTTTTAAATACACCCACGTAGAGGGTACTATTTTTAGAAACAATTAGTGAAGTAGTGGTTCGAATAACGGTCATTGTAGATAGCAATTTTTTATATTAAAAGCAAAGGCTTTCTACAAAAGTTGCCAACTTTTGACTTTCATGCTTGCTTTTTGAAGCCGCTCTCATACAACCACTATTTTGACATAATCAAAAACACCTATAAATACATGCAATCTATGGACTGTGGAAATAGAGTGCATGGAGGGAGGTTGCACCGGATACTACATTTTTTCTTGTCTCTTGGCATGTCTATTTTTTTGTGTGTTTTTAGAATCTGTAACCTTTGTCTGTGCATGACAAAGATCCTGATAAGAGTGATGTCAAAGCTATGTGCACATCACTACCGAGGGGTCTGTTTTTCTTCATTTCGTCCTCTGTTCACTGTTCGGTTTCCATTTTTGTTTTTGATCTTGGTTTTGGTTCCCTATTCTAATTCAATTTTTATTCCAATTCCAATTTCACATTCTGTTTTCATTTTTTATTCTGATTCCGATTCCAATTTCGATTCCTCGTTCTTTCCCAATTCCAAAACCAGAACCTATGTTTACTCCTTCGGCTTACTCCATGGCATGAACTAAGGCATAGAACGTAAGCATAACTTAATACATAACTAAGGCATTACTTTGGCATCTCTGGCACCCGAGGCTCCCTTGGAAACTTTTGGTAGTTGCTGGCTACGTAAAAACCAATTTTAATTTATGACTAGAAATAAGGATTTTTATATTCAGCAGGGTGAGAGGATTTGAACCCACAACCTCTCTCACACAAGGGAAGTGTTTCACCATTACACTATCTCTGTGTGTTGTCACTCTAGTTCTCTTTTCTTATAATTAACACAACTTTCATCTCTTTCTTACTTTTTCAATTTGCAAGAACAACCCTACCTTTTATATTTCAATTCAAGCCATCTCAAAAATTGTCTTTACATATCTAGCAAGATGGTTATGTTCTCTACATACTCATGGACCCTATGAACACCATGGAGGATTTCAGTGAGTCACCTCTACCAAAGGTAACACTCAAGCAACAACTCGAGCGCCTACAACATGAACTTTGACGCACACAGAACAAGATCCGACAACATGACAAAGTACTCCAGAAGATGCAATCTGATGAAGATAACCTTACAAGGGTGGTAAAACCTATTATCTCTACCCAATCCGATTGCATGCATTCCAAGATTGGCATTAAAAATTACCAGTTTCCACAGATGTCGTAAGGATTGCCCTTTAGTTGTTGCATGGTTGTCAAAGTTAGACAATTTTTATACTGATCAAACATATGCTGAAAGTGAAAAAGTCAAATTTTCCAATTACTATTTAGTAAGAAAAGCACAGCTCTAGTGGAATGTCCTGCACCACAGTACAAATCATCCCACAACGTGGAAGGCTTTCCAAGATAAAGTGTAGGATTCTTTTCTTCCTCCTCAATATCATCTACATGTTTGACATGCATGGACAACGTTTACATGGTAGGAGGGTGACACGGACACTACCTACACGGAGCAGTTCTAGCAAAATTTAGTATTGGTTTGAATGCCTAAAGATGTACTGAAGGATAGCTTGTAGCGGAAATATGAAGATGGTTTGGAGGTGGGAATCCAAGATAAGCTTCATAACCTACAACCTACAACCCTCAACGAGGCTATCTCTTTTGCCTACGATGCAAAGAAGGAACTCTAATCCATAAACAAGTCAATCCGTCTACAACAAGCACCTCAAGGACCACGTTTTGTTAAATCCACATTTCCTATGAAGCGTAATTTTAATGCCACATCTTACTCTAGTTTTCCTCTACCTCTATAATCCAGTTACTCAACTCCACCTGTTGCTTCATCTCTCCAACCTAACAAACCACCTACCCTACAAACTTCAGCGGTGGATGACCAACAGAAGCAACCACATATCACCTACTAGAATTGTGGTAAACTTGCGCATACAAACATAAAGTAACCATTGTGATGTTTTCACATGAAACTAGTTGCAGCTCAATTGCATAACATGGAGGCCCATAATGAGGAAATTGTTACTCTTTGGACAGAGGAAGCATTGGATAAGTACTAAGGTACCTTGGGTAAGGATATCTCAATTCATTCTTTACTTTGCATGTAGGGTAATATCAATAACAAGTTGGTTAATATTTTACATGATGATGATAATTCACATGATTTTATTTCATGTCTATTTGTACAAGAATCAAAATAAAAGACATTTCCTTCCTTGTATAAAGTGAAAGATCCATTTCAAGGTACTCATTATAATGTAACACAAGTGCATGATGTTACGATTAGCATAGGCCCATATGTAGATGCACGAACATTTTTAATTGCTCCTTTGCAATCTTACGATGTTATACTCCATATGCCTTTTTGTCATCATTATAACCCACGCATCGACTATCATACACATACGTTTAACTTTGAATTTAAAGGTCAAATCATTACTTTGTGTACACGGCATGATTTTCAGCCATTTCCATTGATTAGTCATACTCAAGTAAAATGTGCGTTTAGGAAAGGATTCAATTCCAACATTGTTTTTGTTAATGTCATAAACGTTTATGCTCATACACTTTCGGATGCACATAACCCTCTCATGACTCCTTATAAGGATTGTTTTATGTCTGATTATCCCTCTGAACTACTACAATTGTTAGGATCCTCTCACCATAGCATAGACTTAATTCCTGGTAGTTCTCCTCCTCATAAAGCACCTTATAGGAATGGCCCACCACATCAAAAGGAAATAGAAAACTAAGTAAAAGACTTACTCCACAAAGGACTTATAGGGCCTAGTTCTTCCCCATTCGGGGCACCAGTTCTCTTAGTAGAGAGGAAGAATAAAACGTATCGAATGTGCATTGATTATAGAGCCCTTAACAAGATCACAAGAAAGAATAGATACCTTATTCCTCAAATAGATGATCTCTTAGATAAGTTATGAGGAGCTTGTATCTTTCGTAAAATTGATCTTAAACCAGGTTATCATTAGATACGTATGACGCAAAGCAACATTTCTAAGACTGCATTTAGAACTCGAACCAGCCATTATGAATTTATGGTTATGCCCTTTGGACTTACTGATGCCCCTACTATATTTTCACGAATGACGAACAATATTTTGCTTCAGTAGTGAGCTTTTGTTCTTGTATTCTTCGATGATATACTTGTTTACAATAAGAATGATAGTGAGCATGAGAAGCATCTTAAAATAGTTTTTCATTTGCTACCAGAGAACACACTTTACACTAATCGTGAAAAGAGTTACTTCTTTCAATTTAAGCTAGAATATCTTAGACATATTATTTCAGGTGAAGGCGTGCATGTGGATCCAAAAAAGATTAAAGTGATAGTAGAATGGTCTACACCACAATCAGTCAATGATGTTTGTTCTTTTCTTGGGGAATCAAGTTGAAATTTTTCTTATTTAGCATTGCGTCTTAGCTTGTTATTGAAAAAGAAAAGAAAATTTGCATGGAGACTTACCGAACAACAATGCTTTGAAAATCTCAAACATGCACTTTCACATGCACCTATTTTATAGTTACCTGATTTTTCACAACCATTTCATGTTTTTACTAATGCTAGTGGTTCAGGAAGAGTGCTCTTTTTATGCAAAATGATCATCCTATTGCATTTGAGAGTAGGAAGCTTAAAACCTCAGAAAAGAATTATAGTACATATGATAAAGAATTGCTAGTAGTTGTGCATGCTTTGCGAATTTGGAAACACTATCTTATGGGCTTTGAGATCTTAATCAAAACTGATCAATAGGCTATTAATCATTTATTAAATCAGCCCTCAGTCTCTGATCAACATCTCAAATGGGCTTCATTCATTCAAAATTTCTAACCCATGATCCAACATCAACTTGGTAAAGCTAATGATGTAGCTGATGCTCACCATTTTCCTTCACATTTTGTTGTTTTGCATAATATTTCTACCATCCAAATTCATTATTTTTAAGAAATGACTTCCACTTATTCATCTGATTTGTATTTTTCACGTGCATGTGATGATTTCAACAATGGCGCATCTTTATCTGATGAAGATTATACATTTCATCATGGTTTACTATATTTTCAACATAGATTATGTATAGCCCGAGCCTTTAAAGATGTTTTCATCAAAGAAATGCATGAACCATCTTATATGGGTCATAAATGCATACAAAGCATCATTTTTGCTTGAAAAGATTTCTTCTTTTGATCTCACATGGAAAAAGATATTGCACATTTTGTTTTGCAATGCATTGTATGTCAGCATGTAAAATGTCATCATGGTAAACCATTTGGATTATTAATCCCACTCCCCATTCCGAATGAACCATGGGAACAAATCTCTATTTATTTTATCACAAGTCTTCCTATCATTCATCACATAATAATATGATTTGGACAATAGTTGATAGGTTTAGTAAATATGCATAATTCATTCCTTGTAGAAAAACTTTATTTGCAACTCAAGGTGCAAAATTATTCATTAAATGCATTTTCCCACATCATGGATTTCCTAAAGTAATGATATCTGATCCTGATGTTAGATTTTGTAATCATTTTTGGGTTGCCTTATTTCCACATTTTGGTTCTAAAATAGATTTTAGCTCTGCATTTCATCCCAAAGTAATGGACAAAGTGACGCTATAAACAATACTATTCTTGATTTATTGCATTGTTAGTCATTAGATAATCCCACTAATTGGGATGAAAAGTTGCCATTGCATCATTTTTCTTACAATAACACCACACACACACCACTGTTGCACGTGCACCTTTTGACATTGTTTATGGTAAAATGCTTCCCACTCCCATGTCACTAACTGAAGCTAACATTCTAATGGCTAATTCTATTGCTACAAGCACATTAAGAGAACTCAAGAATGTTATACACATGGTAATACAAAACAATTAGTCAAGCAATTTAAGGAAAGTGATCTTCTATCGTTGTGTATCATTTAAAGACGTCTCAAAAATATTCTGCAGCATCCTAAAATCAAACTTGCACCATGCTATTATGGACCATTTCACATTATACAAAAAACCAATGATAAGCCATTCAGATTACATCTATCATCACATTGGAATATACATAAATCCTTTCATATTACTTTACTTAAAACCTTTAAAGGCACTTTACCACTCACTCCACTTCTTGATGATCCTCCTTTAATTGACGAACAATATAAAATTTTAGTTCGTGAGAAAATAATTGATCATGATGTCACTACTACATGCACATGTACTCAATATCATCGATATTTAGTTAAGTAGAGAAATCACTCTATTGAAGAATGTCAATGGATACATAAAACACAATTAACACCCCATTATGACCACTTAATTAGATTGCACCCAATACTGTGTTTTGTCACGTCTACTTGCATGTCTATTTTTCTTTGTGTTTTTAGCATCTGTAACCTTTGTGTGCCTCTGAGAAAGATCCTTATAAAAAATTGCATACCTTTCCAATACTTGAAATTTGACTCTAGTTTATTCATAACAAAGTCCCAATTTCTTATCATCAAGAGATGATATCATGGCATGACCAAATTTTTGACTCATCAAGACATGATATCATGGCCAGAGGCATACTAGTAGATATCATGGCATGACCAAAGTTTCTGATATTTTTCCTATCTCATTATGAATAAAAGCATACGTATCATCATGAAACATTTAGAGCACCATTTGTTCCTCACTCTCAAGAAGCTATAAGACCTTTGATTTTTGGGTTTAACCTGATTATCTGCAACAATCACATCCTTGACCCATAGTGACATCAAAGCCTAACGGTATCCCCAAAAGATAAAGGACTTGGCTACTCCAAATTGCTTGACACCCTTGGTTCACATGTAATTATGGTTGGAGCCCACAAATGGCCTTGAACGCGATTTCCATGTGGTTTATTTTGAAATGAGAAGCCACACAAATGTACAATTTCTCCAAAAATGAATCCTTTATAATAGTGATTTTCATCACTACATGAACATTATAAATACCAATTTTGGTAAATTAAACTCCATTTTATTCAAGCCGAGGAGTTCTTGAGCTTGAGGAGTATTAGAAGTAGCTAGAGACCAATTTTCATAATTTTTAGACTTTGTTTGAGCCCTCAAATAAGCCCTATAAGCTAATTTTTAACAAGGCCGAACACTAGGTCTCGACAGAGCCAAAGCTAGTCAAAAACTATAAAAAGAGCTAGAGAGCTCATTTTTGGGGTTAGCTGGTTAGAGTTTTGAGCTATTGTAAGAGACTTTTTGAGTAATACAAAGAACTCTATTTTTCTTCTCTTTGTTCTTGCCTTGTGTGTGTGTATATGTGTGAGCATGCTTGTGTGCTTATCACTCATGCACTTGTGCCATCACTTGCTCATAGTCATCGTACTAGTCCTCATGTCTCCACGGATTGAGAATTATGAGGTGGATCTCCTAACGTTGGTACTTGCCATTGTGCTAGAGTGACACCAAATTTGACATCATTGCTAGGGAGAGAGCTTTCAGGATGAGTGTGTAATGGTAAGATGTAGAGTTGTGATGTTGGAGTCATAGGTAATTTCTTTACTTTTCCTTATTTTTCTCTTTCTTACTTCATCACCATCATCATCCTCTCAATCTCCCACTTAAATTTTCAGTTTTTGTTCATATCAACTCCCCCACCCCATTTCCCTCATTCCACTTGTGAGAGAGAGCGAGAGAGTGAATTTCTATGTGCTGTTTTTGCATGTTTTCTGAGTGTTCTTATAGGTACGAGCATCCACACCAGTTGCAAGAGCTCTAGTAGGTACAAAAAATGTTTGCATAGGTCCTAGGACGTTGAACTTTGTCAATTGCGATTGACAAAAAAAATCAACCGTTGGTGAAACTAAGTGGACAAACACAATCTAGGAACCTTTCACATCACAAATCCATAAAAACTTCTAAAAAATTTGCAAAGTTTTTTGTCCATTGCAATTGACTGCAAAATTTTTGTCCATTGCAAATTTTTTTTCCATTGCGGTTTTTATATTCCACAGGGGTGAGAAAGTTGAGGGATCTCAAAGGGAATTTTCATAAAAACAAAGCCAATTGGGTTTGTGAATTCCATGAATGGGCATGGTTTCATATGAAAAATGAATTTGATTCTTGAGCTAACTTTGGGACTTTTAGAGGTCCTTGAGAGCATCCAAAGCTGACCAGAGCAAGGGCATTCTGCAAGCTTGAGGACGGGGTTCTTGAGCACGCAAGAGCAAGGGAGAAGTAACTTGAGATTGGATCATTCTCAATCCCTTCTGTCAATTCCTAGCTTAGGCTAAGTACGAATAGAGGTTTTGATTAATTAGGGCAACATTAAGCACGATCAAGTACAAGAACTCTAATTTCTCAAGTGCAAGCATAATCAGATTAGTTTTGCGACAACTCAAAAGGGAAAGTACATAAATCGAGCAATAAAACCTTAAGTGCAAACAACATAAGTGGTCCTCATGACAGAAACTATCGGACAAGAAGTGACATCCTAAGGAAATTAAAAGGAATAAGGGACTAATACAAAAGAACTTTGCAACAAGGTTGTACTTGGCAAAGTTGGGATAAAGGGAGAAGCATATGAACCTTTGGTTAGGAAGACATCCACGGAGAGATAGACAAAGCCTGAGATCTTCTAAAGCTAGTGTAAATCATATTGCTAGGCCTTGGGCCGAGCAGTTGAGGAGAGATAGACAAAGCCTCCTATCTTTCGAAGCTCGTGTCCATCATATTGGTAGATATTGGGCCCAGCAGTTGAGTGATTACCCATATGCTGTTAATTAAAAAAGTGAGTGATAGTGGCATTATACACAATACCTCTTCCTTGATACATAGCTTCAAACAAATAACCCAAGAAATGGTTAGACTTGTAGGAAGAAGGTTTAGAAAATACCTAGAAAGATGCCGAGTGCCAGAGTTACCCACTCCAGCCAAACAAGTGGTATTATTCTTAGATGGATTGTTAGTACCAAATTGAGTTCTTACATGTACTTGAAGGACCCTAGAATCATACAAGAGTGTGTAAGCATGTGCATAGACATTGACTATAATCTAGGGGAGGAATTACAGATTTCAGAGAAGGTGCTCACAAATTAGGAGTCTCTGGCAAATAGATACCTAGATTTGCCCTAGTGAAAAGATCCTACACCTATGGAGGAGACCATATGGCTAGTGTGTCTGATTATGGATCAACCCCAAGTTAACCCTAACAACCAATACTTCACCATAGAAAAGAGGTACAGTAACCACACTACACAAGACTCTCCATATAACAAGCAAGTGGTTAGGCAAAATTATCCACAATCATATCCATAACAAGGAAGATACCAGAACCAGTACCCACCATAGAAATATGGTAGGCCCCAGCAACCATACCAGCATCCCTACCAAACCTAACAAAGGCATGAGCCTGTGTTAGCTCAGCAACCTCCAACTCTAGCCAATGTGATCTGTATGAAGTATGCAGCCACTAAACAAAACATGAATAGAGCCTTAGTGCTAGTAAAATCATTGCTTTTATAAAGTGACCCAAATGATCATAGTTTTGACTAGACTCATATTGATAGTCCAGAGGCTTACTATATGTAGTCACCTGAGCATAATGAAACATACTATTATGGAGACCCTAGTGATTCAAGTGGAGAGCGAGACTACACTAATGTCATGTATGCAAGTCCTAATTCTAGGCCCCAACCTAGATAGATGAGACCTCGAGCACCTAGAGGACCATGCTACAAATGCCAAGGAGATCACTTCATACATGATTGCCCTATGCCTACAACCAGGCAATCCCAATGTGTGACAATTCAAGGCTTTTGTCAAGATTATGGGAAAGAGCACCTCTTACGATACTACCCAAAGAACCCACACAATACACAAAAGATCACTCCCATTAATGTGATTGGGTTAGTAGTAGATTCTAGTGGAAGTGTAACCTCCATTGCCCCAGTGCAAGTGCTCAAGAGAGCTCAGGCATTACAACAAAACCAAGGCTTAGGTCAGGAAAAAAGGTCGAACATCATATTGTGTAATTTTTTTGTTAAAAACGGGTAGCATAAACACCAAAAGTTCTACATGAAACCAATATGTCTTTTTATCAAGCATGAATGATGCCAAATGGTGGAAAACATAGGAAAACTAACACGGACCATAATGTCCATGCAAAGGGAAAACATATCTTTATCTTGATCTGATATTTTGGAGTCCCTTCTGAGATTGAATCTTCCCTTTATTAACTTCTTCTTCGAGTCTCCAGAGCCGATGGTAAAGGTTTTCTCTACATCTTTGGTGGATGGTTTTGAGAACCTTCGTGGTTGACAAGATTTTTCCACTGCGTTTCTCCAAGACTTGGCTAGAGAGGTGTAGAGGATGAAGGCCTCAAGCCAAGCGTTAGTGATTTCTTGATGGACAGAGGGAAGTAAGAAGACAAACAGACTGGCATGAAACCAAGGTGCCTTGCAGCTTTTAGATAGAGGGGGGAAGGTGAGCACCATTGGGTAATGGTGTGAGACGATGAGGTCGATATGTTGCATTAGGGTGGGAGGACCCCATTGATGGATGAGTTTCTGCTTCTGTACAGTCTCGCTTTCCTGAAGTCCTCACCCAATTGAAGATTGGTCCAAGAAAAACCATTTGAGTCCTTGACTTGGAACAGATCCAAAAACAGTTTTTTGTTTGGTCCCAAGTATCTTTCTCCTGGCCATCAAGTATCTTTCTCCTGGCCATATATCCTTCTCAAGACTGTTAATAACATGTCCCTTTTTTTTCCCACTTAGTGAAGTAAGCTTAAACCATATTGAACTACCCATAGAGTATAAGCTCCATCGAAAGAGAGTCTTACATTTTCTAGGTGGAACCTCTGTCCGTGTCGAGATTAGGCACATACGCCAAAGGAATGGTGAACCCCAAAGGGCTTTGAATGATGAAGCAACCAAAGGATGGTTCGCTTCAACACGGGTTTCAACGAGGTTTTGCATCCAATTATGCTTAACAGGAATGTCCGTGCCACTGGAGCCTTCGTGAGGCAAAGTGAACATCCATACATGGGATGATGAAATATGCTTATGCCTCATCAAAAGCTCATACCCGACAATCTTGATCTCTTGGAGAAATATAGAGATTGGGTTCATGCTTTTGTCTTTAAGCCATTGTCCAAATATTACCGTTCTTGAGGGTTCCATTAGTTCATGAACGTTAAAAGAAGCGATTATTAATATTGATGGTTTTACCTTTGGATGAAGGGGTTTCCATCCTCATCTTCTTGTTTCTCTATTCCTTTCCCCATTTTGAGATAGATTGTTCCTACCATAATAGTTTACCCTTCAGGGGGCTCCTCCATCGAACATCCACATGATTTTTCCCGTTATAATGGGCCTTCTTGGTGAATGAATCTCGAACCCCTTTGAAGATTGTGGACTCAATGATTGAGCTTTTAGTATGTGGATTATCTTCTTTGTTGGTGGTAAATCTGTCAGTTTGCTTTGGTTATGTTCCTCTTTGTTGTCTTCTTATAATCCACCACACTTAAAATAACCATGAATCTTGGTACTTATTAAGATCAAGAAGTGATAATTTCATTTTCTATTCCCATGAACACTATGTTTTATAATAAATCATGGCCTTCTTTTTCAGCTAGAGTCCGAAATCAATGCCAAGATCTCTATATTTAGAGAAAACAGGCTCGCTCTTATCAGATATGAATACAAGAAACCAAAATACGATAGCTGACTACCATATCTAGTATTTCCGAAAAGCGTATTAGGTACATTCGAACATATTATAATCCTTAAAATAGCACCAATAATAATACAATGGCGCTTATCTTGTAGTAGCCTTCCCTAGTCATACTCCGCAGCTTTTTATATATTCCTCCTATACAAATTCATCCTTTCAAATATTATAGGCAAAGTGATTTTTCACTATAAAGCACAATGATACCATAATGTACAATGGAAATGAAATGAAGGTTCAAAGTGATTAGTGCAAGTAGGTATAAATGTATTCAGAAACACGTGTTTGTGAATTTCCTGGCGAGTACTTCATAATGATGATAGGACCTAAATTTACGCAAGATAACTTCACAATTTGAAATCATGGGTATAAGTGCAAAGGTCAAAAGATATCAATATGAATCCATGTTGAAATAAATATAGCATACATTTTTATAAGAATGATAAATTATGATAGTCCTTTTTAAAGTTTTCTCTCAACATAACCCTTATTTCTTTCAATATCTAAACTTAGACTTCTAAAACCATGCAAGATAAACTTATGTAGGATATAAAAAGATATCATTTCAAACATACAACGAAACCCATATTCATAGAAAGTTTATTCAAATCATCGATAGAGAATCAAACCAATTTGTATACCAAATCTCTTGTTGCTTTTGCACACATACACTAAAGGAAGCAGCAAAAAAAAGCAGTTCATTCTTAAAAAACGCCTCAATAAGATAGCTATGTACTAATTCACACACAACAAATGAACTTCGAATATTTTTTTGAAATAGTAAACTGCATATTTTTCTTGCAACAGAAAAAAGTATACCAAATAAAAATTCCTTTAAATTTTCTTTTTCTGTACATCCAAGCACAAAGCTCAATTCATTGTAAACAGACCCCAAGAGGAATTTAGAATTGACTCTGAAGCGCTACTGTTTAAGTGATCTTGATAATGACCTCAATATGGATCAAGAGAAAGGTTTCCTAAAACAAAATAAACCAGACCTAGTATGTAGATTTAACACTAGCCTCTATGGTCTATAGAAACCTCCACAATAATGGTATCAAAAACTCAATGTGTTCATTTTTTTTCAAGGTTTTGAGATCGGATACTAGTGTCTGAGAGAGAGAGAGAGAGAGAGAGATTGAGGGAAATCTGATGTACTTGATTTCATGTACCAAAGACACGCATGTTCTAGAAAGTGTGTCAAACAAATGACATGAAGGATTTGGAGAAGAAATAGGAGTAATCTTCAGATTTGTTTTCATAGATGTAGTACGTTTCTAGTGTGGTTAAGGAGTTTGAGATGGACATGTGCACGTTTTTGGGTACACCACTACATCATATCCAAAAGTAAAGATGAGAATACTAAAAATTCCTGGACAAAGTCGTTTTGGGTGCATGAAGTTAACTAGAAACAAGCTCTGCTCGATGAAGTGATTGGATGCTCTTTCTCCCTCCCAAATGCTATTAAGAGTGAAGTGCTCAAGAAAAACTGGAAGTAGAAATGTGCAGCTAACCTATAAGAGACTCCCAAACATTGTCTTATAGGTAAACCTGTAGGGAAACCTATAGGTAAATCTGGGTGGAAGAGTTCATGACTGTAGGGAAACCTCCCCGCCCGCCTAGGCACCATAGGGTGTTCATCCTAGGAAACAACAAGCTAGAAAACAATTGAGTTCCTTTCACAAGGGATGAAAATTTTATATTAAAAGTCGTTCGCTAGATATAAGTTTTGTATTTGGATTATAGATACTAGTATTCCCCCTAGAGATGAGATTCCTGTCTGGATTACAGAGTGAAGGGCGTTTCCAACATATTGCAGAAGAGAACAACATATCTGGTTTCAACAAGGTCTTGCATTAAACTCTTCTTAACACCAATGGCCTTGCCATTAGAACCCTATTTATGCGAAGTGAACATCCATGCATGGGATGATGAGATATTCGAAGTGAACATCCATACATGGGATGCTTATGCCCCATCAAAAGTTCCTACCCGCCAGTCTACATCTCTTGGAGACATATAAATTCTTGCTTTATGCTTTTTTCTTTAACAAAATGTCCAAATATTACTTTTCTTGAGGTTCTCGTTAGTTCATGAATGTTAAAAGAAGCAATTATGATTATTGATGTTTTTTCTTCTTGTTTCTCTCTTCCTTATTCCCTATTTAGGTAAACCTATCCTACCACATTATTTAACCCTTTAGGGGGCTCCTCCATGGAACATCCATAGGATTTTTCCCTTCATTATGGGCCTTCTTGTTGAACAAGTTTGGAACCCCTTCAGGGATTCTAGAATCAATGTTTGAGCTTTCACTATCTAGATTATCTTCTTCCTTGTTTGTGAATCCGTCCTCTTTGCTTTGATTATGTTTCCCTATGTTGCATTCTTTGGCTAACAGACTTAAAACAACCATGAATATTGGTACTAATTATTATGATCAAATCATAATTTTTTCCTTATTCCCGTGAATACTATGTTTTTTTTTGGCCTTCTTTTTCAGCTAGAGTCTAAATTTAATGCAAACTTCTATATCTTTAACAAAACACGCTCGCTCTCATTTTAGATCAATACAAGAAACCAAAATAGAATAGCTACAAGAAGCCCAAATATCGTGGCTATAAGTACAAAGGTCAAACGATATCAATATGAATCCATTTTTAAATACCTATAACATACATTTTATTAGAGTGATAAATTAGGATAGTCTTTTTTATAGTTTGCTCTCATCATAACCCTTATTTCGTCCAATATCTAAGCTTGGACTAGTAGAAATAGGTAAGATAACCCTATGTAGGAGATAAAAATATATCATATCAAACATACAACAAAACCCATCTTCATAGAAAGTTCATTCAAATTATCAATAGAAAATCGTACCAAATTTGTATACCAAATCTCTTCTTACTTTTGCACACACGCACTAAAGGAAGCAGCAAAAATAAGCATTTCATTCTTATAAAGGCCTCAATAAGATAGCTATATAGTAATTCACACCCAACAATACATATATAAAATGAACTTCCAATAGTTTTAAAAAACAGTAAACTATATATTTTTCGTGCATTAAGAAAGGGAATACCAAATAGAAATCCCTTTTTATTGTTTTTTCTTTACATCCAAGCACAAGGCTCAACTCATTGTAAACAGGCACCAAGAGGAATTTGCATTTGAATCTGAAGATTTGTTTTATTACTGATCTTCATTATATGAGGTAGATATCGATCAAGACAAGGGTTTCCTAATACAAAAGAAGGTACACCTAGTATGTCGATTTAAGCCTCTATGGTCTAAAGAAATCTCTACACTAATGGTATCAAAAACTCAATATGTTCATTTTTGTTCAACGTTTTGAGATCGGATGCTAATACCCGCGAATATATATATATATATATATATATATATATATATATATATATATATATATATATATATATATATATATATATATACATACATACAGAGAGAGAGAGATTGAGGGAAATTTTGTCTACTTGATGTCGTGTACAAAAGACATGCATATTCTAGAAAGAGTTAGCTTGCATATAGAAGATTCTGTGTCAAACAATTGACATGAAGGATTTTGGAGAAGAAATAAACATCCTAGGTTTGATAATTTCCTGACATCGTAGTAATCTTCGCATTTTTCTTTCACATATGTAGTATATTTCTAGAATGGACAAGGGATTTGAGATGGACATGTGCAAGTTTTTGGGTACACCATCACATCATATTCAATGTAAAAGAGAGAATTCTAGAAATGCCTCAAAAAAGTAATTTTGGGTGCATCAAGTCAACTATAAACAAGCTTTACGCGATGAAGTGATTGGATGCTCTTTCAGTTCTACTCGATGAAGTGATTGGATGCTCTTTTTGCCCTCTCGAATGCTATTAAGAGTGAGTGCTCGAGAAAACCTGGAAGTAAAACTTTGACGAGACTTCCAAACATTGTTTTATAGCTACATCCCTCAGATATCTGATATCTAGGTAGAAGGGTTGATGTATCTAGGTAGAAGGGTTGATGAGTGTAGGGAAACCTCTCCTCCCCCTCGGCACCATAGGGTGTTCGTTCTAGGAAACAACCAGCTAGAAAGCAGTTGAGTTCCTTTCGAAAGCGATGAAAATGTTATATTAAAAGTCCGTCCGTAGAGACAAGTTTTGTTTTTGGATTACAGATACTAGTATTTCGCTACAGATCAGATTACTACCCGGCTAAATAGAGAGTGAAGGCCATTTCCAAATATTGCAGAAAAAAACATTTGAAGAAGAATTGAATATTGAAAATCAAGCGACAGACAACTGCGCTGAAGACAGTTTGGAATTGGGTTCTGGCCACACTCGAAGGAATTTTTTTTAAATAAAGGAAGTCTGGCCTTAGTCTATTCTCCCGGACTTGAATTAAGTTAAAGAAAATTACAAGAGAAGGGGACTAGTGCCCACTGGATCCCCCGAATCCCACAGAGCGGGGGTAGCTTTTGGATAGTTTAGATGGCATTACACTCGAAAAGAAAGTTAAACTTCTGGAGAGGTATCCAAATCAATCTCACAAAGAGACAATGGGGGCCTTGGCATTCTAGACATTGGGTGCATGGCTAACAAACTTATGGAAAAATGGATGAATAAGGCGTGGTGCAATGGGGAGGCCTCGTGGCCCATGTTGATCTTCAGAAACAAGAACGCTTTGGCTTTCATGGGATTCCCAAATTGGACGACTCTTGACATTCTGACCCTTTTGTAATCCCCGATCTCGGTCTTCCCAAAAGGCTCGGAGCTTGTGTGCTCCCTATGGAAGAGCTAGAATAAAGTCAAAAGCTTCACAAGAATCAATGAACAGTGGAAGTGGGCGGTCCGTATCGCACACAACGACTCTATTTAGTTTTCGATCCATGGCATCCGGAACATGGAGTCTTGGAACATTCAAAATGCCAAGAGGCTATCAAACAAAGGCTTCAAAAAATGGAAAGATCTCTAGAAACAACACACCAACCACTCGATCAGCTTTGAGGACATTGACCCTAGCATCAACATTACCTATGAAGAATGGAATACTTTGCAAAGAACATGTGTTTCTTGGGACCGTTCTAAAGTTCACCTTCTCATGGGGCATGAGACGCCCACCCCGCTTGGTATGAGATTGCACAATGGTAATTGCCTAAAATAAATCCTGAACATCAAAGGAACCAAGGATTTTCAGGTTAACCTTAATAAAAAGTGGTGTCTATCATGGACTCAACTTCGGTGGGACATGAAATTCATGGCTATCTGGCACCCTCTCATAGAACTCAAAAAGTTTGTCCTCTTATGGCAACTTCTTCATCGTGGTATCTAGACCAACCTTAAGGGTAGCAAAATATGTGGGGTGCCTCCCTTGTGCAAGCATTGCTATCAGTCCATCAAAGATGTTTCTCATGTCTTCATTACGTGCCCCAACTCCAACACGCTCTGGTAGATTGTCGGAAAGAAGATTAGACTTTAGAAACATACTAGTCGAAACCAAGTTCTACTAGGAGAACCGATTGGATGCTCCGTGACTCTGTGGAACGCCATTAGAGGAGAGGTAATATGGAAGATCTCGTGGGAAAGATGTGCTTATAACTTTGGCGACTCCCCCAAAGAGTCGACAATTGAGAAATCGGCATCGTCAAGTGCTCCGTTTCATCAACAACAAGCTTAAACCTAATTGGGCCCTACATGATGGTGACGAGAGGGTGACTAACCTTCTTTGTAGTACCATCTAAACTTTGTAATTTCTTCCCCAACTCTTTGGATCTTGGGGGGTCCCATGGGCACTAGTCCCCTTCACTTGTACTTTTCCTTTTCTTTATTTAATACAAACTTGAGAGAGTAGGGTAAGGCCGAACTTCCTTTTATTTAAAAAAAAAGTGCACTTAAGAAGATGTGTAAGTGTGTATGGAGTAGATGTGAAAATGAGCGAAAACATCATGGTTTCTCCTATACCTCTGGAAAAAATTATACTTAGGCTTGATGCAAGGATGAATCCTTATGGCTTGACGACATCACCGAACATAAAGTGAATACTCAAATGTAATAGCATTAAATAATAGACCGGAAGGAGGTCCTCGCAGAAATCACTTTGCATAGAAATCCGTGTGAGAGATCTACCAATTTCCGATTTTACTTTGGTTATGTTCTTGTTATAACTTATGGAATATGTTGAACAATTCATTGTTGGAGTGTTAATTTAGTAATGTATTAATGTGTTTTTGATGTTTTTGATATAGCAGCTGAAGGTTCATGAGGAGCATGCAATGCGTGAAAGGGTAGACATCAATAATCTGAATTATAATTTATTTAGTTTGTAAATAAACCCTCTTAGAATGTTCTATTGTTAGAAACACTTAGAAAAGTAATGGTTAAAATAAGGGTTGTTGTGGAGTGCGGTTTTTGTTTTTGAAAGCAATGGCTTTTTGTAAAAGTTACCAACTTTTAGTTTCATGCTTGCTTTTCAAAGCCACTCTCATGTAACCACTCTTTTCGATATAATCAAAAATTCCTATAAATACATGCACTCTGTGGAATGTCAAAATAGATTGCATGGGGGGAGATTGCACCCAATCTTGCATTCTGTTTCGTCTCTTTGCACATCTATTTCTTTACGTTATTTTTAGCATCCCTAACCTCTATGTGTGGGTGAGTTAAGATCCTGACAACAGTGGTATCAGAGCCTTGCACCCGTCACTACAGAGGGATCTGTTTCTATTCATATTGGCAAATTAATCTCTATTTTGGTGTTCTTTGTTCACGATCCGAATCCGTTTCTGATGCTGGTTTCGGTTCTTTTTGCCGTTGTTGTTGTAGTTTCGGCTTCTACTTCTATTTCTATTCCGAATCTAGAGCCAGAACCTACATTTATAGCTACGTTTGCTCCTATGTTTACACCTACATTTACTGCTTTGGCTTACTCCAAGGCGTCGACTAAGGCAAAGAACTTAGGCATAACTTAGGGATAACTTAGGCATTACATTGGCATCGTTGGCACCCAAGGCTCCCTTGGTAGCTGTTGGCTACGCAGGAGCCAATTTTAATGTATGAGTGGCAATAAGGACTTTTAGATTCACCAAGGTGGGAGGATTTGAACCCACAACCTCATCCATACAGGGGAAGTGCTTTACCACTACACTCTCTCTTGGTGTTCACACTCAAGTCCTCTCCACTTAGATTTAACGTAACTTGCAGTTTTTTTCTTACTTTTTCAAGAAGGCTTCGGCACGGCGCAAGGCGACACGGCACATCACAGGGTACATCCTGTCATGGTACACTTCTTAGGGTACACCGGGGTACATCTAGACAGGGTACATCCTGTCAAGGTACATCAGGGTACATCTTAGCAGGGTACATCACGGTACATCCAGACAGGGTACATTCTACTAGGGTACATTTCTATAGGGTACATCCCGAGAGGGAAGCATTAGATTGAGGGTCCAAGATAATTTGCATGGGTGAGAATTAGTTTCAAGAGACCGAGGTTGAGAGCAAGGAAAGTTCATAGCAAGGAGGGTTTTGTTGTCTTCATACTCATGGACCCTAGACTATGTCAAGCATCCCATGGTTAATCTTAATAATTTAATGACTCCATGAACATTTCCATGCATGTGTTTTTACATGGAACATGCTTATTTTTTTGGTTTAGTGATGGAACGTGATTTGTTATCCGTGTTTATTATTTTATCAACTAAGGTCAGTTGCTTTTTCAACTAATGGGCATGTAATAACTTATGGAATATGAACAATGCATTATTGGAGTGTTAAATTATTAATGTATTAATCTGTTTTTGATGTTTTTGATATAGTAACTGAAGTTTCGTGAGGAGCGTGCAAGGCGTGAAGAGCAGACATCAATAATCCGAGTTATAATTATTTTGTTTGTAAATAAACCCTTGTAGAAGGTTTTATTGTTAGAAACAATTAGAAAAGTAATGGTTAAAATAAGGGTCGGTGTAGACCGTGTTTTTGTTTTTGAAAGCAATGGCTTTCTGTAAAAGTTACCAACTTTTAGTTCTACGCTTGCTTTTCGAAGCCGCTCTCATGTAACCATTGTTTTTGACGTAATCAGAAATTCCTATAAATACATGCACTCTATGGACTATCGAAACAGAGTGCATGGGGGGAGATTGGACCCAATCTTGCATTCTGTCTCCTTTCTTTGCACATCTATTTCTCTATGTTATTTTTAGTGTCCGTAACCTCTATGTGCACGTGAGTTAAGATCCTAACAATAGTTCCTCTATCTTGTCTTCTTTTTCCAATACACTTAAAATAACCATGAATAGTGGTGCAAATTTATATAAATAGGTGATTCTTTTTCTTAATTCGATGAATACTATTCTTCATAATAAATCGTTGCCTTGTTTTTCGACTAGAGTAAAAAATAAATGCAAAGACCTCTATCTTTAACAAAACACGCTCACTCTTATCAGAGACTAATACAAGAATCCAAATACAATAGTTGATTACCATATCAGTATTCCCAAAAGCGTATTAGGTACATTAGAACATATTATACTCCTTAAAGATAGCATCAATAATAATACAATCACAGGTATCTTGTAGTAGTCTTCCCTAATCATACCCCACAGCTTGCTATATATTGCTCTAGTACAAAATCATAGTTTTAAATATTATATGCAAAGAGCTTTTTCATTAGAAAATAGAATGACTTCATACTGGACAATGGAGATGAAAGCTAGGTCCAAAGTGATTAGTCTAAGTGGCTATAAAGGTATTCAGAAAAATAAGTGTTTGTAAATTTCCATGCGAGTACTTCATAATCATGATAGTACCTAAATTTATGCAAGCTAACTTCAAAATTTGAAATCGTGGATATAAGTGCAAAGGTCAGAAGATATCAATATGAATTCATGTTTAAATAACTATAGCATACATTTTTTTTAGAATGGTAAATTATGATAGACATTGTAATAGTTTGCTCTCAACTTAACCCTTATTTCTGGAAACACGTAAGATAAACTTATGTAGGATATAAAAATATATCATATAAAAATACAACGAAACGCATATTTATAG
>CM035407.1:100144121-100156621 GCA_020310875.1 Ceratopteris richardii
TATATATATATATATATATATATATATATATATATATATATATATATATATATATATATATATACACACACACACACACATATATATATATATATATATATATTTGTTGGGAGTGATGGTTGGATGCACTCAGAAGATCAGTTGGTGCTGCAAAACCTGCTTCACACCTGCCCTCTTTTCTCTTCAGATATGCTTAGTAGACTTGCTTAGCTTTCCAAATGACACAAAGAAACCATATATGTACTTTGGAAATGGTTTGGATAATGATCAAACCAAAACAGATAACTTGGCACTTCAAAAATCAAGAAAAACTTTCTATTCCTGTAGTGATACCTGCTCAGACTTTCACTCAGTGTGACCAGCACACTTAAAAATTGGAACATTTCCTTTTGGGAGTATTAAAGTACCTTAGTAAGCTACCAATCACAAGTGGAATCACTTCAATTGATAAACTATGTAGTGAGAAATAAGTTTAGCAAAATTATAATCACCCCCGACTTTTTAGGAACTCTGCAGACACAGACCAGTGTGCACGTCGAAGCGGATTTCTCCCAAATGGCTGAATGAAATCCTCTAAGATTTTGTATGCTTGTAGTAGACCTTGAGGTGGTTCCAAGGAGCTTTAGAACTCTTGATTTGGTTCAGTAGATCTTGAGTTCCTTTGAAATTGACAGACTTGGAGAAGATAACACAGAGAACCAAAAATGATGAATGTGTATATATCTATTGATTGATAAGATTGTACAAGCTCAATAGCATGACAAGCATAGCTAATTGAGGTGTAGTGGTGTAGGCTATGGAGTAGCACTAACACACACTCAGTTACAATGAAGATATGCCTCGGGAAGTGAGCTAGAATGAGTGAACTAACCGCGACTTTTCAAATGGAGTTTTTATAGGAATTTGTGGTGATTTGAATTTCAAATTCAAACTTAGGCTCCCTTGAATCTCTCCTCTAAAAGTAGGGAGATATTCTCTCTACTTAACTATTCTCTTTTCCACGACTAATGAGGTAGTTGAATGACTTCAAGTGATTACAAATAAATGCCAAGTCAAAATAGACTTTTACAAGGAGTAAAAGATAATAACTCATAAGTATGAGTTCCTATGCCTTATCCTTCATGTAGAGATATCCTTCAAGGGTTCCAAGTCCATCTTCAAAGTTCCAATGTTCCAAGCCAATGTGTGAAGGCTTGATATGCACCAACAGCTCCCCTCAAGCCAAACACTTTGGCTTAAGTCTTCTTCTTCAATCTTCAATCACTTCCTGCAATCCAATCATAGATTTAAATCTGCATAACTTGTTTCCATCCAATGCTTTTGTAAGTAAATCTGCACATTGCATATTAGTAGACACATATGTCAATTGAATCTCTTTGCTAAGTAGCTTTTCTCTCACATAGTGGTAATGAACCTCTATGTGTTTGGTTCTGGCATGATAAATTGGATTTGCTGCAAGGTGAAGAGAGCTAGTGTTGTCTCCAAAGATAATAGGTGGTCTTGTGTGTAGACCTAACTCTGTATATAGAAGCTTCAACCAGATAGCTTCTTGAGTGGCATTGGCAAGCCCTCTATACTCTGCTTCAGTGGATGACAATGCCACTGTAGGTTGCTTCTTAGCTGACCAAGAGATAGGCTTATCCCCTGCAAAACAAATATATCCTGAGGTGCTTCTCCTATCATCCTTGCATCCTGCCCAATCTGCATCTGAGTAAATTTTTATGTCAATATTTGATGTATAAGGAAAGTACAAAACATGACTTTGTGTTCCCTTCAAATACTTCAAGATCTTCTTTGCTGCCTCTAGGTGAGGCACCCTTGGTTTGTGCATGAATTGACTAAGCACACTTACTCCATATGCTATGTCAATTCTTGTCAAGGTAGCATAGTTCAAACTACCTACCATACTTTGGTATCCTGTAATGTCTTTGATTTCTTCTCCTTCATGAGCACTTAGCTTTTGGTTAACCTCCATTGGAGTAGTAGATACCTTAGCATCCTGCAAACCAAACTTCTTGACCATATCCTGTACATACTTCTTTTGAGTGATGTAGATACCTGAATTTGTGTAGACCAATTCAAGACCTAAGAAATACTTTAATAATCCAAGATCACTAATCTTGAATTCTTTCATCATCTGTCCTTTGATGTGTCTAATCCCATTGACATCATTACCTGTAATGATGATGTCATCAACATAAACACATAAGTAGATTACCTCTGTACTACTTCTCTTTATGAATAGAGAAGTGTCTGCTTTGCTCTTCACAAATCCTTGTTCTAAGAGGTAGGTGGTCAATCTGTAATTCCATGCTCTAGGTGCTTGCTTTAAACCATACAGAGCCTTCTTCAATTTACAAACATAATGTACCTTTTTTGGATCTTCATAGCCAGGTGGTTGTGACATGTAGACTTCTTCAGATATCCATCCATTTAAGAATGCATTCTTCACATCCAATTGGTACATGTTCCAATTTTTGGATGCAGCTACACTCACCATAACTCTGATAGTTGGCATCTTGGCCACAGGAGAAAATGTCTCCTCATAATCAATGCCTTGGGTTTGTGCAAAACCCTTGGCTACCGACCTAGCTTTGTACCTGTTTATTGTTCCATCTGAATTCTTCTTTAGTTTGTAGATCCATCTGGATCCTATCACTTTCATAGAGTCCTTCTTGGGTACCAAGTCCCAAGTATCACTTTCCTTGAGAGCTTCTATCTCTTCATCCATGGCTTCTCTCCATTCTGGTTTTGTAATTGCTTCTTCATAGGTACCTGATTCTTCATTCAACAAGTCTTTTGCAAGATATACAGAATGTTTAGTTACAAGTGATGTGTCATACCCAAATCTGATAGGCTTCTTCTTTTCTCTCCGAGATCTCCTCATTGCTTGAGTTGAAGTTTCTGGTTTATCTTCTAATTGCTTCATCTTCATCTTCCCTTTGGACTTCCAAGCTTTGAACTCTTCAAGGTTTATTGTATCGTCATCTGAGCTTGAATCTTCTTGCTGAGTTGGTTCTTCCTTAGTAAGCTTTGGGAAATCTTCTTCCATGTCATAGGGTGTTCACTTTCCTGCATTCATTCTCATACCATGAGTCATTCTCATCAAATATGACATCTCTGCTTACCTTGAATCCTTTGTTTGTGGGGTTGTAGAATCTGTATCCCTTTTGGTTCAAATCATAACCAATGAAGATACATTTTTCAGCCTTAGGGTCTAGATTTCCTCTTACCTGTGAGGGAATATGCACATATGCTACACAACCAAAGATTTTGCAATGATCCAGAGAGGGTCTCTTACCATGCCAAGCTTCATATGGTGTCATGCCATCAAGTGATTTGGATGGCAACCTATTGATGAGATAAGTGGCAGTGGATACACTCTCTGCCCATAGGTAATTTGGCAACTTTTTCTCATTAAGCATAGACCTAGCTGTTTCTACTATAAGTCTATTCCTTCTTTCTGCTACCCCATTTTGTTCAGGTGAGTACCTTGTAGTAATCTCCCTTTTGATACCTCTTTCCTGCAAGAAATCTTCAAACTCATTGGAGAAGTACTCTCCTCCACCATCTGACCTTAGCCTTTTCAAGCTCCTTCCTGTTTGATTTTCAACAAGTGCTAAATACCTCTTGAAACAATTAAACACTTCATCTTTATGCTTCATAAAGTATAAAATGGTCCACCTGCTATAGTCATCAATGAAGGACACATAATAGCTTGAACCAAAAATGGAAGGGTCCTTGCTAGGTCCCCAAACATCTGTGTGTACCAAGTCTAGGTAGTCTTTATGCATGAAACCTTTCCTTGAGTAGGGTAATCTGTGAGACTTACCAAATTGACATGATCCACATTTGTAAATCATGTGTTGCTTGGATACATTAGGTATCCCAAGCACACATTGATCCCTGCACATTTGCTTTAGAGTTCTTTCTCCTATGTGCCCTAATCTCTTATGCCATATCTCTAACTCTGAAAGTGTTTGATCCTTATAATTATACAAAGCAATGTTCTTGGTATCTTCTAGCTCAAATGTAAATAATCTACCTGATTTCTCCCCTTTGGCTATCCTTCTGAATCCATGTTTTGGATCCTCCACATATGCTCCATGTTGTGTGAATCTGACCTGCAAACCTTTCTCCACAATCTGACCAACACTCATTAAATTCTTAGTTATTGTAGGTACATAGAGTACCCTGCTTAATAGATTTTGATTACCATCACATGTCTTCACATTTCCAATTTTGACCACTGAGTGTTTAGTGTCATCACCTGTTTGTACCTGATGTTTGCCCTTGGGCTCTTCCAAATCAGAAAGTAGTGCCACATTACCAGCTACATGGTTAGAACATCCTGAGTCAATGTAAAATAAATGATCATCATTTGTACCTATCTTGGAGGTCATATTCATGATCAATAGGGAGTCATCTTGCTCCTCTGTGTAGTTGTTGTAGTCTCTTCTATTTCTGAATCCACCTTGGTAGTTACCATTGTGGTTGTTGTTGTAGTTGTTGTTGTATTGGTTGTTGTACCCATTGTAGCTTTGATGTTGGTTGAATCTGCCTCTCCCTTGAGAGTATCCACCTCTTGAGTAGCCTCTTCCTCTCTGATTTTTGTAGTTCTTGTAGCATTCATCTGTGGTATGATTGGACAATCCACAAATGTTGCATGGTGATGAGTTGTAGGGTCTCCCCCTACCTGACTTACCTCCTCTTCCTCTAGATGACCTACCTCTCCCTGCATAATTAGCTTGAGAGGTAGAGCCTTCTTCATCCTATTTCTTCCCTTTACCTTTATCCTTAATTTTCTTATCAGTATAGAGAGCAGAGGGGTTGTTACCTTTTGATTGATCTCCAGCCTTTGTAAACTTTGCTTCATGTGTAAATAGTTGGCCCATGAGTGTTGTGAGATCAGGGGTATGCATGTCCATATAGAGATCCATTGCAGTGGTGAAACTTTCCCATTTATCATCTGCCTTGAGTCCATTTGTCACTTGCCTGACTATTTGCTCCTCTTCAATTTCCTCTCCAATGCTTGCTAGTTGGTCTGCCACATCTTTGATCTTTGTCACATATTCTGAGACTGATTGCTTGGGCTGCTTCCTAAGAGTTGTGAACTCAATCCATAATTGATTCTTCCTAGCCCTTGTGTTGGAAGAAAAATAATTTGACAAGGTTTCCCAAGTCTCTTGGGAAGTCTCACAATTCCTAACATGAGGTAAAAGAAAATCAGATATAGAGTTTAGAAGGTAAGACCTTGCCAAAGCATCCTTTGCACACCATTGGTTGAGCCTCTCATGTTCATCCTTTGTAGGTAGTCCTCTAGTCTTGAATGAGGGCAACTCCTCATCTCCTGATATGTATCCAAATAGACTTCTCCCTTGTAGATAGGTCTTCATTCTCAATGACCAAGCTTGATAATTGTTTCTGTCCAATTTGTCAATGAAGGAAGGGAAACCATCACCCATGATTACCTTATTTGCTCTGATACCACTGTTGGGAGTGATGGTTGGATGCACTCAGAAGATCAGTTGGTGCTGCAAAACCTGCTTCACACCTGCCCTCTTTTCTCTTCAGATATGCTTAGTAGACTTGCTTAGCTTCCAAATGACACAAAGAAACCATATATGTACTTTGGAAATGGTTTGGATAATGATCAAACCAAAACAGATAACTTGGCACTTCAAAAATCAAGAAAAACTTTCTATTCCTGTAGTGATACCTGCTCAGACTTTCACTCAGTGTGACTAGCACACTTAAAAATTGGAACAATTCCTTTTGGGAGTATTAAAGTACCTTAGTAAGCTACCAATCACAAGTGGAATCACTTCAATTGATAAACTATGCAGTGAGAAATAAGTTTAGCAAAATTATAATCACCCACGACTTTTTAGGAACTCTGCAGACACAGACCAGTGTGCACTTCGAAGCGGATTTCTCCCAAATGGCTGAATGCAATCCTCTGAGATTTTGTATGCTTGTAGTAGACCTTGAGCTGGTTCCAATGAGCTATAGAACTCTTGATTTGGTTCGGTAGATCTTGAGTTATGCTCCTTTGAAGTTGCCAGACTTGGAGAAGATAACACAGAGAACCAAAAATGATGAATGTGTATATATCTATTGATTGATAAGATTGTACAAGCTCAATAGCATGACAAGCATAGCTAATTGAGGTGTGGTGGTGTAGGCTATGGAGTAGCACTAACACACACTCAGTTACAATGAAGATATGCCTCGGGAAGTGAGCTAGAATGAGTGAACTAACCGCGACTTTTCAAATGGAGTTTTTATAGGAATTTGTGGTGATTTGAATTTCAAATTCAAACTTAGGCTCCCTTGAATCTCTCCTCTAAAAGTAGGGAGATATTCTCTCTACTTAACTATTCTCTTTTCCACAACTAATGAGGTAGTTGAATGACTTCAAGTGATTACAAATAAATGCCAAGTCAAAATAGACTTTTACAAGGAGTAAAAGATAATAACTCATAAGTATGAGTTCCTATGCCTTATCCTTCATGTAGAGATATCCTTCAAGGGTTCCAAGTCCATCTTCAAAGTTCCAATGTTCCAAGCCAATGTGTGAAGGCTTGATATGCACCAACATATATATATATATATATATATATATATATATATATATATATATATATATATATATATATATATATATATATATATATATATATATATATATATATCTATATATATATATATATATATATATATATATATATATATATATATATATATATATATATATATATATATATATATATATATATATATATACCTATATACCTACCTACCTACCTATCTATCTATCTATCAATCTATATATCTATCTATCTATCCATCTATCTATCTATCTATCTATCTATCTATCTATCTATCTATCTATCTATCTATCTATCTATCTATCTATCTATCTATCTATCTATCTATCTATCTATCTATCTATCTATCTATCTATCTATCTATCTATCTATCTATCTATCTATCTATCTATCTATCTATCTATCTATCTATCTATCTATCTATCTATCTATCTATCTATCTATCTATCTATCTATCTATCTATCTATCAATCTATCTATCAATCAATCAATCAATCTATCTATCTATCTATCTATCTATCTATCTATCTATCTATCTATCTATCTATCTATCTATCTATCTATCTATCTATCTATCTATCTATCTATCTATCTATCTATCTATCTATCTATCTATCTATCTATCTATGTTGGAGACCTTTTAATCTCCAAAGGTTTGATCTACACTGACTTAAGAACACTTCTATGTCAGTTATAAACCAAACTTTACACAAACACTATTCCTTTTTACCAAAACTTCAAGCAACACTTCTCTGAGTGAAGAAGTATCAACTTCAGAAAGTCTGCTTCAGATATCAACTTCTTTACCTGCACAAATCTTCAAATTTCTTCAAGTAAATGATGCACAAGTATTAGCAATACCTTTGCGCAATCATACTAGCCATTAGTTCTCAAAACTAATCACCAAAAGTTTAATTTGATCATTAAGATCAAATACATGTCAGAAAATGACTCTCAGAAGTTGCGCCTTCGACATAGCCAACTTCTTAACTTGATTTCTCCCAATCTGAAACCCGTTTTGCTAAATGCTTTTAACCATAGCTTCCTTATCTTCTAACTTAAATTTTAAGTGCTCACTCATCAAAAACTTTACAGTATACACTCAGATCTGATCAAAACACTGAGACGGAAAAGTGCGCTACTTTCAGGCTTCAGTTCTCACATTCTACATATGAATGTTCCTAATGATCATTCTCACAGTAGGAGAGGAATTAGATTCTGAAACTCTAGACATAGCTTCATTAGCTTCTCAATTAGATGTGTACAAAAGAATTTCTGATCCACATGATCAGACAGAGAGCACTCAGAGAAAAACCCGTCGCTATTTTCTGGGAAAAAACTCTCTACACATCTTCCTGAAAATTGTCATCTACAAAATGACTCTATTACTTTCTCTCTTACATTTCTTGTCATAATTATCTTATATATACACGACTTTAGACTCATCTCGCGTCTATGACTCTATTCCTTATCATTCTAAGGATTTAACTATACTTAGCTTACAAAATTCTTCACTTATATGTACATATGTGTACAAGACATCATCCTGAATTCTTCTTCACTTTACAAGTGTCTTTCTTTGCTTCATTCTGACCATAAGCATTCTCCAAGATCTGTATAATCACCAATTTGTGATTGGTTTGCTCCAACAGCTCCCCCTCAATCACTAATTGTGATTATTCCATTCTTCTTCACTCCTGCCATCTCCTTGAATCTCTGTAGCTTAGGTCCATCCAAGCTCTTTGTCATCATATCTGCTACTTGTTCTTTTGTTGGAGTGTACATCATTTCAATCTCTTTATCAAGTACCTTTTCCCTCAAGAAATGATACTGAATCTCTATATGCTTAGTCCTGGCATGAAAAACAGGGTTAGCTGCCAAATACAAAGAACTCATATTGTCTCCAAAAATTATTGGAGTACTATGATCAATCTCAAAACTTTTCATCAATGTCTTCAACCATATGACTTCTTTTGCAGCTTCTACCATTCCCTTATACTCAGCTTCTGTAGATGATAAAGCAACTGTATGTTGCTTCTTTGAACACCAAGACACTAGCTTATCTCCAACATAACAAAGATATCCATGAGTAGACCTTCTATCATCTGAGTCACCTGCCCAATCTGCATCACTAAACACTTTGATTCTTGTGTCAGAAGTGAAACCATAGTACAAACCTTCACTTAGGGTTCCTTTGATATATCTGAGTACCCTTTGGGCTGCAATCCAATGAGTCTTCTTTGGACAATGCATGAATTGTGACAACACACCTACTGCATATGATAGATCTGGCCTTGTCAAGGTAGCATAAATTAAACTACCTACCAAACTCTGATATTTCTTCATATCATTAAACTCTTCACCTCCATACCTGCTTAATTTATGATTTACCTCCAATGGTGTAGTTGAGGTCTTGCAATCTTCCATGTTAAACTTGACTAGGAGATTCTTCAAATATCTCTCTTGTGAAACATATACTCCATGTTGAGTATACACAATCTGCATTCCTAGAAAATAAGATAAGTTTCCCAAGTCACTTATCTTAAACTCCTTCTCTATTTGCTTCTTAAGTTCATTGATTCCTTGAGCATCTGTTCCTGTAACAATAATATCATCAACATAAATGCACATGTAAATGTATCCATTTTCACTTGCCTTCACTAGCAAGCTACTATCTGCCTTTGATGCTTGAAATCCACATTCATTCAAGAACTTGACCAATCTGTAATTCCAAGCTCTTGGGGCTTGCTTCAACCCATATAAAGCTCTCTTGAGCTTACACACATAATCTAATCCAATTGATTCCATAAAGCCTTCTGGTTGCTCCATATATACTTCATCTGCAATGTAACCATTTAGAAATGCATTTTTCACATCCAATTGTGATAATTTCCATCCCTTGCAAGCAGCAATAGCAATCAATGTTCTAATTGTAGACATCTTAGCAACAGGACTAAAGGTTTCATCATAATCTACCCCATAAGTTTGGGCATAACCTTTGACCACAAGTCTAGCCTTATATCTAGACACCTTACCATCTGCAAATCTCTTTGTTTTATATACCCACTTGCATCCAATGACCTTCTGATTCTTTGGTCTTGGTACTAGTTCCCAAGTTTCATTTTCAAGTAGAGCATCATACTCTTCCTGCATTGCCTTCTCCCAATTCTGTTTACCTTTGGCTTCTTCATAAGTAGTTGGATCTTCTTCTGTTTTCACAATGTAGGCATAATCTTTTGTTGTTAGGAAAGATGTATCATAACTATACCTTATAGGTTCTTTCCTTTCCCTTGTAGATCTTCTGATTTCTGCACTTCTTGAAGTTTCAGCCTCATTTGATTCTGGATCAAATCTTGGCCCTTCTTCTACATGATCCTGCACTCTACATCTAGAGTCAACTTCATCAACAATTTCTTCACATACCTTTACTTTTGCCTTTCCTTTTCTTTGAATTTCTTCAACACCTGTATACTCATTTGGTGATCCTGTATACCACATATTTTGCTCATCAAATGTCACATCTTTAGTAACAAGAAATTGCTTTGTGGATGGACTCCACAATCTGTAACCCATCTGTCTATCATCATATCCAATAAACACATACTTCTCTGCTTTTGGTTCTAGCTTATGTCTTAATTGTGAAGGAACATAAGCATATGCAATACATCCAAATACTTTACAATGATCAAGACTAGGTTTCTTACCCCACCATGCTTCATAAGGGGTTCCTCCATCCAAAGCTTTGCAAGGCAACCTATTCACAAGATATGTTGCAGTGTTAATGGCTTCTGCCCATAAGTAATTTGGACAATTCTTTTCCTTCATCATGGCTCTTGCAAACTCTACAAGAGTCCTATTCCTCCTTTCTGCTACTCCATTCTGTTGAGGGGAGTACCTGCAAGTTACTTCTCTTTTGATACCTGCATTCCACAAATAATCATCAAACTCTTTAGAGAAATACTCTCCCCCTCCATCTGATCTTAGTCTCTTGAGCTTTTGCCCTGTGATCCTTTCTGCATAAGCATGAAAATGTTTGAATGTCTTGAAAACTTCTGATTTATCCTTGATTACATACAAAGTAATCCACCTGGTTGCATCATCAACAAACAACACATAATATCTGGATCCATTTATGCTATAGTCCCTTGAGGGTCCCCATACAGCTGTATGAACCAATTCAAGCATATTTGAATGCTTGTACCCTGATTTGTTATAAGAACCTTTATGTGCTTTACCTAATTGACAAGCTTCACACTTGTACACCATATGTTGCCCCTCAATGTTTGGCAATCCAAGCACCACCTGATTCTTTGACATCTCCTTTATAGCTCTCTCATTGAAATGACCTAGCCTTTTATGCCATACGTCTAATTCAGATACCTTTTGACTTCCATAGGTAAATAATGCATGTCCCACATTACCTTGGACTTTGAGAGTGAACAATCTTCCCTCCTTTTTACCTGCAATTATGTTTCTATATCCCTGATTTGGATCTTGTACATAGACACCATCATTTGTGAATCTTACTTCATATCCTTTCTCCACAATTTGCCCTACACTTATCAAATTTTTAGGAATAGTAGGAACATAAAGTACCTTGCTCAGAAGTGTACTTCCACTCTTTGTCTTCATTGATCCAATGCTCTCCACTTTATGTTTGGTATTGTCACCTGTTTGAACTGTATGTCCATTCACCCTTGCTTCCATATCAGTCATCAAGGATAGATTCCCACTCAGATGGTTGCTACACCCTGAGTCAATATAAAACACTCTTTGATCTTCTCCCATTGATTCATGAGTTGCATTCAAGATAAGAGTCATGTCATCTTTCTGATCTGATGCATAATTGTAATAATTATTGTTGTAGGACTGAGATTGGAAGTTTCTTCCACCTCCTCTACCATATGATGTCCTACCTCCTCTTCCTCTGAAATTGCCTCTTTGATTTCTGCCTCCTCTACCTCTTTGACTATAATTCTGATTATTGCTTCCACCATTTTGATTGTTATACCAACAATCATTTGCCAAATGATTTGTTCTGCCACAAATCCAACAAGCTTTAGCATTATCTTTGTTCTTACCTCCTCTTCCTTTACCTCTGAAGTTCATCTTCCCTTTTGTAAAGTTAGCTTGATTTGAATTCCCTTCATCATCATTTGATTGCTTTCCCTTGCCATTCTTTTTCTTGTCTTTGGAGTACATAGCTTGACTTGTACTTCTATCATTGTCTCCTTTAAGATCCTGCTCAAAGGTTAGCATGTGTCCTAGCAGTTGATTAAGATCAGGAGTAAAGTGATCAAGTGACAATTCTATGGACAATATAAAAGGCTTCCACTTCTCATCACCTCTTAGACCTGTAAGTATTTGTCTTACCAACTTTTCCTCTTCAATGTCTTCATCCACTGCTCCCAAGCTATCTGCAATATCTTTCATCCTTGCCACATAATCTGAAATTGATTGTGAGCTCTTCTTCTTGAAGGTTGTGAACTCAGCCCATAGTGAGGACTTCCTTGACTTAGTTGTATTTTGGAAATGCTCTTCCAAGGCATTCCAAACATCTGTAGCACTTTCCAAACCTCTGATGTGAGGTAAAAGGTAATCATTTACAGCCATGTAAATGATACTCCTTGCTTGAGCATCCTTTCTCATCCAAGTCTTCAACATTGCAAGTTCTTCTCTAGTAGGAATACTTGGATCTGCAAACTCAGGTTTTTCTTCATCTCCTGTAATAAATGATATAAGATCTTTGCTCATGAGGTGTGCTTCCATCCTCATGGACCATGCTGGATAGTTCTCCCTATCTAGTTTATCAATCTGCAAGCTTTCTCCCATCCTTGACTTTCTGTATCTGCAATTACTATGGTTTATGAGGAGAAAGTGTACCTTTGA
>CM035407.1:100164121-100179121 GCA_020310875.1 Ceratopteris richardii
TTTCAAATAAAGCTTTCCTCCATTGCACTGCAGCTTCAGGCTTATCTATGACATCCTTCTTCAAATATTCAGTGTAAGCAACTTCATAGGCAAAAAGTCTTGCTTTTGTAACAACTGATAGGTTTCCAAAAATCTCTGACTCCCTCTCAAAAAACCCATAATCGAAAGCATCCTCAAAAATCTGTAAGTAATGACTACCCAAAAATATAATTCTGTTGTAGTAGGCCATTAAGCAGATCCTGTCTGGTGTCTCACTCAAATCAAACAAAAGAGCATCTGTTGGTGAATTAAAGCCTATGTAGTTCAAAATTCTGATATCTGTATCAGTGTAGGTCTCGATACAGGCTAGAATCAATCTCATTATTCTGACAAGTAATATACAGGCTGGATCATTAACATCTTTATATGTTGTTAAAACTGACTCAGCAGTATTCACCATGTAATTTTTTGTAGGCCAAGTGCCTGCCTTTGGACCTGCTATTTTTGGAAAATTCAGCCATTTTGCTGGAATCTGCCCTGTTTTCCTCCTTTCCCAAAAAACAGTCCATTCTCTTCTTCTGGCAACTGGACAATAGGCTGGGTTGATCTTTAAATTCAAAGGTGCCTCTTTCCAGATTTTCCTGCATTCCTTATTGGCATCCAACCACTTATTTCTCCATTTAGGATTTGCTCTTTCAAATAACTCCTTCGTGACATTAATATCTTCTTCATACTCAAGGTATTTGTTCGGAGATAGCCCTACTCTGGCTAACTGATAATTCTTTATACTCTCCAAAATCATACAGAAAGGTATTCCCAATCCATCTGCAGCCCAATGATGCTGATCTGGATTAATGCCTTTATTCAGAGCAAAATTAACTATTTGATCTTCATACTCATCATGCATTTTTCTGATAAATTCCATTCTTGACTCTCTATTGGTCAATAATTTCTGTACAAAATCTTCAGAATATTCTTCCTCTGTTTCTTTGGCTGCTGACTCCTTGTTCTCTTGTTCCCTGTCAAAATCCCCTGTTTCATATTCCCTGTTGTCTGTATCTTCTGCCTGTACTTGATCTTGAATTTCTTCTGGAACTTTTGATTTCTCCAACTGTTTCTGTAATTCTTCTATAGTCATCATTGAACTTTTGTTCTGAGCTGCCCATAACTCCTTTTCCTTCCTCCACTCATTTCTTTCTTCCTCCATCTTTGCTTGCCATTCACTTCTTTCCTTCTCTACCTCCAAATGTAATTGATGATATCCTCTCATTGCTGTGGCAGCATGAGTGTTTGCCTGTTTCTCCATTTCTTTGGCCTCTTTTAATTCTGTTTGAAGTCTTTGAATTTCTTTATGCAGCTCTTCCTTTTCTTCCTCTGTCAATTGAACAGATTTACTTCCACCTTGTAATTGACTTTCTTCTAACAACACTTTATTAATCTCTTCATGTGCTCTAGTCAGAATTTGATAAGATGTTTGTAAAGTTCTGTATCTTCCTCCTATGGTTTTTAGTTCCATTTCCATTTTGGCATTCTGTTCTGATAACTTTACACTCTTTTCTTCCAAATATTGGATCCTGTTCTGCTTCTGAACCTCAGCTTCTTCCAAAACAATGATTCTATTGAGATATTCTTCTGAGATCACTTGTAGATTTCTTGAATCAGCACCAGCTATTACTTGTTCCCCTTTCTCCTTTCTCTTCAACTTCTCAACAATATTTTCACTCCATTCAGGGTTTTTCTGAAACCAATATAGAGTTATTAATTCTGCTTTCTGCCATGTTTGACATTTTTGACAATTATCAATATATCTCTCCACATCTTGAATCTTATTTGGCCAATGTACTCCCATCCTATTAAGGTTACTAAGAGTGACAATCGTAGAAGCATGAGTACATGGATTCCAGCAATGAGCTTTTCTTACATATTCATGTTGCTCTTCTTCTGGAGTACAATATTCCAGTATACCTGACTGATTGAGGTGATACAAATGTCCAGCTAACAACATGAAATTCCTGCTTTGTAACACCAGATGTGTGTTATTTGCCAATGACCTACAAGGTCCCATGGTTAGCAAGGGAATTAATGACATCGACCATTCAGGAACACTTTCCACCTTGAATAAGTATGTATCTGGCAAATCATCATCTATAGGTGAACTAGGTTCTTTTGACTGAATTCTTGATAAATGATCTGCTCTCAAGTGTGTTTTTCCTTGTCTAACCACCACCTCAAACTCAAATTCCATTAGTAAAAGAAACCATCTTACTATTCTTCCTGTATGACATGGTTTATTTACTAAATAGAGTAGAGCTTGGTGATCCACAAAGAATTTAAACTTGTTGGCCAATAGATAATGTCTGTATTTTTTGACAGCAAAGATCATTCCTAATCCTTCTCTCTCAGTAGTTGTGTAATTTTTTTCTGCACTGTTTAATTGTCTACTTGCATATGCTACTGGGAAATCTAATTTGCTTCCTTCTATAGGTTGTGCTAACACACATCCCAGAGCATAATTTGAAGCATCGACATGTACATGAAAGATTTTATCCCACTGAGGTGTTTTCAAGATTGGTGCTGTCACCAAACAAGTTTTTAATGTTTCAAATGCTTGGTCACATTCTTCAGTCCACTCAAACTTTGTGATGAGGGCATATAAGGGCTTGGCTATATCAGAAAATTTGTATACAAATTTTCTGTAGTACCCACAATGTCCCATAAAAGTTTGGAGTTCCTTTACATTTGTTGGTCTAGGAAGCTCTATTATGGCTTTTATTTTCTTTTCATCAGTAGAGATTCCATTTGTTGACACTATGTGACCCAACATTCTTCCTTGTCTGACATAGAATACACACTTTTCTGGGTTTAAGCATACTCTATATGTCCTGCACTTCCTGAATATTCTTTCCAAATCTTGTAAATGATCTTGTCTTTTTAAAGAAAAAGTGCATAAGTCATCTACATAGATTTCCATCACATTTCTCAGGAATTCTTTGAAAATATGACACATCAACCTTTGAAAAGTTGCTGGGGCATTGGTCAATCCAAAGGGCATAACCCTAAAAGCATAAACCCCCCATTCTATAGAAAAGGCAGTCTTATGTTGGTCCTCTAAAGCTATTGGTACTTGATTGTATCCTGAAAAGCCATCTAGAAAACTATAGACTTCCTTTCCTGCAACTCTCTCAAGAAGATGATCTGTTATTGGCAGTGGATAACTATCCCTTATAGTTGCTGCATTTACTTTCTTCAAGTTAATGCATACCCTAAGTTTCCCGTTCTTTTTTGGCACCACAACTATAGGTGATATCCATTCAGTGTACTCTATTTCATAAATGAAATTAGCAGCCAACAACTTGTCAATTTCTTCCTTTATTTTGGCAGAGTATTTGTCATTAAATGTATAATGTCTCTGTTTGCTTGGTTTTGCATCAGGTGTCATAGGAATCTTATGCTCACAAATTTTTGGATCAATTCCTTTCAAATCTTTATAACTGTAAGCAAATACATCCCTATATTTCTTTGCTAGGATCCTTAATGCTTCTTCTTCTTGTGATGTCATGTCATCAGCTATTACTATTTGTCTCTCTTCTCCTTCTTCCTGTGTAATTACAATTTTCTTTGTTTGTTCTTCATTATCATATGCTTCCCCTTTCTTCTTCTCTCTTTTTGGTTTCATTTTCAGAAGCAGTCTATCTTCTACTTCATAAGTTTTAAAGTTTGCTGGTACATCAAAGTATTGATCTTTGTTTATCTCTTTCTCTTTCTTTTCTTTTTCCTGGTCTCTTTCTATTTCTTTGTGTTTATGTTCCTTGTATTTGCCTGAGATTTTATCTTTGATTGCATCCTCAGCTTTTACTGTTTCCAAGTATTGTGATTTTCCTTCTGTTAATATCATTTCTTGATTTTGATCCTCTTCTCTTTTTGATACTCCTATCATGTGTATGCCAATGTGGAAGATGTCAAATCCTTCCTCATTTTGAAATTCCATTCCCACATATTCCTCACTGGCCAAATCCATGGTAGCTAAGATTTGATTCCATCCATAAGGCTCAAACTCTTCATCTTTGAATTGTTGAGGCACATAATTTTCATCTTGTATTTCTCTTTCTTCCACACAATCTTCTCTCCTTAACTTCCTTTTCCTATCTGTGATATTTCTTAATATGTTACACTTCCAAACTGCTGATTCACCTTCTTCCTGATCCTCCCTCTCTGATTCTTCACTTTCTGGTTGATTTTGATGTATTTTATACCATTCTCTAGGGGATATGTCACAATAGTGGCCATTTCTTAAGTTTACTCTTGTTATTCTCCCCTGGTTCTGAAGATATAAACAATCATTACCCCAATCTTGTACAATTTGCATTTGTCTCATGAAGGGTCTTCCTAGGATAATTTCATAAGATGTGGATTGTGGAAATTCTACTATAGCAAAGGTATGCTCTATTTCTATGCCACATATGTCCACAATCACTTTTTCCCAAATTCCTAGGGGCTTTTCTATATGTCCATCTGCAAGTTGTAATCTCATTTTAGTGGGTAGTAATTCCTTTCTTCCCCATTTCTCCCAGGTTTGTTTAGTCATTATAGCCACTCCTGATCCACTATCCAAAATGGCTTTTGCTGAATGTTTTTCATATTGTAATTTTAAGGTTGAATTCCCTTCTTCTCCTTCACAATATCCTCCTATTTTGTCAATAGGAATATACCATAGTTCCTCTAATTCTTGTGTTGGTGAATGAAGGTTTCCAGATATTGTTTCTTCCTTGTTCATCTTGTTTTGTAGGTGAGGATTTTGTTTCAACAAATTTTCCCATGTTGTATGACATGTAATACTACAATGTTCATCTAAACTCATTTGGAATGTTATGTGTGGATTGCCTTCTTTATCATCTTCCTTGGTTTTTGTTTTTTCATGCTGATCAAATGTTCTCCGAGAGCTGTCTTCTTCCCCTAATCTGAGTTGTGTTTCCTGGATAATTTGTTTGCATTTTAGCATCCTTTCATGCTCTAAATCCGGTATGGGATAAGCCATTGCATGATCTGCGGGGCTTGGTCCCTCTTGAATCCTTCCTTTATAGGCTTTGATTAGGGTGTCTAGGCTCTGAGAATTTCCTAATTCAGACAGATTCTGGGTCTTTTGAGGAGAAGTATGTTTTGAATTTGTTTGTTCCTGACTGTCTTCTTCCAGACTTTTGCCCACTTTCCTTTTCTTTTCCCATTTCCCTCTTTGTCTATTTTTCTTCCCTTTTGATGTGGAACCCTCATTTTGTTCTTTAATTGCTCCTTGTTGTTTGGCTTGTGCCCTTGTTATAACATTAAGTTCAATTTGATCATTGTCACTCAATTCCTCTTGTTCCATAATTTTGACTGTTTTTAAAGGTATGTTATTAGGTGTGTTCTGTTGTTTTTGGGGATTTTTTGGACAGTCCTTGATCAGATGTTCTCTACCACAATCCTTACAATATGCTCCCTCTATCCTGAATGTTGGAGGTTGTGGACAATCTCTAATGAAATGCTCTCCCCCACACCTATAACATGTTATCTTTGGTCCCCCTTTGAATTGAGGTTTTTGATTGGACATGTAGTTGTTAGTAATGTACATGAATGTTGCTGTGTCCATTTCAATTTTTCCATTTCCCAGATCTAGGGCTTTAAGCTCAGGTTCCCTTAATTCATAATCTTCCCATTCTTCCTGATGTCCCTCACTCCATTGATACTCTTCCTTATAAGGTGATCTGAATCTTGAATTTCCTTCATCAATGGGTGTATATTTGACTGGTACCACATTGGTTGGAATGGAAGGTTGTTGTCCCAATACTGGTCTTGGTTGCTCGGTATAACCTGATTCCCTTTGAGCCATATAGTCTCTTTCCTTGACAGGTTGTTTGTTATAGAAGCAATCCTCCCTGGTATGGTTTGTCCATTTTCTCTCTAGTGTACAATACTTGAGTGTCTTCCTATCTTGTAAGTGTTGTGGTTTCTGATAAGGGCATTGTTGTGCCAGATGATTTTCTCCACAAATATAACATTTCTTGTTTGTGTTTATCCTAGAGTTTATCAGATTAGTTTTAGTGCTTACCTCTAGGGCTTTAGCAATAGTCTGAGCCAACTCTTCTGCTGGAGGAATTTTGTCTTCATAAGATCTGGGTTGATCAAATGCTAACAAATCTTGACCTCTGTTGTCCTCCAAATCTATTGCTTCCTTAACACAGGCTGCTAAATCAGGACATCTCCTATAGTACACTAGGGTCCTTAATTGGGCACTTCTCAATCCCTCAATGAATAAGGATACTTGTTTTGCCATGGAAGGTACTTCTTCTCTTGGGCATCTATCAATGTACTGCTTAAACCTTCGGGCTGCTTCCCTAACATTTTCCTCCTTTTGTTGTTTGAAGCTGTGTATCAATGTGGCTGTACTATGTTTGATTCCAGTCTTAGAGAATTCACCAATGAAAGCTTCTAAGAAAGATTCAATGTCTAGGTACATTTCTTTTCTCAAAGGAATGAACCATGACAAGGCTGGCCCTGTTAGGGTTAGACCAAATGCTTCAAATTGTACCTTGTAATCTTCTACTTCCTCTGCTCTAATCAGTTGTCTAAATTCTGCAGCATGAGCATGAGGATCTGAATACCCTTCATATTGGTTCTTCATGCATTTGGCTACTTGATATGGTCTAAGCATCCTACCCTGAGGTTGCCAATGAGGTCTTCTTCTGAGTGGGAAGTCATTGTTTCCTTCTGGTTCTCTGTCAAAGGGATTTGGTGAAGCATGTGTCCTTCTCCCATGATTTTGCTCATTATTAGTGTAGTTTTCATTTGGTCTAGGTATGTCTGGTTGTCCCATGTTATGTTCCCAAGGTCCTTTGTCAGCACATTGCCCTAGATCATTTGAATTTTCTGGATCTTGAGAGAAGATGTATACACATCCTTGCCTGTCTTCATATCTTCCATCTTTGAATTGGGCTACTGGGGTTATATTCAGGGGGATTTCTGAATTTCTCAGTCTAATTAGGAATTTATGCATTCCATCTTGGTATACATAGGTTCCAAACCTATTTGTATACATGTATTTAAGGATGTTTCTAAAATCCCCAGTTTCTATTGACTCATTTGTTTCATTTATGTTTTCCATGTTATTTTCTTGGCTTAAACTTCTTTCTGATCTTTTATTACTTCCTGGCTCTTTTTCCTTCCTTGTTAGATCTTGTTTAGGAATTGGATCTATTTTATTTCCAGACCTTAGTATCATTCAACTAGTCTTGACAAATTTCCAATACTCAACAGAGTGTTTGACACAATTTCCTGACCAATATATTGGTTTTCCACAATTTTCTGTCCAAAATTGTGTGTGTTTTTAATTTTCTTCCTATATTTTGTGCTTTTCACAACTTCTTAATGAATTTAGGTTTTTTTCATGATTTTCTACTGCCTTTAGTGTTTTTTTTCACAACTTTCAGATGAAAATCGTGTTTTTCACGATCTTATCATGCAATTAGACTTTTTCACGATTTTCTGTTGGATTTAGGTTTTTTCACGATTTTGTGCCTACCTGTGAGTTTTTTTACAATTTTCTGTTGAAAGTCGTGTTTTTCACGATTTTCTACTTACTTGTGAGTTTTTCACGATTTTCTGTTGAAAATCGTGTTTTTCACAATTTTGTGTTGAGAATCGAGTTTTTCACGATTTTCTGTTGAGAATCGAGTTCTTCACGATTTTCTGTTGAAAATCGAGTTTTTCACGATTTTGTGTTGAAAATCGAGTTTTTCACGATTTTCTGTTGAAAATCGTGTTTTTCACGATTTTCTATCTACTTGTGAGTTTTTCACGATTTTCTGTTGAAAATCGTGTTTTTCACGATTTTGTGTTGAAAATCGAGTTTTTCACGATTTTCTGTTGAAAATCGTGTTTTTCACGATTTTCTGTTGAAAATCGAGTTCTTCACGATTTTCTGTTGAAAATCGAGTTCTTCACGATTTTCTGTTGAAAATCGAGTTTTTCACGATTTTCTGTTGAAAATCGTGTTTTTCACGATTTTCTATCTACTTGTGAGTTTTTCACGATTTTCTGTTGAAAATCGTGTTTTTCACGATTTTGTGTTGAAAATTGTATTTTTTGCGATTTTGTGTCAAAATCGTGTTTTTTGCGATTTTGTTCACAGAATCGTGTTTTCCACGATTTTGTGTTGAAAATCGTGTTTTTTTGCGATTTTGTGTCAAAATCGTGTTTTTTGCGATTTTGTGTCAAAATCGTGTTTTTCACGATTTTGTGTCAAAATCGTGTTTTTTGCGATTTTGTCTCAAAATCGTGTTTTTTGCGATTTTGTTCACAGAATCGTGTTTTCCACGATTTTGTGTCAAAATCGTGTTTTTCACGATTTTGTTCACAAAATCGTGTTTTTCACGATTTTGTGTCAAAATCGTGTTTTTCCACGATTTTGTTCCCAGACAATCGTGATTGCTCACAGATTGTTAAAAACACGATTTTCTTATGAAAATCGCGTTCTGGGAATCGCGATGTTGTTGGCACTTTTTCACAGAATCGCGATTTTGAGTAAAACTCAGAATCGCGATTTTGTCAAAAATTTGGCAGATTTTCAACTTTTTGTTTTTTCAATATTTTTTAACCTATAGAATCGCCTTATCAAAATTTTAACATGCAATGAAACAACTAAAGCAAAAACTAATGATTTCTTAGCAAAAACTCAATAATTCAGAAAATCGCGATTCTGTCTTCCTCTGTTTTTTTCTATTTTCTGATGTTATTTCCCACTAAAAACCAAAAAATATGTGTTCAAAATTGATGTTAGGATTCTTACCTTTCTTGCTTGAGTGAAAATTTCTCCAAAGTCCACTGTTTGCAGGAAGTCGCGATTCTGGCAGCTCTGCTCACTCTCTCTCTCCCTCTCTCTCACTCTCAAATGAGTTTTTTCTTCAAATTTCTGCTTATATAGTACTCAAAAAATCACGATTTTGTACTCAGAAAGTCGCGATTTTGTTCAAATTTCAGTTTTTCACACTCTTTCACTTATTCCTCTTCCCTTACTCAATCTACCTAATCTTCCTTACACTTCCTTATCTCAATGTACCCAAATTTTCCACAGATTCCAAAAAACTTTCTTTACAGAAAATCGCGATTTTGTGTAAAGAATCGTGTTTCTTTCTGTAGATCCTTTCTTGTGCAAATTTTGAGTATTCTTTGTCCTTGCCTTCTCTCAATATCCTTCACACTTCAATACATGAGTCACCTGGAAAGTTTTTTCAAAACAACACTTTTTACAGAAAATCGCGATTCTGTTCAGAGAATCGTGTTTTCTAATTTTCTGGTTTTTTTTGATAATTTTTTTATTTTTTAAGCTTTCTTTCTCTTTGTTTTGCTTCAATTTCTTCTTTTCTTTGTAATTGACTTTACTCCTGAATTTTTGCACCAAAATCACAATCTCTCTCAGAAAATCGCGACTTTGTGCAGAAAATCGTGTTTTTATCTATTTTTGATTTTATGCTACTTTGAGTAGTTTTTTTCTTCTTGATTACCTTCAAAACCCTTTACCACTTCAATTCAACCTTCACTTACAATGTTATTTCAAAATCAATTACTTTTTTCAGAAAGTCGCGATTCTGTGCAGAGAATCGTGTTTTTCAATTTTCTGGTTTTTTGATCATTTTTTGCTTTCTTTTCCAGTTTTTCACAATCACTCCTAATCACAACACCTCACTTCAACTTCTTATCAAGAAAAGACATTTGTTTAATTGTTTTTGATGAGTTTTGTGAATTTGTTTGGTATTTTTGCCCTAAAAATAAAGGTGAACACTTTACTTAGGGTTTCTGGTTTTGGAAATCAACTGATCCTATGGTTCTTGATTGGTTATGAGTTTCTATGTCCTTAGCTATCACTAAAGTACCAAAGAAAGGTTCTCCAATGAAAAAGTGTTATGAAAGGCAATCAATTTTTGTAAAGATAAACTCAATCATATGATTTTTTTCAAAATGCAGCACAACTCAAGATTTAATGCTCAGACTTGGTCAACAACTGAATCCCTCATTCTTACATCTAGCTACTTTAACTGTCCTTTCCTTAATATCACCATGTTATCTTCCCAAGATCACCCATGGTGTCTAGTACTTGGGCAAAAAGAAATCTAGATATGCAAGAATAGATTCAAGTTACCTCCATCTTCAGCTTCTTGGCTCAAATCCTCCACACACCTGCACTTTTACTTCACCAAAATGATGAGCAACTATCAATCTACAAAAATTTCAGCACTTCCACTTCTACAAGACATCCATTGCTTTCTTCTTCCCTAAAGACAAACAATGATATCTACCTATTCATGTGCACTTTTCCTTATTGATGAGCTTTACCTTGTTTACCATCATCAACTGAAGATCCAGCAAAGGTCCAACTTCTAAGAAGTTCTTGGAATGTTCCCCGGCAACGGCGCCAAAAAATGTTTTGTTTTGGACTCCAAGTTGTCCTCTCCAATCATGAAGTAACAAAGAATCAACAAATCATCTTTATTTTGTCAATCCTAGGAATATCCACAAGACCACAGCCCCTTCAAGATAATAGATTCAAGGAAATCAGAGATTGATGGCTGGATTGCTGAGAGAAATTGAAGATGAAGAGAAAATCTTGAGTTTACCATAACTAAGGCAAATCTCCATCATTTTCCATGTTCTTTGTGTCAAAACCATGCCATTTCATTAGCAGAATACAAATATGAATTCAAAACTGAAAAATATCACCTGTATCACAAAGACGAGACAATCGCGATTCTGTACCAACAGACGATTTTCACAATTTTGGAACTTCCTTCAGTCCTTTCCACTCATTTACAGCAATAGGTCTCTCTCTTCATACAACTTACTCAGTAATACACAAATATGACTCACAAATCTCCATGATTAAGCAAGAGACAAGCTCACACATCAAAAGAAATACACTCAACAGGAGAAAACACGATTTTGCAGAAACTCTTTCTTCTCTATTGATAGCTTGAGCAAATGACTAACCAACCTCTCCAAAATAGAGAAAATTGACTTATATACATTTTCAAGTGTCCTTTTTCACACTTGAAATTAGGTCTTTTTCTCTAATTTTCTAAAGAAATGCTATCTAAGAGTTTCTAAAAATTCTACCAAAATTACATGATATCCTCAACCACATAAGGAAGACTCTTCCTTATTTTTACAATCATTGCATAAATATTTTACAAATTTTTTGACTTTTTACTAATTTTTTCATCAAAAATGCTCCTTCAAAATTACTCCTTCCAACATAGACCTTCTATCATCTGAGTCACCTGCCCAATCTGCATCACTAAACACTTTGATTCTTGTGTCAGAAGTGAAACCATAATACAAACCTTCACTTAGGGTTCCTTTGATATATCTGAGTACCCTTTGGGCTGCAATCCAATGAGTCTTCTTTGGACAATGCATGAATTGTGACAACACACCTACTGCATATGATAGATCTGGCCTTGTCAAGGTAGCATAGATTAGACTACCTACCAAACTCTGATATTTCTTCATGTCATTGAACTCTTCACCTCCATACCTGCTTAATTTATGATTTACCTCCAATGGTGTAGTTGAGGTCCTGCTATCTTCCATGTTAAACTTGACTAGAAGATTCTTCAAGTATCTCTCTTGTGAAACATATACTCCATGTTGAGTATACACAATCTGCATTCCTAAAAAATAAGATAAGTTTCCCAAGTCACTTATCTTAAACTCCTTCTCTATTTGCTTCTTGAGTTCATTGATTCCTTGAGCATCTGTTCCTGTAACAATAATATCATCAACATAAATGCACATATAAATGTATCCATTTTCACTTGCCTTCACTAGCAAGCTACTATCTGCCTTTGATGCTTGAAAACCACATTCATTCAAGAACTTGACCAATCTGTAATTCCAAGCTCTTGGGGCTTGCTTCAACCCATATAAAGCTCTCTTGAGCTTACACACATAATCTGATCCAATTGACTCCATGAAGCCTTCTGGTTGCTCCATATATACTTCATCTGCAATGTAACCATTAAGAAATGCATTCTTCACATCCAATTGTGATAATTTCCATCCCTTGCAAGTAGCAATAGCAATCAATGTCCTAATTGTAGACATCTTAGCAACAGGACTAAAGGTTTCATCATAATCTACCCCATAAGTTTGGGCATAACCTTTAACCACAAGTCTAGCCTTATATCTAGACACCTTACCATCTGCAAACCTCTTTGTTTTATATACCCACTTGCATCCAATGACTTTCTGATTCTTTGGTCTTGGTACTAATTCCCAAGTTTCATTTTCAAGTAGAGCATCATACTCTTCTTGCATTGCCTTCTCCCAATTCTGTTTACCTTTGGCTTCTTCATAAGTAGTTGGATCTTCTTCTGTTTTCACAATGTAGGCATAATCTTTTGTTGTTAGGAAAGATGTATCATAACTATACCTTATAGGCTCTTTCCTTTCTCTTGTAGATCTTCTGATTTCTGCACTTCTTGAAGTTTCAGCCTCATTTGATTCTGGATCAAATCTTGGCCCTTCTTCTACATGATCCTGCACTCTACATCTAGAGTCAACTTCATCAACAATTTCTTCACATACTTTTACCTTTGCCTTTCCTTTCCTTTGAATTTCTTCAACACCTGTATACTCATTTGGTGATCCTGTATACCACATGTTTTGCTCATCAAATGTTACATCTTTAGTAACAAGAAATTGCTTTGTGGATGGACTCCACAACCTATAACCCATCTGTCTATCATCATATCCAATAAAAACATACTTCTCTGCTTTTGGTTCTAGCTTATGTCTTAATTGTGAAGGAACATAAGCATATGCAATACATCCAAATACTTTACAATGATCAAGACTAGGCTTCTTACCCCACCATGCTTCATAAGGGGTTCCTCCATCCAAAGCTTTGCAAGGCAACCTATTCACAAGGTATGTTGCAGTGTTAATGGCCTCTGCCCATAAATAATTTGGACAATTCTTTTCCTTCATCATGGCTCTTGCAAACTCTACAAGAGTCCTATTCCTCCTTTCTGCTACTCCATTCTGTTGAGGGGAGTACCTGCAAGTTACTTCTCTTTTGATACCTGCATTCCACAAATAATCATCAAACTCTTTTGAGAAATACTCTCCCCCTCCATCTGATCTTAACCTCTTTAGCTTTTGTCCTGTGATCCTTTCTGCATAAGCATGAAAGTGTTTGAATGTCTTGAAGACTTCTGATTTGTCCTTGATTACATACAAAGTAATCCACCTGGTTGCATCATCAACAAACAACACATAATATCTGGATCCATTTATGCTATAGTCCCTTGAGGGACCCCATACATCTGTATGAACCAATTCAAGCATGTTTGAATACTTGTACCCTGATTTATTATAAGAACTTTTATGTGCTTTACCTAATTGACAAGCTTCACACTTGTACACCATATGTTGCCCTTCAATGTTTGGCAATCCAAGTACCACCTGATTCTTTGACATCTCCTTTATAGCTCTCTCATTGAAATGACCTAGCCTTTTATGCCATAGGTCTAATTCAGATACCTTTTGACCTCCATAGGTAAACAATGCATGTCCCACATTACCTTGGACTTTGAGAGTAAACAATCTTCCTTCCTTTTTACCTGCAATTATGTTTCTATATCCCTGATTTGGATCTTGTACATAAACACCATCATTTGTGAATCTTACCTCATATCCTTTCTCCACAATTTGCCCTACACTTATCAAATTTTTAGGAATAGTAGGAACATAAAGTACCTTGCTCAGAAGTGTACTTCCACTCTTTGTCTTAACTGATCCAATGCTCTCCACTTTATGTTTGGTATTGTCACCTGTTTGAACTGTATGTCCATTCACCCTTGCTTCCATATCAGTCATCAAGGATAGATTCCCACTCAGATGGTTGCTGCACCCTGAGTCAATATAGAACACTCTTTGATCTTCTCCCATTGATTCATGAGTTGCATTCAGGATAAGAGTCATGTCATCCTTCTGATCTGATGCATAATTGTAATAATTATTGTTGTAGGACTGAGATTGGAAGTTTCTTCCACCTCCTCTACCATATGATGTCCTACCACCTCTTCCTCTGAAATTGCCTCTTTGGTTTCTGCCTCCTCTACCTCTTTGACTATAATTCTGATTGTTGTATCCTCCACTTTGATTATTATACCAACAATCATTTGCCAAATGATTTGTTCTGCCACAAATCCAACAAGCTTTAGCATTATCTTTGTTCTTACCTCCTCTTCCTTTACCTCTGAAATTTGTCTTCCCTTTTGTGAAGTTGGCTTGATTTGAATTCCCTTCATCATCATTTGATTGCTTTCCCTTGCCATTCTTTTTCTTGTCTTTGGAGTACATAGCTTGACTTGTACTTCTATCATTGTCTCCTTTAAGATCCTGCTCAAAGGTTAGCATATGTCCTAGCAATTGATTAAGGTCAGGAGTAAAGTGATCAAGTGACAATTCTATGGACAAGATAAAAGGCTTCCACTTCTCATCACCTCTTAGACCTGTAAGTATTTGTCTTACCAACTTTTCTTCTTCAATATCTTCATCCACTGCTCCCAAGCTATCTGCAATATCTTTCATTCTTGCCACATAATCTGAAATTGATTGTGAGCTCTTCTTCTTGAAAGTTGTGAACTCAGCCCATAGTGAGGACTTCCTTGACTTAGTTGTATTTTGGAAATGCTCTTCCAAGGCATTCCAAACATCTGTAGCACTTTCTAAACCTCTGATGTGAGGTAGAAGGTAATCATTTACAGCCATGTAGATGATACTCCTTGCTTGAGCATCCTTTCTCATCCAAGTCTTCAACATTGCAAGTTCTTCCCTAGTAGGAATACTTGGATCTGCAAATTCTGGTTTTTCTTCATCTCCTGTAATAAATGATATAAGATCTTTGCTCATGAGGTGTGCTTCCATCCTCATGGACCAAGCTGGATAGTTCTCCCTATCTAGCTTATCAATCTGCAAGCTTTCTCCCAT
>CM035407.1:100194121-100281621 GCA_020310875.1 Ceratopteris richardii
CCAACAAAGTCTATTCCCCACTTAGAGAATGCACATCCACCCATCATAGGTTTCAAAGGCATCTCATCTTTGCGTATAGGATATTGAGTTCGCTGACAGACATCACACCGCTTCACATAGGTATGTGCATCCATGTGAAGGGTCGGCCACCAAAGACCTGCAAATACTATAGCCTTGATCACTCCATCTGGTCCAAAATGTCTTCCTACTACACCTTGGTGAGCAGATTCCATGATCTTGAGATATTCACTCTCATGGACACATAATCTGAGGTAACCATCTTTACCACGCTTGTATAGATTATCACCAATGAGTGAGTAGTCTAGGGCTTCTTGTTCTAGACTTTTTAATCTGGCCAACGTCATATCTTGAGGGAATGTTTTCATCCTCAGAAAGGCTACTAATGGTTCACTCCAATCTGGTACTAAAGATATTCGATAAAGAGTAGCATGTTCCACTGGTGGGTTAGTGCGATAGATTGGGCATTCTTTGCACATTCTATGGACATCAACTTCCATGGTTGGCCAATGCACTCCTAGTCTCCTCAGTGTCTATAGGGTTCGTTGTTTTGAGTAGTGTTGCTCTAATGCACCTACATGTGCTAATTGCAACCATTTAGAGTACTCGTCCTCTTCCAACAGGCTAATAATCCTTGCTCCGTATGTTTGTACATACTTCCTGCCAAGATATGATACTTTTGAGCTTTTACTATCTCCCTATCTTGAGTGTTTATGACTGGATGTTTAGCCCCGTATGTCAATACTGGCACTAATGGCTTAGCCCATTGAGGTGCAACTTCCAAATTAAATAGGTAAGCATCAGGAAGGTCATCTGATACTCCTTGTGGGGCCTCTCCAGATGTGAGCCTAGAGAGATGGTCTGCTCTCAAGTGAGTCTTCCCTTTCCTCACCACAACCTCAAAGTCGTATTCCATCAGTAAGAGAAACCATCTTACTAATCTACCTGTATTGCATGGCTTGTTTACCAAGTACAAAAGTGCTTGATGATCAGTAAAAAATTTAAACTTGTTTGCAAGCAAATAGTGTCTAAACTTTTTAACTGCATATACCATGCCTAATCCTTCTCTCTCAGTAGTGGTTTAATTCCGTTCAGCTGCATTTAACTGTCTACTAGCATAGGCAATTGGAAGATCCATATTACCTTCACCAATAGGTTGTGCGAGTACACATCCAATTGCATAATTGGATGCATCCACGTGAACATGAAAAGGCTTATTCCAATCTCGTGTAGTTAATATTGGTGCTGAGCATAATTGCCGTTTAAGTTCATTGAAGGAGTTCTCACACTCTTCAGTCCACTCAAAGTTAGTTAAAAGTCTGTACAAAGGCTTTGCAATGATGGCATACATGTGTATAAACCGTCGGTAATAACAACAATGCCCCATGAAAGCTTGTACTTCCTTGACATTCTTTGGCCTAGGTAACTCTGCAATAGCTCTTGCTTTCTCCTTGTCCGTGGATATGCCATTCTTTGACACTATGTGTCCTAGAATTTGGCCTTGCCTAACCATGAAAACACACTTTTCTGGGTTCAAGCAGACTTGATACTCTCTGCATTTGTCAAAGATTTGCTTGAGTTCAGGTATATGTGTTTGTCTAATGTTGGAATGAGCACAAAGATCATCAACATAGACTTCTAAATTCTTCCTCAAGAATTCTTTAAACACATGGCACATCAGTCTTTGAAAGCTTGCAGGAGCATTGGTAAGACCAAATGGCATTACTTGGAAGGCAAATATGCCCCACTCTGTGGCAAAAGCTATCTTATGCTGATCTTCTGGAGCTATGGCTACCTGATTGTAGCCCGAGAATCCATCAAGCTAGCTGTACACTTCCTTGCCTGCTACTCTTTCTAAAAGGTGCTCAGTGATAGGAAGCGGATAGTTATCTCCAATAGTGGCTGCATTAACCTTCTTCAAGTTAATACATACACATAGCTTCCCGTTCTTCTTGGGCACCACTACAATGGGGGATACCCACTCAGTGTGCTCAATTTCATAGATAAATCCGGCTTCTACCAATCTATCTATCTCCTCCTTGATCTTAGCAGCATATATGTGTATGGCTTTTGCTTAGAGGGTTTAGCATCTGAGGTCATGGGAATTGTGTGTGAGCATATGTCTGGGTCAACACCCTTCAAGTCCTTGTAACTCCAAGCGAATACATCTCTGTATTCTCTTAGCAAAGCTATTAACGCATGCTTTTCTTCCTCCGTCAGGTCATGCCCTATGTAAGTGCATCTTTCTTCTCCTTCTTCCATGGCTACAACAATTTTCTTGGTGGTTTCTTTGTTATCATAGGCCTCTCCTGATTGTGCCTCACATTTAGGCATTCTTACCATGACTCTCCTATCGTCTATCTCATACTTTTTGAATTTCTCGGGGACCTCAAACAAAGATTCCTCCTCTTCTCGTGTGACTTCTCTCTTCTTCCTCTTCTTGCCTTCACTCTTGGCAGTCACTTGTGTGGTTAACCTCACATTTTTTGTAAGCTCTTCGTGTCTCTGGGGTTGAAATTCTACTCCAAAGAAATATTCTTCATGTGATGCAAAAGGTGGGTCCATAATGATTGACTCTAGATCGGAGTCACTCGCATCTTCAAATGCATTAGGGCTAGGTTCACACTCTTCCAGAACTGCCTCTCCCATGATTGGTTTTATTGAGAAGACTGAAATGTCATAGCCATCCTCATCACTGTGGGGTGTCCATTGTTCTTCATTGATGGCTACATCCATTGTTGCTTAAAATTTCTGCCCAACAGTGAGGTTCAAATTCTTCATCAAGGAATACTACAGGTGCATAGGCTAGGTCTTGAATTGATCTATGTGTCTCTTTCGCACCTACCTCTTTGGATTTTTCTCTCTTCTCCCCTTCTACTGCCACTTTGCACATCCATAAGTGTGTGTCTTCATGCATCCACGAGGATCCTGATCCTATGGAATACACGGACTCCGTATCATCTTTGGCTCTATGGATGGGATTCCATTGGATAGGAGGTACATCTCTATGAGAGTAATCCATGAGATTAACTTTGGTCGTGACACCTAAGTGTTGCAGGTACAATGAATTAGTTCCCCAATCCTGTACCACTTGCAACTGTCGCATAAATGGTGTTCCTGAAATCATCTCATAGGCATGGTTCTTGCTAAAATCACAGATAGCAAATGTGTGATCAAACTCTACACCACATGTAGTGAGAGTTATTCCTTCAAGCAGTCCTAAGGGTCTCTCAATGTGACCATCGGCCATCTGCAATTTCATCCTCATGGGCCTGAGTGCTGGCTTGCCCCATCGCTTCCATAGGGAAGTGGTAGCAATTGCAACTCCTGCACCTGAGTCGAGAATTGCCTTGGTTGTGTATCCTTGATGGGTGATGGGAAGATAGGTGTTTCCTTCTTCACCTTCGCTCATATCTCCTATCTTGTCTAGAGGAATTTCTGGCACTATTCTATGAGAACCTACCTGGGAACATGGTTTAGCTACCTTTGGCATTTGTTTGGCTACATGTTTCCACAGTTCTCGCCTAACCTTGAGTAACTCTTCTAAAGTGAGATTGCACTGCACTTTAGTGTTCTTCACTACCTCCGTATTCTCAGGTATGACTGAATCTTCGTTTTGTACCATGACTGTGGGTGCTCTCATACAAGTAGACTTTGCTTCCCAAGGGCCTGTGAAATGGGGTAATTCATGTAAGGAATTAGACTCAAAGTCTAATCTCTCTTGAGATTGTGCACTCTCCTGCTCTCCATAAATGGAAGGAATATCTTGTGGGAATTGATCATGTGCATCATCCACAAGTTCAATGGGAGGAGGGACTTCACTCTCTTTGGCCCATTTCTCTTCTTGAATCTCTCGTAGGAATTCGGGTGAGTACCTATTCATAGAAGAGGATGTGTTTGGCTCTGTGGAGTTGGGTACATAGGCTTCCTGGGCAGGAAGGCTTACTCTTTTACTTGCCTTGCCCTTACTTGGAGGGGTGGGTTCCTTTTTTGATTGTGCAATCAGCCTCTCCAATCTTTCTAGCAGTCCATCAAAGTGCAACTGTGTCTTAGCTGAACTAGAGATGTTAAAGAGGCAACTAGCTTCAAACATGGTTTGAGCCAATTCCACCATCTTAGCACAAATTTTGGTTCGTTCAAGCTCTAGTTCTGCTCTAGGGTAACACTTTTCATGATCGATTACGTTTGGCCCTTCTTGGATTCTGGCTTGATATGCTTTGAGCATCATATTTAGGTCCTCAGGAGTGGGATCTGTTAGGACTGATCCTACTCTAGGGGGTGGTGGAGTCGCATGAGGCAGGTTGGAAGGTGGTGGATCGGATGGAGATGGGAATGGTGGTGGTGGGTAGTGTGAGAGGGAGGTTGAGATGTAAGTTCAATTATCTTGGCCCTCGTTTCTCTTACGCTTTCCTCGAGTTCACTCATCTTCTTTGCCCATTGTCTTTTCATTCTTTCTCGGCTATCTCTCCAAGCTCTAGTCCTCTTCTTGGTTATGCTCTCCATTTCACTAACTTCGGCACTCTTTTCCTGGCCTAAGCTTTGGTTCTGCTGCAATGCTTGAGCTCTAGTGACCACTTGCACGGGGGCAGTGGAGGTTACACTTCCTGCAAAGTCTACAACTAACCCAATCACATTGATGGGAGTGATTTTTGTTACATTCTGTGGGTTCTTTGGGCAGTCTTGTAAGAGGTGCTCCTTTCCGCAATCTTGACAAAAGCCTTGAATGGTTACAGATTGGGGTTGTGTGGGGGCAAGCATCGGACAATCACGAATGAGGTGATCTCCTTGACATCGGTAACATGGCCCTCTAGGAAATGATGGTCTTACCTGCCTAGGTTGGGGCCGTGAGTTGGGATTGGTGTACATGACATTGGTATACTCTGGCTCCCAACTTGGTTCACTCGATTCTTCATAATAATAGGCCTCATTATGCTCACATGTCTGCATGTAGTAAGCTTGAGGGCTATCAATATGACTAGAGTCAAAACTATGGCCACTAGGGTCACTCTCTAAAAGCAATGGTGTTACTGGCACAATGGCTCTATTCAGGTTCTCCTTTGCAACTGCGTACTTTACGAGAATCACATTGGTTGGGGTAGGAGGTTGCTGAGCTAGCATTGGTTGAGGTCTTTGTTGGTTTTGGGAGAGTTCTTGATAAGGTTGTTGTGGCCTACCATATTGTTGTGGAGGGTACTGGTTCTGGTATCTTCCCTGTTGTGGATAGGGCTGAGGGTAGGTTTGCCTAACAGCTTGCTTATTGTATGGGCAATCCTGCACAGTGTGATTAGTGTATTTCCTTTCTATGGTGCAGTACTGGCTATTAGGATTCACTTGGGGTTGAGCCATAATGGGACATATGTTCGCCATATGGTCACCTACACAAGTATAGCACCACTTAACTAGGGCAAATCTTGGGATTTGTTTGCTAGAGACACCTAGTTTTTGGGCTACTTTCTCAGCGCGTTCCTCATTAGATGTGGATTGCGTGGAAGAGAGACTAGTAGAACTATCTGAATCTTTGTATATTTTTGAAAGTTCTAGTTCCTCCCCTAGGTTATCCTCGATGCCTATGCAGATGTGCACACACTCTTCTATGGTCCTAGGGTCCTTCAAATACACGTATGATCTCAATTTGGTACTTAGCAATCCATCCAAGAATAAGGCCACTTGTTTGGCTGGAGTGGGTAACTCACGAACAAGACATCTCTCTAGATATTGTCTAAATCTTCTTCCTGCAAGTCTCACCATCTCTTGGGGGGTCTGCTTGAAGCTATGAATCAGTGAGGAGGTATTATGCCTTATACCACTCTTAGAGAATTCAGTGATGAATACCTCCAGAAGTTGATCTATGTTCCTGAAGTGTCTCTCATTTAGTGGTTGAAACCACGTTAGAGCGGTGTTCCTAAGGGTTAGACCAAAGGCATTATATTGCGTGAACAGGTCCTCAGCTTGTTCAGCTCTCAAGACTTGCCTAAATTCGGCCACATGATCGTAGGGGTCTCCGGTGCCATCGAAGAAGTTCTTCATGGACTTAACCAGCTGGGTTGGCCTCAAAGTTCTGGTGTGTTCCCTAGGCCTTGGGAGAGGAAAATCATCAGCATTTCTTAAGTTCCTTGGAACTCTAGTTCTCTCTGTTTCTTCTCTATCCGTCTTTGCTCGCATTCATTCTCTTCCTATTGGGTTGGCAAAGCTTACCTCAGGTCTTTCTCTATTCTTGTCTCTTGGAGCTCCATGAGCTTGGGATGTTCCAGCTCCTGGGTGGCCATAGGACACATTAGATCTTGGTTGGGAAAAAATAAATTCACCCTTCCAAGTGTAAGCATGTCTACCATGTTCTGAAACCACAAAGATCCTCTCTGAAGTATTGTCTAAATAGGTCACTTTTCCTGGGCTATCCGGATCTTTGAGTTCATAGATCGTGATCGTCCCTATCTCATTTGGTGGATTAGGCTTATACCTCCAAAAGGCTTCATCGGTCTCTCAGTTTAAGAGCAGATCTATGCTTTTATTGTCCTGGGGAATCCACTCCGACGTGATAATTCTAGTAAGAACTGATTTGCCTCGAGGTGTTTTAGGCTCTCCACTTAAGTTCCCTTGCTCTAGGTCGCCTATGTCTGTCTCTGGGATCACATTCCTGAATTTGTCTGTCCTATCTGGGTGGTTGGTGACAACGTATATGGTTCCATCTTTGTCAAGGTATGCTCCATTTTCAAACTTGACAGCTGGATGTTCAAGTCCAATGGGTTGGTCTGGGTTCTTAATCTAGACCACTGATCTTCCTAGGCCGTCCTCATAGATGCTAGCACCTAATCAGTTGGTCCTAAGGTATTCCAACTGCGTCTTGTAGGGGCGTTCTACCCTATGTAAGTATGGCACACTTGAACTCCCTGTGGGTCTCTCCATACCTTGGGACATCTCTGACTCACTAGTCTCAGAGCTAGGGTAGTACGAATGATGGCTCAACTGCTGGGCCCAAGACCTAGCAGTATGATTGACACTAGCCTCTGAAGACCTAAGACTCTGTCTATCTCTCCCTAGGTGTCGTCCTGATCTAAGGTTCATATGCTTAGCTGAGCAATCCCAATTTTTACCCAAGGTAGAGCCTCGTTGCCGATCAATTTGTATCAATCACTTGGTTCTTTTTAGTTGATTATCGTGTTTATGATCTTGTCTGATATCACGTCGTCAGGAAAACTTAAGTTAATTTTCGCTGTTTCGGTTGATCGTTCCAAGTCAAGTTCCTTTCCTTTAAAGTTATCGATCACACAGAGATTATGTTTTAGCTGAAACTTTAGTATTTAGGTAGTCTTCAACTTGATAGATGCCTATCGTCGCCCTGACTTACTTCTAGCACTATTCGCACTTAGCCTAAGCTAGGAATTGACAAAGGGAGTTGCGAGTGTTCCAACCTCACTTGCTGATCGCTTGCTCTTCGGTGCTTGTAGCTCAAGCGTAAGCACCACCTCCTTTACTTGTCAATCCGCGGAGACGTGAGGACCGGTATGAAGACCACGAGCAAGTGAAGGCACAAGTGCATGAGTGAAAGCACACAAACATGCACACACATACACACACACGCGCACAAAGTAAGATCAAAGAGAGGAACAATGGAAAGCTTAGATTGCAAAAGAGTTCTCTTACAAAAGTTCTATTCTCTAACAAGCTAACCTCAAAAATGAGCTCTCTAGCTCTTTTTATAGTTTTTTGACTAGTTTTGGCCCTGTCCAGACCTAGTGTCCGGCCTAGTTAAAAATTAGGTTCCAGGGCTTATTTGAGGGCTCAAACGAAGTCTAAAAATTATGAAAATTGGTACGATGGTACTTCTAATACTCCTCAAGCTCGAGGACTCCTCGGCTTGAACAAAATGGGGTTACTAAAAATAGATAATGGTATTTACAATGGTTTCTAGTGATGAAAATCACTATTTTTGTAGGGGATTCTTCTGAAAATTTGACATACACTTCTTGGAGCTCCCTACTTGCTCCCTTTCCTCGTGTGTCCACCTTTTGATGTGCTTCCATGCTTTGTCCTTGACTTTGAGCTTCAACACTCCCCCCCCTCTCGAGTCTGTCATCCCTGACAGACCCTTGTTGGAAGGGCTGTTCTGTGTAGTGCTTTGAGAGGTGGTGTCCATCCGTTGTATGAGCTCGTTCCTTGGATTCCAGCAAGAATGTGTCGTTGTGAGCTTTCAAAACTGCAAGTTGCTCAGAAGAGGTTGTCAAGAGTGATTTGGAGCAACTACTGGCTTCAATTTGCTTCCGAGATATGGATGTTGTTCCCATGATGTCCGCTAGCTCTTTTAAAGATGATGTTGAGAGCATTCATGCCAACTACTCATAACCCATAATGAATGATGGGTAAGTGTGTTCGTGCCTGGGTTAAAAAAAATATGTGCCTTGTGCACGGCCTTGTAATGTAGCCCGACGCATGCTTACTTGGAAAATGCATTGGAAGAAGTATGGTGCAAAAATTGCGGGTCTTGAGCTAAGTGCTCAAGGGTATGCTGACGAAGAGGTTTCCTAAACTATCATGGTTATGGTGTTTCCAGAGTAAAGATACTTACCATGGCGAAGGTTGATGGATGTTTGCCTCTTCGTGTTGTACACTCGGCCTTTGGGATGGAACCTTGTTGATGAATGTCCATGTTGATTGTCCACTGATGAGATCTTTTGAGTGGTGGATCCCCTCTCCTCTTTTCAAAGCAACATTTGTCACTAACAATGTGCATTTCTGAGCTTGGGCTCATGCACGTTCACTTCCCTATATTGACACTCGGAGGAATATTGGACACGTGCCGGTTTCTAAGAGATTACCATGCTGATTGACATAGACCATTCACCAATGCTACTGTTCCATACTGGTTCAGGAAATACTGAGAATTGAATTGCTTTATATTCCTTGGCAAGCAACATCGGGTAACTACCCCAAGCTGAGTTTCACATATTCTCTTTAGCTCACCATATACAGGAGTCTTCTCCTCCAGAACTACCTTTTGCAGATATCTCCTTGGCTGCTCTGGTACATGAAGTAGTTAAGCATCACTCAAGTTGCAGACCTTCAAGCTCTTCATTCCTATCATGGTAAGAGAAAATCATAGTTGTAGATGCCATGTTCATGCCAAGTGCTTGTCATCTACCAGATAAGGTGATGGAGAGTGTTAATCTCCAAAAGAACAAGTTAACCTTGAATTTAGATCACCTCTATATCAAGATTAACCTTAGACTCCACCAAATTTAGAGATCATTCACCAATTTATCAGAAAATTGATTATTCTGAAAAATTCAACTTCTTCAGAAAAGTCTGCTGCAGATTAATCACTCATTGACTAATCAATTCTGTAAATTTTTTGACAAAACTTTGCACAACACTTCGCCTTGAGATTGCACAACTTTACCAAGTTAAATCTCTCAAAATGATTGAGTACACACTGAGAAATGTGTGAAACACTTTACCTATGTCTGAAAGAGCTTCTCTGCAATGGCGACTTTGACACCTGCAACTTCTTAACACTGGTTCTCACAATGTCGAACCCGTTTGATCAAGATCTTTTAGCCATAGATGGCTTACCTTCCAACTTAGATTTTAAGCCCTCACTTGTGTAAAACTTTACACTGTGGACTGAGCACTGACCATTTCTTTGAAGATGAAATGTGCGCCAGATTTTACGACTCTTAGAACATTCTTACATATGAATGTTCCTAATCAAAATTCTCTCAGCCTGATTGTAATTAACCTCTCAAATTCTAGCCATAGATAGATTAGCTATGGACTTAGATACGTGCAGAAGGATTTCTCAAAAGATTAAACACAGAAGGAGCAGACAGCGAAATATCGGGTGCAAGTTTTCTCGATTTCTTCAGAAAAATTACATCTAAGTGAGGATGGACAATTCACTCACTTTCCATGTGTCTAATGACACTCTCTACAAAACATTTCTCTCTTCCTATTCTCTATTCTTCTTCTGCTCTATTTGCCCGACATTTTCCAACATATTTATAGATGAATATGTACAAGTGTATGACAAGACAAAAGTATAAGTCAGCTAATGTACATATGTGTACACATCTTTGGAATCCTGAAAAATATCCTTCCTTCAACCTTCTGAATTTATTCTCCTCTTGACTCCTTGACTTCATTCCTTCATAATCCTTCAATTGATGATTGTCATGCACCAACAGCTCCCCCTCAATCATTAATTGAGGTTCTTCTCTATCTTCTTAATTCCTGCCATATTCTTGAATCTTTGTAGCTTTGGTCCATCTAGACTTTTTGTCATCATATCTGCAACTTGATCTTTTGTGGGAGTGTGTATGACTTCAATCTCCTTCTCAATGACCTTCTCTCTCAAAAAATGATATTGTATTTCAATATGCTTAGTTCTAGCATGAAACACAGGATTAGCTGCCAAGTATAAAGAACTCATGTTGTCTCCACAAACAATAGGAGTACTTTGAACAACATCAAAAAACTTTCATAAGTGTCTTTAGCCATATTACCTCCTTGGCAGCCTCCACCATACCTTTATATTCTGCCTCTGTAGATGACAAAGCAACTGTATGTTGCTTCTTAGAACACCATGAAATCAATTTGTCTCCTACATAACATAAGTATCCATGTGTTGATCTTCTATCATCCACATTACCTGCCCAATCTGCATCACTATATATCTTCACTCTTGTGTCAGAATAAATCCATAGTACAACCCTTCTCTGAGTGTACCCTTGATGTACCTAATGTTGGTGCATGACAATCATCAATTGAAGAATTATGGAGGAATGAAGTCAAGGAGTCAAGAAGAAAACAAAGTCAGATGGTTGAAGGAAGGACATGTTCAGAAAATCCAAAGACATATACACATATGTACATTAGCTGACTTATACCTTTGTTTAGTCATACACTTGTATATATTCATCTATAAATATGATGGAAAATGTCGGGCAAATAGAGCAGAAGAAGATTAGAGAATAGGGAGAGAGAAGTTAGTGTCATTAGACACATTGGAAGTGAGTGAATCATCCATCCTCACTTGTATGTAAATTTTTTTGAAGAAATCAAGAAACTTGCGCCCGATGTTTAGCAGTCTACTCCTTCTGTGTTTAATCTTTTGAGAAATCCTTCTGCACGTGTCTAAGTCCATAGTTAATCTATCTATGGCTAGAATTTGAGAGATTAATTGTAATCAGGCTGAGAGAATTTTGATTAGGAACATTCATATGTAAGAATGTTCTAAGAGTCGAAAAATCTGGCGCACATTTCATCTTCAATGAAATGATCATTGCTCAGTCCACAGTGTAAAGTTTTACACAAATGAGGGCTTAAAATCTAAGTTGGAAGGTAAGCCATCTATGGCTAAAAGATCTTGATCAAACGGGTTCAGAGTTGGGAGAACCAGTGCTAAGAAATTGCAGGTGTCAAAGTCGCCATTGCAGAGAAGCTCTTTCAGACATAGGTAAAGTGTTTCACACATTTCTCAGTATATACTCAATCTTTTTGAGAGATTTAACTTGGTAAAGTTGCGCAACCTTAAGGCGAAGTGTTATGCAAAGTTTTATCAAAAACTTTACAGGATTGATTAGTCAATGAGTGATTAATCTGCAGCAGACTTTTCTGAAGAAGCTGAATTTTTCAGAATAATCAATTTTCTGATAAATTGGTGAATGATCTCTAAGTTTGGTGGAGTCTAAAGTTAATCTTGATATAGAGGTGATCTAAATTCAAGGTTAACTTGTTCTTTTGGAGATTAACACTCTCCATCAGTGGTATCAGAGCAGGTTGTGTCAAAATTGAAGTGAAGGAGACTCCGACTATTGCAGAAATACAAAACTTTACATTTCGAAGGTGCAAAAGGTCAAAGTGTGAAGAAAGATTAAAGGAATGTTGGTGCAAGACAATCAACAATTGAAGGTCTTTAAGTCTGCAGAGATTTCAGTAAAAATTTCTTAAAAAAGGTCACCGGAAGATCACCGGAAGGTCACCGGAACAGTACCGGAAGGTCACAGGAAAGTCATCGGAATGTTACCGGAAATGATGGCTTCTACAGTTTTCAGTTCATGAAGAGTTGAAGGATGAAAGGAGGAAGAAAAGAACAAAGTTTGAAGCTTGGAAGAAGAACCGGAAAAAGTTGTACACATATGTACAGTAGTATAGCTAGTGTTATAAGCTTGTACAAATTTATCTATAAATACCTGGAAAATATTGAGGCGCATAGAATAGATGAGAGAGAATGAGAGGCGAGGAAGAATGAGAGGTGTATAGACCTGAGAAGAGAGACATACGTGAGAAGTATGAGAAGAATGAGAAGTTAGATGTCATGAGACATATGGAAAGTTAGTTGAGTTTTTCTCTCATCACTCAACTGTAACTTTCTGAATAATCGAAGAAATACTGCGCCGAAATTTTTGTGTGTTCTTCATCTGTGATAGATGATCTGTGAAATCCTTTTGAGGATATCTAAGTCTATAGTTAATCAATCTATAGCTTAAGTTTCAGAGTTTGATTGTAAACAGAAACCGAGAATTGTCAGTAGGAACATTCATATGTGTTGAGTGTTCAAAGTTTACTGAAACAGGTGCATTTTCGGTGATCAATGTTTTGATCATTTCTCAGTGCATACTTTAAAGTTTTGCATGAGTGAGAGCTTAATCTTTAAGTTAGAAGATAAGCTACTTGTAACCAGAAGCATTTGCTTAAACGGGTTCTATTCAAGGAGAACCAAGTTTTAGAAGTTACAGGTGTGAAGTCGACTGTTCAGAGTAACAGTTTCAGACATAGATAACTTGTGAAGATTAATTTGAGTAGATTGTGCAGCAGAATTTTTGTGTTGTGAAGTTTGTGACTTGCTCTTGGTATAGAGGTGCTCTAATCACAAGAGTAGGTTATTCTGAAGGAGATTAACATTCTCCAACAGTGGTATCAGAGCAGGAGACACCAAAATCAAAGAAAGGAGGTTTCCGATTGCTGTAGTTACAAAGAATTCAACAACCGAAGAACTAAAAGGTGAAAGCTTGAAGGCGAAACCTGAAGAAGAGATCATACGACATCAAAAAGGACAAATGGAGTTTAATTTGAAGCAAAGGTACATATATTGTTCATAAAGGTTGAAGATTTAAATACACAGGAAGACACAAGATGGGAGATTCTCTACAGATAGAGAAACTGGATAGGGAAAACTATCCTGCGTGGTCAATGAGGATGGAAGCTCATCTTATGAGCAAAGATTTGATAGCTTATATCACAGGAGAAGAAGAAAAGCCACAGTTCAGAGATCCTAGTGTTCCGACTAGGGAAGAGTTAGCAGATTTGAAAAACTGGATGAAGAAAGATGCGCAAGCTAGAAGCATTATCTATATGGCAGTAAATGATTACTTGTTACCTCATATTCGAGGTCTTGAAAGTGCAACGGACATTTGGAATGCATTGGAGGAGCATTTCCAGAATACTACTAAGTCAAGAAAGGCATCCTTATGGGCAGAGTTTACAACCTTCAAGAAGAAGGCTTCTCAGTCCGTTTCAGACTATGTGACAAGAATGAAAGACATTGCAGATGCATTAGGTGCTGTTGATGAAGATATTGAAGAGGATAAATTGGTAAGACAAATTCTTACAGGCTTAAGAGGTGATGATAAATGGAAGCCGTTCATTTTGTCTACAGAGTTATCACTTGATCATTTCACTCCAGATTTAAATCAGTTGCTAGGTCATATGCTAACATTTGAGCAGGATGTTAAAGGAGATGGTGACAAGAGTGCAGGTCACGCAATGTACTCAAAAGATAAAAAGAAGAATAGCAAAGGAAAGCAACAAGCAAATGAAGATGAAGGAACAACTAGCCAAGCCAACTTCCTAAGAGGAAGAGGAAGTGGCAAAGGTAGAGGAAGAGGCAGAAACAACAAAGATGGAGGTAAAGCCTGCTGGATTTGTGGTAAGACAAATCATTTAGCTAATGATTGTTGGCACAATATTCAAAGTAATAATGGATATAGTCAAAGTTACAATGCAAGAGGAAGAGGTGGCAGAAATCAAAGAGGAAATTTCAGAGGAAGAGGTGGTAGGAGTTACTTTGGAAGAAATGCAGGTAGAGGATTCCAAAGTCAACAATATAACAATACCTACTACAATTATGCTTCAGAACAGAAGGAGGATTCAACATTGATATTAAATGCTACTTGTGAAAATCAGAGTGAAGATCAAAGAGTCTTCTACATTGACTCAGGGTGTAGCAATCACCTGAGTGGAAACATATCATTGATGACTGATTTGGAGAATAAAGTTTCTAATCATGTTGTTCAAACAGGTGACAACACAAAGCATAAAGTGAAATCGATTGGATCAGTAAAAGCTAAAGACGGTAGTACCTTATTGGGTAAGGTTCTGTATGTTCCTACAATTCCTAAGAATTTGATAAGTGTAGGACAAATTGTTGAAAAGGGATATGAAGTAAGATTCACTAATGAAGGGGTATACGTGGAAGATCCCAGTCAAGGGTATAAACAGATTGTTTCAGGAAAGAAAGAAGGAAGACTGTTTACACTTAAGATTCAAGGTAACATTGGTCAGGCCATGTTTACATATGGACAGAAAATTTCTGAGTTAGATCTTTGGCACAAGAGGCTTGGACATTTCAATGAAAGAGGTATTAAAGATATGGTTAATAATGGTTCAGTGCTTGGATTGCCTAATGTTGCAGGTCAACATATGACATACAAATGTGAGGCATGTCAGTTTGGTAAGGCTCATAAGAATTCTTATACCAAGCATGGTTTTATGCACTCAGAGAAGCTTGAGTTGGTACACACAGATGTGTGGGGACCATCAAAGGATTTCAGTATAAATGGATCAAGATATTATGTGATTTATGTTGATGATGCTACCAGATGGATCACTATCTATGTGATCAAGGATAAGTCAGAAGTATTCAATACATTCAAACATTATCATGCGTATGCAGAAAGAACTACAGGTCATAGACTGAAGAGACTAAGATCAGATGGAGGGGGAGAGTATTTCTCTAACGAATTCAGTGATTACTTATGGAATGCAGGTATAAAAAGGGAAGTTACTTGCAGATATTCTCCTCAACAAAATGGTGTTGCAGAAAGAAGGAACAGGACTATTGTTGAGTTTGCAAGGTCCATGATGAATGAGAAAAATTGCCCTAATTATTTGTGGGCTGAAGCTGTAAACACAGCTACTTATTTGGTCAATAGGTTACCATGTAAAGCCTTACAGGGTATGACACCATATGAAGCTTGGTGGGGTAAAAGACCTACCCTAGATCATTGCAGAGTATTTGGATGTGTGGCATTTGCATATGTGCCATCACAATTAAGACACAAATTGGAACCTAAGGCTGAAAAATATGTTTTCATTGGTTATGATGACAGATAGATGGGATACAGGTTGTGGAATCCATCCACAAAACATTTTCTGGTTTCGAAAGATGTTACGTTTGATGAGCAAAGTTCTTGGTATGCAGGAACAGTTAATAATAATACAGGTGATGAAGAAGAAGTGAGTCAGAAGAAAGGTAAATCAAAGGTTCAAATAATTGATGAAGAAGAAAATTATGAAGTGCAGGAAGAAGTTGAAGAAAGCTCAAGATTTGATCCTGAGTGTGAAGAACCAGAAACCTCAAGGACTGGAGAACTCAGAAGGTCATCAAGAAATAGATGGCAACCTACAAGGTACAGTTATGATACTTCATTTCTGGCCACGAAAGATTATGCTTACATAGTGAAAGCAGATGAAGACCCTTCTACATATGAAGAGGCAAAAGGTAAGGAAAAATGGGAAAAAGCTATGCAAGAAGAACATGATGCATTGGTGGAAAATCAAACATGGGATTTAGTTCCTAAACCAAATAGCCAGAAGATTATTGGATGCAAGTGGGTCTACAAGACCAAAAGATTTGCAGATGGAAGTGTGTCTAGATATAAAGCTAGACTTGTTGTCAAAGGGTTTGCTCAGACTTATGGAGTTGATTATGATGAGACTTATAGTCCAGTGGCAAAGATGACAACCATCAGAACACTCATAGCTGTTGCTGCGAGCAAAGGTTGGAAGTTATGTCAGTTAGATGTAAAAAATGCTTTTCTGAATGGTTATATTTCAGATGATGTGTTCATGGAGCAACCTCAAGGGTTCAGAGATAAAAGGTATCCAGATCATGTGTGTAAGCTCAAGAGAGCTTTGTATGGCTTGAAGCAAGCGCCAAGAGCGTGGAATTATAGACTTGTAAAGTTCTTGAAAGAACTTGGTTTTCAGGCGTCTGAAGCAGATAGTAGTCTGCTTATAAAAGCAAGTGATAATGGTTTCATATACATGTGCATATATGTTGATGATATAATTCTTAAAGGAACGGATGAGTCAGGTATACAAAGACTCAAGAAGCAAATGGAAAAGGAGTTCAAGATAAGTGACTTGGGAAACTTGTCTTACTTCTTGGGTATGGAGATCACATATACTCAGCATGGAGTATTCGTGACCCAAGAAAGATATTTGAAGAACTTGTTAATCAAGTTTAAAATGAATGATTGCCGGATAGCACCTACTCCAATGGAGGTGAACCACAAACTGAGTAAGTTTGGAGGTGAAGAATTCAAGGACGTGAGACAATATCAGAGTTTGGTTGGTAGTCTGATTTATGCTACTTTAACCAGACCTGATTTATCATATGCAGTAGGAGTATTGTCTCAATTCATGCACTGTCCAAGGAAAGAACATTGGATTGCAGGACAAAGGGTGTTGAGGTACATTAAAGGTACACTCAAAGAAGGTTTGTATTATGGTTTTACATCAGATACAAACATCAAAATATACAGTGATGCAGATTGGGCAGGTAATCCAGATGACAGAAGGTCAACCTATGGATACATGTGTTATGTGGGAGATAAGCTAATCTCATGGTGTTCCAAGAAGCAACATACAGTTGCTTTGTCTTCTACTGAAGCTGAGTACAAAGGCATGGTTGAAGCAGCAAAGGAAGTGATTTGGCTAAAGATCTTAATGAAGAATTTTGACGCTATACAGAGGACTCCAATTATATTTGGAGATAATATGAGTTCATTATATTTAGCTGCTAATCCTGTTTTTCATGCCAGGACTAAACACATTGAGATTCAGTATCACTTTCTAAGAGAGAAGGTGATGGATAAAGAGATTGAAGTAATTCATACTTCAACGAAAGATCAGATAGCTGATATGCTTACAAAAAGTTTGGATGGACCTAAGTTACAAAGGTTTAAAGATATGGCAGGAATAAAGAAGACAGAGAAAAACTCAATTGATGATTGAGGGGGAGCTGTTGGTGCAAGACAATCAACAATTGAAGGTCTTTAAGTCCGCAGAGATTTCAGTAAAAATTTCTTAAAAAAGGTCACCGGAAGATCACCGGAAGGTCACCGGAACAGTACCGGAAGGTCACAGGAAAGTCACCGGAATGTTACCGGAAATGATTGCTTTTACAGTTTTCAGTTCATGAAGAGTTGAAGGATGAAAGGAGGAAGAAAAGAACAAAGTTTGAAGCTTGGAAGAAGAACCGGAAAAAGTTGTACACATATGTACAGTAGTATAGCCAGTGTTATAAGCTTGTACAAATTTATCTATAAATACCTGGAAAATATTGAGGCGCATAGAATAGATGAGAGAGAATGAGAGGCGAGGAAGAATGAGAGGTGTATAGACCTGAGAAGAGAGACATACGTGAGAAGTATGAGAAGAATGAGAAGTTAGATGTCATGAGACATATGGAAAGTTAGTTGAGTTTTTCTCTCATCACTCAACTGTAACTTTCTGAATAATCGAAGAAATACTGCGCCGAAATTTTTGTGTGTTCTTCATCTGTGATAGATGATCTGTGAAATCCTTTTGAGGATATCTAAGTCTATAGTTAATCAATCTATAGCTTAAGTTTCAGAGTTTGATTGTAAACAGAAACCGAGAATTGTCAGTAGGAACATTCATATGTGTTGAGTGTTCAAAGTTTACTGAAACAGGCGCATTTTCGGTGATCAATGTTTTGATCATTTCTCAGTGCATACTTTAAAGTTTTGCATGAGTGAGAGCTTAATCTTTAAGTTAGAAGATAAGCTACTTGTAACCAGAAGCATTTGCTTAAACGGGTTCTATTCAAGGAGAACCAAGTTTTAGAAGTTACAGGTGTGAAGTCGACTGTTCAGAGTAACAGTTTCAGACATAGATAACTTGTGAAGATTAATTTGAGTAAATTGTGCAGCAGAATTTTTGTGTTGTGAAGTTTGTGACTTGCTCTTGGTATAGAGGTGCTCTAATCACAAGAGTAGGTTATTCTGAAGGAGATTAACATTCTCCAACAAGGAAGACATACAAAGAGTATCAAAAGGATCAGAAGGAGCAACATTCGAAGTAAAGGTACATTCATTATCTGTAAAGGTTAAAGATTTGAAGCTACAGGTGAAGTAAAGATGGGAGATAGTCTCCAAATTGAGAAGCTGGATAGAGAGAACTATCCTGCATGGTCTATGAGGATGGAAGCTCATCTTATGAGCAAAGATTTGATAGGATATATCACAGGAGATGAAGAAAAGCCAGAATTCAGAGATCCTAGTGTTCCAACTAGGGAGGAGCTTGCAGATTTGAAGAATTGGATGAAGAAGGATGCTCAAGCAAGAAGCATCATCTACATGGCAGTCAATGACTATTTGCTTCCTCACATTAGAGGACTTGAAAGTGCATGTGACATTTGGAATGCTTTGGAAGAGCATTTCCAAAATACAACCAAATCAAGGAAGGCTTCACTATGGGCAGAGTTTACTACCTTCAAGAAGAAGGCCTCACAATCAATTTCTGATTATGTGACAAAGATGAAGGACATTGCAGATTCTTTAGGTGCAGTGGATGAAGATATTGAAGAAGACAAATTGGTAAGACAAATACTCACAGGGCTAAGAGGAGATGAGAAGTGGAAGCCTTTCATTTTATCTACAGAACTTTCATTAGATCACTTTACTCCTGACTTGAATCAATTGTTAGGTCATATGCTAACTTTTGAGAATGATGTCAAAGGAGATGTTGATAAGAGTGCAGGTCATGCAATGTATTCTAAAGACAAGAAGAAAGCCAACAAAGGGAAGCAACAATCAGGTGAAGAAGAAGGTACTTCAAACCAAGCAAACTTCATGAGAGGAAGAGGAAATGGCAGAAGTAGAGGAAGAGGCAGAAACAACAAAGAGAATGTAAGAGCTTGTTGGATATGTGGTAAGACCAATCATCTATCTCATGATTGTTGGCATAATAATCAAAACAATGGTAATTATCAGAACTTTAATCAAAGAGCAAGAGGTGGTAGATTTCAGAGAGGAAACTTCAGAAGTAGAGGTGGTAGGAATTCTTTTGGAAGAGGTGGAGGAAGAAACTTCCAAAGTCAATCCTATAATAACACCTACTACAACTATGCATCAGATCAAAAGGAGGACTCGACTCTCATTATGAATACATGTGAAACTTCACATGAGGACATGAGAGTGTTTTATATTGATTCAGGATGTAGTAATCATTTGAGTGGAAATATTGCTTTGATGACTGATCTAGATCATAATGCAATTAATCATACAGTTCAGACAGGTGATAATACAAAGCATAAGGTAAAGTCAATTGGTTCAGTCAAAGCTAAGGATGGGAGCACTCTTCTGAGTAAGGTACTTTATGTTCCCACAATTCCAAAGAATTTGATCAGTGTAGGTCAAATTGTGGAAAAAGGTTATGAAGTAAGGTTTACCAATGATGGAGTTTATGTGGAAGACCCTAGTCAAGGGTATAAACAAGTTATTGCAGGAAAGAAAGAAGGAAGGCTCTTCACATTGAAGGTACAAGGAAATGTTGGACATGCTATGTTCACATATGGAGAGCAGAAGGTGTCACAATTGGATCTTTGGCACAAAAGACTTGGACACTTTAATGAAAGAGGTATCAAAGAAATGATTAACAATGATTCAGTGCTTGGAATGCCTAACATTGCAGGTCAACACATGACATACAGATGTGAGGCATGTCAATTAGGTAAGGCTCATAAGCAATCCTACTCCAAGCATGGGTTTATGTATTCAGAAAGACTTGAATTGGTGCATACAGATGTGTGGGGTCCTTCAAAGGACTTTAGTATAAATGGTTCAAGATATTATGTCATATATGTTGATGATGCTACCAGGTGGATCACAATTTATGTGATTAAAGAAAAGTCAGAAGTGTTTAATACATTTAAACACTATCATGCATATGCAGAAAGGATTACAGGTCAAAAATTGAAGAGACTAAGGTCAGATGGAGGGGGAGAGTATTTTTCAAATGAGTTCAATGATTATTTGTGGAATGCAGGTATAAAGAGAGAAGTCACTTGCAGGTATTCTCCTCAACAAAATGGGGTAGCAGAAAGAAGAAATAGGACTCTTGTTGAATTTGCAAGGTCCATGATGAAAGAGAAAAGTTGCCCAAATTATTTGTGGGCTGAGGCTGTTAATACAGCTACATATTTGGTTAATAGATTGCCTTGTAAAGCTTTGCAGGGTATGACACCATATGAAGCTTGGTGGGTGTAGCTCAGTGATGAGTAGCACCTCCTTTAATGTCAATCCGGGAAGACGTGAGGATGGTATGAAGACCTCGAGCAAGTGGCGGCACAAGTGCGTGAGTGAGAAGCACACAAGCATGCACACACATACACACACACGTGCACACACGGCAAGACAAAGAGAGAGAATCAATGGAGTTCTTTAGATTACTTTCAAAAGCTCTTACAAGTTCGTTTCAATTACAATCTAACCTCAAAAATGAGCTCTCTAGCTCTTTTTATAGTTTTTGACTAGCTTTGGCCCTGTCCAGACCTAGTGTCCGGCCTAGTTAAAAATTAGGTTCCAGGGCTTATTTGAGGGCTCAAACGAAGTCTAAAAATTATGAAATTTGGTACGATGGTACTTCTAATACTCCTCAAGCTCGAGGACTCCTCGGCTTGCACAAAATGGAGTCTATTCTACCAAAAACGGGATTTACAATGTTTGTGTAGTGATTAAAATCACTTGAGTTGTACATAACCCATGGGAAAAAATGATCTGACCTTGTTGTCGTATCGTGCATGATTCCTCTGTTGCTTTGTGTGCCAACACTCCCCCCTTCCTAGCGTCTGTCGCCCTTGACAGACCTTTGTTCTCGCGGGTGGTCGATGTAATATTGGATGACATTGGTGGCCAGTTCATGTTCGCCTATCCTTAAGCCTCTTGCTAGATCGGCTTCCAATGCCTCCCAATTTATTGCAGCGGGGGTCTCTGGTTGCGGGGTGGTGTAGAACTCTGAATACATTGCTTGTTCACAAGCAAACAGTTGAAGCAGATGTGTCGGCTTTGGTGCGAAAATCTCCGAGTGATACTCCCAGAAACCTGATCTGAACATTTCTTCGAAGGTCTGTTTGTAGCAGGCGGGGAGGTATTTGATGCGTGCATGCCAAGCGTAAGCCACACGGATACTGGGGGTGGTGCTCATGTCATACACCAAGTCGTAATTTCCATTGCTAAACCCCGGAAGACGTACCTGTGGTGCGGCTGCATTTCTAAAGGTCTTCAGCACTACTTGCATCATATCTAAGATTTTAAGCATCATTTGCGCTGCTACATCTTGCATGGGCTTCAAGCGCGGCATCCAGTGGCGAATGGTTCCCATCATATATGCTACCGATGGTGGTCCTTGTGGTGGCACGATGTACGGGTAGTTCAACCATTCCTTGCATTGCGCATTGTTCTGTACCTTGATATTAAATGCCTTCCACGACCTGCGGCGGGGGACTGGACCGTAGCATGGGTTGTACAGGAGGTGCAACGGCGCGTTGTTCCATGTGCGTAGCATTTCTGGATAGGTCTCTAAAAGTTTCTGCCGCCATGTGGGTTGACGAATCTTGCCTTTTCGCACCTCTGGAGGAAGGTCTTCGGATTGAAATTGGGTCGCAAAAGTAGGAATCTGACCCGTGACTCTTTGTATTTCTGCATTATAATCAGCCAAGAGAATATAATATGGCCTGTACTGGAGTTCCAATGAGAGAATCAGGCGTCGCGATGACAGGTTCTGAAAGTAAGCTGATTGTAACACCGTCTCCTCTATGACCCTCATGGCCTGATTTTGCACTACGGTGCGCTCTTCGTGCGAACTCCCGATTTCCTCCACTTGTCGTAACCATGGCGGCCGTGGTGCCTCGAACGTGTCCTGCGCTTCCTCTGTTTGTTGGCCTCCTGGGAATGGTTGCGGATCATATTCTTCATCAAACGTTTGTTCCACAGGAATTTGCACAACTTCTTCGTCCGTGGGAGCCTCCGGAGGGGAAGATGGTCTCTCATATTGTAGTAGGCGTGTTTGCAATTCAGTTACCTGTTTCTGGAGATCTTTTATGGCCTCTGTGTTTGAGAGAAGCGAGGCCGCAGAGGGGGTGGTTGGAGGGGCAGTTGTTGGTCCTTGTTGGTGTTCCTGCTTCAGTTGTCCTAGCTCCTCCGATAGCTTATCATGTGCTTCGAGCAGCATGGCATAATCTTCCAATATAATCTTGATATTATCGGGGGTCACTGCTTGAAACTTGGATGGGCTGATGGGTGCCCCCGGTGTGCTCTCAATAGCTGCCTCCAGGTTCTCTTGATTTTGTATTTGCAGACGTCTGTTCTCTTCCTGAGCAGCCGCAAGATGTCGTTTAAGTAGCGCCATATTTCGCTGAAGTTTTGAGTTGCGTTCCAGCTGTGTCCGTAGGTGACCTTCTACCACCTGCACTGCTTCTTGATCTACATTCTGTAGCTGTACCTCCAATATATTATGGGCGTCTTGGAGGGTTTGGAACTGTGTGTGGAGGCGAGCGTTCTCCTCTTCTAGTGCCGCAAGGCGGTGCTGTAGTGCCGCTGAGTGCTCTTGCAGGCGTGCGTTTTGTTGCTGGAGCTGAATGTAATCTGTTCTTAAATTTGATATACAAGCCAACATGGTGTCCAATGCATTACCTATAGATGAGTGGGGGGTGTTTATCGTGGAAGATGCATGGGAAGGGAATTGGGGAAGGGAGACAGTGAATGATGTGTCTACGAAAGTTGTGTGTGTGGGTGAAATTGGTGGAGGGGGAATGGGAGGAGGTGAAACCGTGGGTGGAGGTGCCGTGGGTGGTGAAATGTCCATGCCTTCCGGAGTGGGTGTTAGTGTGGGGCCTGCCATATACATTGGTATGGTAGGTGGTGTGTGTGTGGAAGTGGTGAATAGATGCGAAGTGGGGTGGGGAGCTGAAAAGGCAGGGAATGGTTGAGAGCCTGGTTGAAAAGCTCTAGCAAAAATGTCCTGGAGGGATTGTAGAAATGGAGAAAGGGATATCGGGGGTTGGGGTCGTAAATTTGAGAAGGGTGGAAAGGGTTGCGTGGTAGTAGGGAAGCCCATGAATGTGGATCTGGGGTCAGGGTGGCCCGTGGCTGAAGGCATTGGGGATGGTTGTCCTAGGGCAGGCTCGGGAAGGGTTTCAGTGGGTTGTGTAGTGATGGGGTTTGCGTCAAAGATCGGGTTATCAATGGTAGAGAATAGGGTGGCACTAGAGATGGGAGTACGAAAGATGAAGGTTGGGTCAGGGGGTTGAGTGGTCGATGGGATTTCCGCTGTCTCTGTTCTAGGAGGTGATGGTGGGGGAGTAGGTGGTAGTGGTTCGGTGGACTCCTCATGGGTGGCTGGGTGCTGTTGGCTAGCTGTTTGGGAGGTTGTCCTGATAGTTTCAGGTGTAGTAGGCGGCTCTTCTGCAACTGTAACGGGCATTTGGATATTTTTACCTGAGCGAGGTCGTGTCTGGAACCTTCGTGGGTCATATTGAACTGAAGGCCTCTGAATGGCAGTGCGCACAGCTTCTACAACTCCATATGTTTCTGCCATCAATAAGAGACCCTCCCTGTACTCTGAGTCAACTCCCGCTTCTTCCAACAACTGAGTCATAAGTACTCTGCTGCTTTGTTCAGTGAGTAATTGCTGCGATCGCACTCTTTCCATAATCTGATACAGCCTTCGGAGTTCTGCTGTATATGCTGGGGCTTCAGTGGTGTCCTCTTCATACGCTTCTTCTTCTTCCGGGTGTCTGTGTTGTTGACTTTGCTGAGCGTCACTCCAATGGACATGTCTACCATCTGTAGACTTTCTTCTTCTTCGTGAGGATGTGCCCTGCTCCTCTGCCTCTGAATAAAACTCCACATCAGAGAGTTGTGTGCTTTGTAGGAATGCTTCGAAATCCTGGGGGTCCAGTCCTTCAGCCTCTCCAGTGGCAGCAAATTCGAATTCAGGTGTAACAGGAGGAGCCGATGGGGTGGGTTGTGTCGTAGTGTCAGATTCCGACCTGGGTATCCTAATGGTAAAGGGAGGTACAGTGCCCTCTCTTAATGGTGATGCCTCAGGAGTAGTCAAGACTTCCCTTGTCTGGACACACGGGATCGCGCCCCTCATGCGCTTGGACTGATGTGTGGATGTCTTGAGCCTTTTAAACATTTGTAATTGTGCCCAAGTTAAGGCACGTTCAATGGGGACATCATAGGCTAGGCATCGGTAAATAATGCGTGTGATCGCACAGCATCCGTTCACCACTAATTTCCTAGAAGCCCGTTTGTTTGCTTCATACAACTGATCTATAATCCACACTGGTAGCTTAATAGGTAACGCACCTGCTTCCGCCAAGTAGAGAGCAAACCAGATCTTCTTGTGTGGTTGCGTGAATCGGTCTTGGCCGGGGAAGGCGAAATGTTGCATGCACATGCGGAGAGGGATGGACACATTTGGGGTGAGTGCTGCCATGTCTTTCAGCTTCACTAGTTTCCTGTCCTTCATGTTGGTGGGAACGAGAGCATCCTTTTCTGAGGGTACATGCGTGCCATGCATATTTAAAGCATCACTCACCAGCTCCACAGTAAGTTCAAATCTCTTCAACTCGTTGTTGCCCAGCAATGAGGGGAGAACAAATGATCCGGGTTGGTCCTTATCTTCATTAGCTTGTAATGTGGAGACCAAATAGTAACATCGGAGGAGATCGGGTTTAGGTAGTGGGGCTTCAAAATATTCCGCCAATCCTGCTCGTTGCCATATGGTATGTAGATCTTCGGTGTTCTGTAAAGTCTCGAACTCCTTGGAGAAAAATTGGAATCGCACCCATGATCTGTCATACTCGCATTTAGACTCCCAGATATACTTGGCCTCACCTAATGGACCGGGCATGCCATTGAACCAATGAGAATTGGCATGAACTCTTTCCGTGATGCCTGTAGGTGGATCTGGCACCGGGAGTTGCAGAAGGTGTAGCATCTCCACTGGTCGTTCCGTCGGGGGCACATCCACGGGTATACTATCCACATCAATTCCCGCAGTAAGTATTCCTACTTGTGAGCCCGAACCTGTCGCTTCTGCCATTTTACTGCTTGTCTTCTGATTCTGTGAGAATATAGAAGCATGTGTTAACATCGTAATGGACAGAATAAATCCGTTGCTGTCCCCGTTACAACATTAACATGAGGCAGGTGATGAGTTAGTGGTTAGTAAGTGCACGAAGACAGTGAGTGTAGTTAACGTTTGTGTATTCCTAGGAGACTAATGCCGTTAGTAAGTGGGGTGAATTTACAAATCGGGGTCGGGGGGTTTATTACAGGTCTTAGACTGCCAAATGCAGTGGATGGGCTTTGCTTTCAGTTTCGTAGGGACTCTAGAGAGCTGTGTCGGTGTCGCCGTTTGGGAATGGGGCCTTTTAGGGACCCACTTATAAGTGATTTTATGCATGCCCATGGGTCTTGGTGTGTTCCTAAGTGTTGAGCACGAGGGAATTCTGGTTGTACTTGTAGAAGGGTTATGCTGCATAGGTTGTGGCCTTGGCGTAACTACTTGTGCCCTCAAGCAAGCCTTAGGCACCCAAATTTGTCTAGATTGTGGGCTTGCCTTCATCGACTTCTTGGGCACCCAAATAGATTTTACTTTAGCAGAAGAACTTCTGAAAGACGTCTTATTAGCGTCGTGTTGTTGGTTACTAATAAGAGGCTTTGCCCGCGTAGTTGACGGTGGTGCACCCGGTCGTTCGCCTTTCCGCACCCACACCTGGATTATTTTCTGGGACATTCTGCTGCGCAGGTATTTTTGATCTCGGACATAGGTAGTACTCTGCTTCTTCTGCTTGTGATCCGCCTTTGGTTGCTGCCTCCTTCGGGCCTTTGGAAAAGAAGGGAGATCCGTTGCATCCCTGACTCCTTTTTTGCAAATGTCATTCCTCTGCAACACAGGGTTTTGAACAAGAACAGCATGGTCATCTTCATGTGTACCCCTGGAAGGACCAGGAGTCTGTGCCTTTCCTAGTTCCTTGAGTGCTCCATTGTCTAATTCTACTGTAACTCGACTATGACTGACCCAAACCTAGAGAAGTCCACTTCTTAGGTTTAGATTGACTGCTCGGTCATAGATCCAATCTTGACCCAAGACGAGAGGTTCAGTGAGATCCTCATCTTGACACACTAGTACTTTAACGGTCATTGCCTCATCGTGAATGTAGAGGGGAAGTTCCACCTCGCCCATGCAAGGGGTTTCCACGCCTCCCAATCCTATGAGATATGCTTCCACAGGATTGACAGTTAACTGCAACTCTTGACAGTAAGACAATTTAACAGCGCTAGTGGCGGCACCTGAGTCAATCAAGGCTCTTACGGTCCTTGCACTCTGTCCTTGTCCTATATCTATGGTTATGAAAGGACGTCTATCAATTATTCTACTCGAGCTTGTTCCTGCAACTTCACACATGGCCATGGGATATCCTTGATCTGCATGGTCGACTGTTGTAGTCATATCTCGGCCTTGTCTGCGTAACTTCATCCTTCTGATGCGTTCTAAAGCCTCTGCTTGAGCCTCTTCTCGAATGCGCTTTTCTTCCTCTTTGCGTTTCTTAGCAGTGTTGAGTCGGCTGAGCATTTCCTCCGTGAGGGGTTCCTGATACAACTTGACTCTGCAACCGCTAATATAGTTTGGGAGAACGTCACCCTCTAACGTGGCTAGTTGTATTGCTCCGCTCGTGGAGATCCTATTGATGATCATAGGTCCGTAGCCTCTCTTTTCTAGCTTCCTGGCGTGTTGTTTTAGTGTATAAACTAAAACTAAATCTCCTGCTTTCAAGCCCTTATCCTTCACATGGGCATCGAAATATGCCTTCTGTCTCTTCTTGGCTGCATATATTCCTGCAGCGGCTCTCAGTCTTGTTTCCCCTAATCGTTCAAGGTCAAAGATCCTAGAGGAGAGCTCATGACCTGTCCATTCGTGCTCTTGTGCTACTTTCAATGTAGGGATCAAGAAGTCCAAAGGTAACACAGCGTTTTGACCGAATACCATCTGAAAGGGGGTGGCTTGGAGTACCGTTTTGTAGGCAACTCGGTATGCCCAAACAGCATGGTGTAGCTGTTTGTCCCAATCAGAGCGTTTAGTGTTCACCAATTTCGTCAGTACATTGCATAAAATCTTATTAGTGCTCTCAGCTTGTCCATTAGCTTGAGGGTGATAAGGGGCAAACTTCTTGTGTATTACCAAGAATTCTTGGAGTAGATTTTCAATCACTTCGTTCAAGAAATGAGTGCCTCTATCACTTACAAGCTCTATGGGTAGCCCATATCTCGTGAATACATTCTCAAACAAGAATTTGGCCGTTGTTTGAGCATCGTTCTTTGTCGTAGCCTTTACCTCTACCCACTTGGTGAGATAATCTGTCGCAACAATGATGTATTCTGCATGAGAACCCTTAGCTGGGGGGTTAATAGGACCTACGAAGTCTATTCCCCACTTAGAGAATGCACGTCCACCCATCATAGGTTTCAGTGGCATTTCATCTTTGCGTATAGGATACTGAGTCCTTTGACAGACATCACACCGTTTCACATAGGTATGTGCATCCATGTGAAGTGTAGGCCACCAGAAGCCCGCAAATAGGATTGCCTTGATCACCCGATCCGGTCCAAAGTGTCCTCCTGCTACGCCTTGGTGAGCAGTTTCCAAGATCTTGAGATATTCACTTTCATGGACACATAACCTCAGGTAACCATCTTTACCGAGCTTATATAGATTATCACCAATGAGTGAGTAATCCAGGGCTTCTTGTTCTAAACTCCTTTTCCTAGCCAGAGTCATGTCTGGAGGGAATGTGTTTGTCCTCAGGAATGATACTAGTGGTTCGCTCCAATCTGGCGCAATGGATACTTGATAAAGAGTGGCATGTTCCACTGGTGGTTTAGTGCAACAGATTGGGCATTCCTTGCACAACTTTTGGACATCCGCTTCCATAGTTGGCCAATGCACTCCGAATCTCTTTAGAGTCTGCAACGTTCGTTGCTTTGAATGGTGTTGCTCTAACGCACCTACATGTGCTAGTTGCAACCACTTAGCGTACTCATCCTCTTCTACACAACAAGCCAAGATCCCTTGATCTGTGTGCTTGTACATGCTTCCTGCCATGATGTGGTACTTCTGGGCTTTTACAACCTCTCTATTCCGTGTGTTTACGACTGGATGATTAGGCCCGTAGGTCAAAACTGGTACCAATGGCTTAGCCCACTGCGGTATAACTTCCAAATTAAACAAGTAAGCATCAGGAAGGTCATCTGACACTCCTTGTGGGGCTTCTCCCGATGTGAGCCTAGAGAGATGATCTGCTCTCAAGTGAGTCCTACCTTTTCTTACCACAACCTCAAAATCGTATTCCATTAGCAAGAGAAACCATCTTACTAATCTTCCCGTATTGCATGGCTTGTTCACTAGGTACAACAATGCCTGATGATCAGTAAAAAATTTAAACTTATTTGCAAGCAAATAGTGTCTAAATTTCTTGACTGCATATACCATGCCTAATCCTTCGCGCTCCGTAGTGGTGTAATTCCGTTCAGCCGCATTCAATTGTCTACTGGCATAGGCAATTGGAAGATCCATATTTCCTTCACCAGTAGGTTGTGCAAGTACACATCCAATAGCATAATTGGATGCATCAACATGAACATGGAATGGCTTATTCCAATCTGGTGTGGTCAAGATTGGTGCTGAACATAATCTTCGTTTAAGCTCTTGGAAGGAATTCTCACATTCATCCGTCCACTCAAAGTTTGTCAGAAGTCCGTACATGGGCTTTGCAATGACAGCATACATGTGTATAAATCGTCGATAATAACCACAATGCCCCATGAAAGCTTGTACTTCCTTGACATTCTTTGGCCTAGGTAGCTCTGCTATGGCTCTCACTTTCTCTTCGTCTGTAGATATGCCATTCTTTGACACTATGTGTCCTAGAATCTTACCTTGCCTGACCATAAAAACGCACTTTTCTGGGTTCAGGCAGACTTGATATTCTCTACATTTGTCAAAGATTTGTCTGAGTTCAGGAATATGAGTTTGTCTAACATTGGAATGAGCACAAAGATCATCAACATAGACTTCTAAACTCTTCCTCAGGAACTCCTTAAACACATGGCACATCAGCCTCTGGAAGGTGGCTGGTGCATTGGTAAGCCCAAATGGCATTACTCTAAAAGCAAAAATACCCCATTCTGTGGCAAAGGCTGTCTTATGCTGATCCTCTGGAGCTATGGCTACTTGATTGTAGCCAGAAAATCCATCAAGGAAGCTGTACACTTCCTTGCCTGCCACTCTTTCTAAGAGATGTTCTGTGATAGGAAGCGGATAGTTATCTCGAATTGTGGCTGCATTAACCTTTTTCAAGTTAATGCACACACGCAGCTTGCCATTCTTCTTGGGCACCACTACGATGGGGGATACCCATTCAGTGTGCTCAATTTCATAGATAAATCCAGCTTCGACCAGTCTATCTATCTCCTCCTTGATCTTAGCAGCGTAATTATCATTATATGTATAAGGCTTTTGCTTAGAGGGTTTGGCATCTGAGGTCATGGGAATGGTGTGTGAGCATATCTCGGGGTCTACACCTTTCAAATCCTTGTAACTCCAAGCGAATACATCTCTGTATTCTCTTAGCAAGGCAATCAATTCGTGCTCTTCTTCCGCTGTTAGGTCATGACCTATGTACGCACATCTCTCCTCTCCTTCTTCTAGGGCCACTACTATTTTCTTGGTGGTTTCTTTGTTATCATAGGCCTCTCCTGATTGTGCCTCTCGTTTAGGCATTCTTATCATGACTCTCCTGTCATCTATCTCATACTTCTTAAAATTTTCTGGGACCTCAAACAAAGATTCTTCCTCTTCTGGTAAGGCTTCTCTCTTCTTTCGTTTCTTTCCTTCTTCCTTAGGGGTCATATGCGTTGCTAATCTTACATCATTTGTAACCTCTCCATGCCTCTGGGGTTGAAATTCTATTTCATGGAAGTATTCTTCATCTGATGCAAATGGAGGGTCCATAATGATTGACTCTAGATCGGAGTCACTTGCATCCTCAAATGCATCAGGGCTAGGTTCGCATTCTTCTAAAACTGCCTCTCCCATGATTGGCTCTATGGAAAAGACTGAAATGTCATAGCCATCCTCATCACAGTGAGGTGTCCATTGTTCTTCATTGATGGCTACGTCCATTGTGGCTAAAATTTCCGCCCAACCGTGAGGTTCAAATTCTTCGTCTGGAAAAACTACAGGTGCATAGGCTGGGTCTTGGATTGATCTATGGGTTTCTTTCGCACCTACCTCTCTGGCTTTCTCTCTCTTCTCTTCTTCTACTGCTACCTTGCACATCCATAAGTGGGTGTCTTCATGCATCCATGAGGATCCAGACCCTATGGAATGCACCGATTCTGTATCATCTTTGGTTCTATGGATGGGATTCCATTGGATAGGAGGAACATCTCTATGAGAATAATCCTTGAGATTGACTTTGGTTGTAACACCTAAGTGCTGCAGGTACAAAGAATTGGTCCCCCAATCCTGTACCACTTGCAACTGTCGCATGAATGGTCTTCCTAAAATCATCTCATAGGCATGATTTTTGCTGAAGTCACATATGGCAAAGGTATGTTCAAACTCGACACCACAAGTGGTGAGAGTTATTCCTTCTAGCAATCCTAGGGGTCTCTCTATGTGACCATCGGCCATTTGCAATTTCATTCTCGTTGGCCTGAGTGCTGGCTTGCCCCAACGCTTCCATAAGGAGGTGGTGGCAATTGCCACTCCTGCACCTGAGTCCAAAATTGCCTTCGTGGTGTAGTCCTGGTAGGTGATGGGAAGATAGGTGTTCCCTTCTTCACCTTCACACATATCCCCTATCTTATCCAAGGGAATTTCTGGCACTGTCCTATGGGATCCTACCTGGGAGCGAGGTTTTGCTATCTCTGGTACTTGTTTGGCTACATGTTTCCATAATTCAGGTCTAACCTTGAGTAGCTCTTCTAACTTGAGATTACACTGCACGTTAGTGTTCTTCACTACCTCTGTGTTCCTAGGTATGACTGAGTCGTCGTTCCTTACCATGACTGTGGGTGCTCTCATACATGTGGACTTTGCTTCCCATGGGCCTGTGAAGTGGGGTAGCTCTTGTATGGAATTAGACTCAAAGTCTAATCTCTCGTGAGACTGAACACTCTCATGCTCCCCGTAAATAGATGGGATGTCTTGTGGGAATTGGTCGTGTGCATCGTCCACAAGTTCAAAAGGAGGGGCGACCTCGCTTTCGTTATCCCATTTGTCTTCTTGAATCTCTCGTAGGAAGTCTGGTGCAAACCGATTCATAGAAGAAGAAGTGTCTGGCTCCGTAGAATTGGGCGCATAAGCAACCTGGGAAGGAGGGCTTATTCTATTGTTGACTCTCTCCTCGTTCTTGCAAATGGCTGGAGCACAAGCTTCTTGGGGAGGATTACTTATTCTATTACTTTTCCGAACAGGCTCACACATTCCCTGAGAAGGAATGTAGGCAACCTGTGGAGGTACTTGAGCTTTCGAGGGAGGCTCATCTGCCTTTTGGGGGGGAAGATAAGCTTCTTGAGAAGGCACATGGGCTTCCTGAAGAGGCTGGCTTATCCGTTCTCTTCCCCTTTCCTTTCTTTGAGGGGCAGTTTCCTTTTCTGACTGTGCGATTAGCCTCTCTATTCTTTCTAAGGAGGGGAAGTTGTCTGGTTTAGTGGAATTGGCCACATAAACTTCCGATTGGGAATGATTCATGTTTTTGCTTGCTTTTTCTTGGTCTTGATTTTTTTCTTCCTTGTCATATCTTGCAATTATCCTCTCTAACTTCTCTAGGAATCCATCCAAGTGTAATTGTGTTTTGGCTGAGCCCGAGTAATTGAAAAGGCGGCTGGCTTCAAACATAGTCTGAGCCAATGCGACCATTTTCGCGCACAGTTTGGTTCTTTCTATCTCTAGGTCAGCTCTAGGATAGCACTTGTCATGATCCGTGACGTTTGGCCCTTCTTGGATTCTGGCCTGATATGCTTTAAGCATCATGTCTATGTCTTCAGGAGTGGGATCGGCTAATACTGATCCTGTTTGGGGTGGTGGGTGGGTTACGTGGGGTGTCTTAGAGGGTGAAGGGATGGAAGGTGATGGGGATGGTAGCGGTGGGAATGTGTGAGAGTGCGGTTGAGATGTGATCTCTATGATTTTAGCCTTGGTTTCTCGTAGACTTTCCTCAAGTTCACTCATCTTCTTTGCCCATTGCCTTTTCATGCGTTCGCGGCTATCTCTCCAAGCTCTTGTTCTCTTTTTATTTTGGCTCTCAGTATCGCTAGTGTCTGGGCTCTTTTCCTCGCCTACCCCTTGGCTTTGCTTCACTGCTTGAGCTCTCGTGACTACCTGTACGGGTGCAGTGGAAGTCACACTTCCGCTGGAATCTACCACTAACTCAATAACATTGATGGGCGTGATTTTTGGCATATTATTGGGGTTCTTTGGGCAATCTCGTAAGAGATGCTCTTTTCCACAATCTTGGCAGAAGCCTTGGATCGTCACTGACTGGGGTTGTGTAGGTGGAGGCAAGGGACAATCACGAATGAGGTGATCTCCTTGGCATCTGTAGCACGGTCCTCTTGGAAATGGGGGTCTTACCTGCCTAGATTGAGGCCTAGGGTTGGGGTTTGCATACATGACGTTCGTGTAATCTGACTCCCAACTAGGTTCACTTGGTTCTTCACTATAGTAGGACTCACCATGTTCTGGAGACTGCATGTAGTAAGCTTGGGGACTATCAACATGTGTAGAATCAAAGCTATGGTCACTCGGATCACTTTCTGAGATCAATGGGGTTACTGGTACTATGGCCCTATTCAGGTTTTCTTCTGCAAGAGCATACTTTACTGGAATCACGTTAGCGGGGTTTGGAGGCTGTTGAGCTAGCACCGGTTGGGGTCTCTGCTGGGCCTGATATTGTGGTTGATAGGATTGTTGGGGTCTAGCATATTGTGGTGGTGGAGGGTACTGGTTCTGGTATCTGCCTTGTTGGTAGGGCTGAGGGTAGGGTTGCCTAACTGCCTGCTTGTTGTATGGGCAATCTTGCGCAGTGTGGTTTGTGTACTTCCGTTCTATGGTGCAGTACTGGCTACTAGGATTAACTTGGGGTTGAGCCATAATGGGACAGACGTTCGCCATATGGTCACCACCGCATGTATAGCACCTTTTCACAGGGGCAAACCTTGGAATTTGTTTGCTAGTTACACCTAATTTCTGGGCCACTTTCTCTGCAAGTTCCTCAATTGATGTGGCTTGTGTGGACGATTGACTAGATGCACTATCTGAATCTTTGTAAATTTTGGACAGCTCTAGCTCTTCTCCTAGGTTATCTTCAATGTCAATGCACATACGTACACACTCTTCTATAGTCCTAGGGTCTTTCAGATACACGTAGGATCTCAATTTTGGACTCAGCAGTCCGTCCAGGAATAAGGCTACTTGTTTGGCAGATGTGGGTAGCTCCGAAATAGGACATCTTTCAAGGTATTGCCTAAATCTTCTTCCTGCAAGTCTCACAGTCTCTTGAGGGGTCTGTTTGAAGTTGTGAATCAATGAGGAGGTATTGTGCCTTATGCCACTCTTAGAGAACTCTACAATGAATGCCTCTAGGAGTTGGTCTATGCTCCTGAACTGACGCTCATCTAATGGCTGAAACCATGTAAGTGCTGTGTTCCTAAGGGTTAGACCGAAGGCATTGTACTGCGTGAACAGATCTTCCACTTGTTCAGCTCTCAAGACTTGCTTGAACTCCGCCACATGATCATAGGGATCTCCTGTGCCGTCAAAGTAATTCTTCATGGACTTAACTAGCTGGGTGGGTCTCAAAGTTCTTGTGTGCTCTCTAGGTCTCGGCAGAGGGAATCCATCTACATTTCTTTGGTTCCTGTGGGCTCTATGCATCTCGGGTTCTACCCTATTCGTCTCTGTTCTCGTTCTTTCTCTGCCCACTGGGTTGGCAAAACTTACTTCCGGTCTATCTCTACTTCTGTCTCTTTGCGTACCATGAGCTTGGGAAGTTCCAGCCCCAGGGTGACCATAGGATACATTTGATCTTGGTTGGGGGAAAATAAATTCGCCCTTCCAAGTGTATGATGGAGAGTGTTAATCTCCAAAAGAACAACCTACTCTTGAGTTTAGAACACCTCTATATCAAGAGTAAGTCAAAACCTTTACTAAATTATAGGTCCAATCTCCAAATTATCAAAATTAAGAAAATCTGTGAAGAAGGTGAAAACACAGAAAAGTCTGCTGCAGAATTTCTTCACATTGACTTATCAAACATGTAAAGTTTTTGATGAAACTTTGTACGAATCATCTCCTAGGGATTGCGCATCACCTCCAAGTTAAATTACTTCAAAAGCTATAGTATAACTTGAGAAATCAATTTCACAAGTTACTTATGTCAGAAACTGTTACTCAGAACAGTCGATTCTGCACCCCTAACTTGATAACTTTGGTTCTCACAATGTCAAACCCGTTTTGCCAAATCCTTTTGGCTGAAGATAGCTTATCTCTCAACTTAGATTTTAAGCTATCATATGTGTAAAACTTTACACTGTGCACTGAGCACTACTCATTTCTTTGGACTCGAAATGTGCGCCTGTTTCAGAGAGCTGTGAACACTCAATACATGTGAATGTTCCTATCAGCAATTCTCTTCACCTGTTTACAATTAGACTCTAAAATTCAAACCACAGACTCATTAACTAACAACTTAGATATCCTCAAAAGGATTTCACAAATGATCTACCACAGACGGAGTAGACGCAGAAACATCGGGCGCAACATTTCCTTCATTTCAGGAGAAGACTACAACTAAAAATGAGAGAGACTTCAACTTCTTTCTCAACTGTCTATTGACATTTACAATCACTAATTTCTCTATTCCTATGCTCATACATGGTCTCTCTTTGTCTTCTCTCTTCTGCTCTCTACTTGCCCGACATTTTTCAAAAGTATTTATAGACATCTATATACAAACTCTCATCAAAAACATAAGTATATGTAACCTATGTTATAACTAATGTACATATGTGTACATGTCCTTCACTCTTGTAAATGTATCCATTTTCTTCACTCCAAATCTTCAATTGGTGATTGATATGCACCAACAGCTCCCCCTCAATCATCAATTGAGGTTTCTCCTTTCTTCTTTATACCTGCCATGTCCTTAAACTTCTGTAGCTTTGGTCCATCCAAGCTTTTTGTAAGCATATCAGCTATCTGATCCTTTGTTGAAGTATGTATGACTTCAATCTCCTTATCCATCACTTTCTCTCTTAGAAAGTGATACTGAATCTCAATGTGTTTGGTCCTGGCATGAAAAACAGGATTAGCAGCTAAATATAATGAACTCATGTTATCTCCATATATGATTGGTACCCCATGCATAATATCAAGACTCTTCATCAATGTCTTGACCCAAATTACTTCTTTTGCAGCTTCAACCATGCCTTTATACTCTGCTTCTGTAGAAGATAAAGCAACTGTATGTTGCTTCTTGGAACACCATGAGATAAGTTTATCTCCCACATAACACATGTATCCAAATGTAGATCTTCTATCATCTGGATTACCTGCCCAATCTGCATCACTATAAATTTTGATATTTGTATCTGAGGTAAACCCATAATACAAACCTTCATTGAGTGTACCCTTAATGTACCTCAACACCCTTTGTCCTGCATTCCAATGTTCTTTCCTTGGGCAATGCATAAATTGAGACAAAACTCCTACTGCATATGATAAATCAGGTCTAGTTAGAGTAGCATAGATAAGACTACCAACCAAACTCTGATATTGTCTCATGTCCTTGAATTCTTCACCTCCATACTTACTCAATTTGTGATTCACCTCCATTGGTGTAGGTGCTACCCTGCAATCATCCATTTTAAACTTGATTAACAAGTTCTTCAAATACCTTTCTTGGGTCACAAATACTCCATGTTGAGTATATGTTATCTCCATGCCCAAGAAGTATGACAAGTCTCCCAAGTCACTTATCTTGAACTCCTTTTCCATTTGCCTCTTGAGCTTTTGTATTTCTTCTTCATCTGTACCTGTAAGAATTATATCATCAACATATATGCACATGTATATGAAACCATTTTCACTTACCTTGACAAGCAAGCTACTATCAGCTTTAGACACCTGAAATCCAAGTTCTTTTAGGAACTTCACAAGTCTATAGTTCCATGCCCTTGGGGCCTGCTTCAAGCCATACAAAGCTCTCTTGAGCTTGCACACATGATCTGGATACCTTTTATCTTTGAACCCTTGAGGTTGCTCCATGAATACATCATCTGAAATGTAACCATTCAAAAAAGCATTCTTCACATCAAGTTGACATAGTTTCCAACCTTTACATGCAGCAATAGCAATAAGTGTCCTTATGGTTGTCATTTTTGCCACAGGACTATAGGTCTCATCATAATCAATACCATATGTCTGAGCAAAACCTTTGACAACAAGTCTAGCTTTGTATCTAGACACACTTCCATCTGCAAACCTTTTTGTCTTGTAGACCCACTTGCATCCAATAATCTTCTGACTATTTGGTTTAGGAACCAAATCCCAAGTTTGATTCTCCAATAGTGCATCATATTCTTCCTGCATAGCACTTTCCCATTTTTTCTTACCTTTTGCCTCTTCATATGTAGAAGGGTCTTCATCTGTATTCACCATATAAGCATAATCTTTTGTGGCTAGAAATGAAGTATCATAACTATACCTTGTAGGTTGCCACCTATTTCTTGTTGACCTTCTGAGTTCTCCACTCCTTGAGGTTTCTGGCTCTTCACATTCAGGATCAAATCTTGGTGTCTCTTCCACTTCAACCTGCACTTCATTATTCTCTTGCTCATCAAATATTTGAACTTTTGATTTACCTTTTCTTTGATTCACTTCTTCTTCATCATCTGTATTGATTTTGATTGTACCTGCATACCAAGTGCTTTGTTCATCAAATGTAACATCCTTAGAAACCAAAAATTGCTTTGTTGATGGACTCCACAATCTATAGCCCATCTGCTTGTCATCATAGCCAATGAAAACATACTTTTCAGCTTTAGGTTCTAATTTGTGTCTTAATTGTGATGGCACATATGCATATGCCACACATCCAAATACTCTGCAATGATCCAAGGTAGGTCTTTTACCCCACCAAGCCTCATATGGTGTCATACCCTGCAAGGCTTTACATGGTAACCTATTGACCAAATAAGTGGCTGTATTTACAGCCTCAGCCCACAAATAATTAGGGCAATTTTTCTCCTTCATCATGGACCTTGCAAACTCAACAAGAGTTCTATTTCTCCTTTCTGCAACACCATTTTGTTGAGGAGAGTACCTGCAAGTAACTTCCCTTTTTATACCTGCATTCCATAAGTAATCACTGAACTCATTTGAGAAATACTCTCCCCCTCCATCTGACCTTAGTCTCTTCAACTTATGACCTGTAATTCTTTCTGCATATGCATGATAGTGTTTAAATGTATTAAACACTTCTGACTTATCTTTGATCACATAGATAGTGATCCACCTAGTAGCATCATCAACATAAATCACATAATACCTTGATCCATTTATACTGAAATCTTTTGATGGTCCCCACACATCTGTGTGTACCAACTCAAGCTTCTCTGAGTGCATAAAACCATGCTTGGAATATGAATGTTTATGAGCCTTACCTAATTGACATGCCTCACATTTGTATGTCATATGTTGACCTGCAACATTAGGCAATCCAAGCACTGAACCATTGTTAACCATATCTTTAATACCTCTCTCATTGAAATGTCCAAGCCTCTTGTGCCAAAGATCTAACTCAGAGATCTTGTGACCTCCATATGTGAACATAGCATGACCAATGTTGCCTTGAATCTTCAATGTAAATAATCTTCCTTCCTTTTTTCCTGAAACAATCTGTTTATACCCTTGGCTAGGGTCTTCCACATATACTCCATCATTAGTGAACCTTACTTCATATCCCTTTTCAACAATTTGACCTACACTTATCAAATTCTTAGGGATTGTAGGAACATACAAAACCTTACTCAATAAGGTGCTTCCATCCTTGGCCTTCACTGATCCAATTGACTTCACATTATGCTTTGTGTTGTCACCTGTTTGAACAACATGATTAAAAACTTTACTTTCCAAATCAGTCATCAAAGATATGTTACCACTCAGGTGATTGCTACACCCTGAGTCAATGTAGAAGACTCTTTGATCTTCACTCTGCCTTTCACAAGTTGCATTCATTATCAATGTTGAATCTTCCTTTTGATCTGAAGCATAATTGTAGTAGGTGTTGTTGTATTGTTGACTTTGGAATCCTCTACCTGCATTTCTTCCAAAGTAATTTCTTCCACCTCTACCTCTGTAATTACCTCTTTGATTTCTGCCACCTCTTCCTCTTGCATTATAATTTTGACTATATCCATTATTATTCTGAGTATTGCGCCAACAATCATTAGCTAAGTGATTTGTCTTACCACAAATCCAGCAAGCTTTGCCTCCATCTTTGTTATTCCTACCTCTTCCTCTACCTTTGCCACCTCCTCTTCCTCTTAGGAAGTTGGCTTGAGTAGTTGTTCCTTCATCTTCACCTGCTTGTTGTTTTCCTTTGCTATTCTTCTTCTTATCCTTTGAGTACATTGCATGACCTGTACTCTTGTCACCATCTCCTTTAACATCCTGCTCAAATGTTAGCATATGACCTAACAATTGATTTAAATCAGGAGTGAAATGGTCAAGTGATAGTTCTGTAGACAAAATAAATGGCTTCCATTTGTCATCACCTCTCAACCCTGTAAGGATTTGCCTTACCAATTTATCTTCCTCAATGTCTTCATCAACAGCTCCTAAAGCATCTGCAATATCTTTCATCCTTGTCACATAATCTGAGATGGACTGAGAGGCCTTCTTCTTGAAGGTAGTAAACTCTGCCCATAAGGATGCCTTCCTTGACTTTGTAGTGTTCTGAAAATGCTCCTCCAAAGCATTCCATATGTCAGTTGCACTTTCAAGACCTCTAATGTGAGGTAACAAGTAATCATTGACTCCCATATAGATAATGCTCCTAGCTTGAGCATCTTTCTTCATCCAATTTTTCAAATCTGCTAACTCTTCCCTAGTTGGAACACTAGGATCTCTGAACTCTGGCTTCTCTTCTTCTCCTGTGATGTAACCAATTAAATCTTTGCTCATAAGATGAGCTTCCATCCTCATTGACCATGCAGGATAGTTTTCCCTATCCAATTTCTCTATCTGTAGAGCATCTCCCATCTTGTTTCCACCTGTGTATTGAAAACTTCAAGCTTTACAAGCAATGTATGTACCTTTACTTCAAGTTAGACTCCTTTTGCCTTTCTTGATGTCGAGTAGTCTTCTCCTCAGGCTTTTGACTCCAAGCTTTCACTTCTTAGCTCTTCAAATGTTGAACTTCTTGAATCTGCAGCAGTCGGGACCTTCCTTTCCTTGATTTGATGTCTCCTGCTCTGATACCACTGATGGAGAGTGTTAATCTCCAAAAGAACAACCTACTCTTGAGTTTAGAACACCTCTATATCAAGAGTAAGTCAAAACCTTTACTAAATTATAGGTCCAATCTCCAAATTATCAAAATTAAGAAAATCTGTGAAGAAGGTGAAAACACAGAAAAGTCTGCTGCAGAATTTCTTCACATTGACTTATCAAACATGTAAAGTTTTTGATGAAACTTTGTACGAATCATCTCCTAGGGATTGCGCATCACCTCCAAGTTAAATTACTTCAAAAGCTATAGTATAACTTGAGAAATCAATTTCACAAGTTACTTATGTCAGAAACTGTTACTCAGAATAGTCGATTCTGCACCCCTAACTTCTTAACTTTGGTTCTCACAATGTCGAACCCGTTTTGCCAAATCCTTTTGACTGAAGATAGCTTATCTCTCAACTTAGATTTTAAGCTATCATATGTGTAAAACTTTACACTGTGCACTGAGCACTACTCATTTCTTTGGACTCGAAATGTGCGCCTGTTTCAGAGAGCTGTGAACACTCAATACATGTGAATGTTCCTATCAGCAATTCTCTTCACCTGTTTACAATTAGACTCTAAAATTCAAACCACAGACTCATTAACTAACAACTTAGATATCCTCAAAAGGATTTCACAAATGATCTACCACAGACGGAGTAGACGCAGAAACATCGGGCGCAACATTTCCTTCATTTCAGGAGAAGACTACAACTAAAAATGAGAGAGACTTCAACTTCTTTCTCAACTGTCTATTGACATTTACAATCACTAATTTCTCTATTCCTATGCTCATACATGGTCTCTCTTTGTCTTCTCTCTTCTGCTCTCTACTTGCCCGACATTTTTCAAAAGTATTTATAGACATCTATATACAAACTCTCATCAAAAACATAAGTATATGTAACCTATGTTATAACTAATGTACATATGTGTACATGTCCTTCACTCTTGTAAATGTATCCATTTTCTTCACTCCAAATCTTCAATTGGTGATTGATATGCACCAACAGCTCCCCCTCAATCATCAATTGAGGTTTCTCCTTTCTTCTTTATACCTGCCATGTCCTTAAACTTCTGTAGCTTTGGTCCATCCAAGCTTTTTGTAAGCATATCAGCTATCTGATCCTTTGTTGAAGTATGTATGACTTCAATCTCCTTATCCATCACTTTCTCTCTTAGAAAGTGATACTGAATCTCAATGTGTTTGGTCCTGGCATGAAAAACAGGATTAGCAGCTAAATATAATGAACTCATGTTATCTCCATATATGATTGGTACCCCATGCATAATATCAAGACTCTTCATCAATGTCTTGACCCAAATTACTTCTTTTGCAGCTTCAACCATGCCTTTATACTCTGCTTCTGTAGAAGATAAAGCAACTGTATGTTGCTTCTTGGAACACCATGAGATAAGTTTATCTCCCACATAACACATGTATCCAAATGTAGATCTTCTATCATCTGGATTACCTGCCCAATCTGCATCACTATAAATTTTGATATTTGTATCTGAGGTAAACCCATAATACAAACCTTCATTGAGTGTACCCTTAATGTACCTCAACACCCTTTGTCCTGCAATCCAATGTTCTTTCCTTGGGCAATGCATAAATTGAGACAAAACTCCTACTGCATATGATAAATCAGGTCTAGTTAGAGTAGCATAGATAAGACTACCAACCAAACTCTGATATTGTCTCATGTCCTTGAATTCTTCACCTCCATACTTACTCAATTTGTGATTCACCTCCATTGGTGTAGGTGCTACCCTGCAATCATCCATTTTAAACTTGATTAACAAGTTCTTCAAATACCTTTCTTGGGTCACAAATACTCCATGTTGAGTATATGTTATCTCCATGCCCAAGAAGTATGACAAGTCTCCCAAGTCACTTATCTTGAACTCCTTTTCCATTTGCCTCTTGAGCTTTTGTATTTCTTCTTCATCTGTACCTGTAAGAATTATATCATCAACATATATGCACATGTATATGAAACCATTTTCACTTGCCTTGACAAGCAAGCTACTATCAGCTTTAGACACCTGAAATCCAAGTTCTTTTAGGAACTTCACAAGTCTATAGTTCCATGCCCTTGGGGCCTGCTTCAAGCCATACAAAGCTCTCTTGAGCTTGCACACATGATCTGGATACCTTTTATCTTTGAACCCTTGAGGTTGCTCCATGAATACATCATCTGAAATGTAACCATTCAAAAAAGCATTCTTCACATCAAGTTGACATAGTTTCCAACCTTTACATGCAGCAATAGCAATAAGTGTCCTTATGGTTGTCATTTTTGCCACAGGACTATAGGTCTCATCATAATCAATACCATATGTCTGAGCAAAACCTTTGACAACAAGTCTAGCTTTGTATCTAGACACACTTCCATCTGCAAACCTTTTTGTCTTGTAGACCCACTTGCATCCAATAATCTTCTGACTATTTGGTTTAGGAACCAAATCCCAAGTTTGATTCTCCAATAGTGCATCATATTCTTCCTGCATAGCACTTTCCCATTTTTTCTTACCTTTTGCCTCTTCATATGTAGAAGGGTCTTCATCTGTATTCACCATATAAGCATAATCTTTTGTGGCTAGAAATGAAGTATCATAACTATACCTTGTAGGTTGCCACCTATTTCTTGTTGACCTTCTGAGTTCTCCACTCCTTGAGGTTTCTGGCTCTTCACATTCAGGATCAAATCTTGGTGTCTCTTCCACTTCAACCTGCACTTCATTATTCTCTTGCTCATCAAATATTTGAACTTTTGATTTACCTTTTCTTTGACTCACTTCTTCTTCATCATCTGTATTGATTTTGATTGTACCTGCATACCAAGTGCTTTGTTCATCAAATGTAACATCCTTAGAAACCAAAAATTGCTTTGTTGATGGACTCCACAATCTATAGCCCATCTGCTTGTCATCATAGCCAATGAAAACATACTTTTCAGCTTTAGGTTCTAATTTGTGTCTTAATTGTGATGGCACATATGCATATGCCACACATCCAAATACTCTGCAATGATCCAAGGTAGGTCTTTTACCCCACCAAGCCTCATATGGTGTCATACCCTGCAAGGCTTTACATGGTAACCTATTGACCAAATAAGTGGCTGTATTTACAGCCTCAGCCCACAAATAATTAGGGCAATTTTTCTCCTTCATCATGGACCTTGCAAACTCAACAAGAGTTCTATTTCTCCTTTCTGCAACACCATTTTGTTGAGGAGAGTACCTGCAAGTAACTTCCCTTTTTATACCTGCATTCCATAAGTAATCACTGAACTCATTTGAGAAATACTCTCCCCCTCCATCTGACCTTAGTCTCTTCAACTTATGACCTGTAATTCTTTCTGCATATGCATGATAGTGTTTAAATGTATTAAACACTTCTGACTTATCTTTGATCACATAGATAGTGATCCACCTAGTAGCATCATCAACATAAATCACATAATACCTTGATCCATTTATACTGAAATCTTTTGATGGTCCCCACACATCTGTGTGTACCAACTCAAGCTTCTCTGAGTGCATAAAACCATGCTTGGAATATGAATGTTTATGAGCCTTACCTAATTGACATGCCTCACATTTGTATGTCATATGTTGACCTGCAACATTAGGCAATCCAAGCATTGAACCATTGTTAACCATATCTTTAATACCTCTCTCATTGAAATGTCCAAGCCTCTTGTGCCAAAGATCTAACTCAGAGATCTTGTGACCTCCATATGTGAACATAGCATGACCAATGTTGCCTTGAATCTTCAATGTAAATAATCTTCCTTCCTTTTTTCCTGAAACAATCTGTTTATACCCTTGGCTAGGGTCTTCCACATATACTCCATCATTAGTGAACCTTACTTCATATCCCTTTTCAACAATTTGACCTACACTTATCAAATTCTTAGGGATTGTAGGAACATACAAAACCTTACTCAATAAGGTGCTTCCATCCTTGGCCTTCACTGATCCAATTGACTTCACATTATGCTTTGTGTTGTCACCTGTTTGAACAACATGATTAAAAACTTTACTTTCCAAATCAGTCATCAAAGATATGTTACCACTCAGGTGATTGCTACACCCTGAGTCAATGTAGAAGACTCTTTGATCTTCACTCTGCCTTTCACAAGTTGCATTCATTATCAATGTTGAATCTTCCTTTTGATCTGAAGCATAATTGTAGTAGGTGTTGTTGTATTGTTGACTTTGGAATCCTCTACCTGCATTTCTTCCAAAGTAATTTCTTCCACCTCTACCTCTGTAATTACCTCTTTGATTTCTGCCACCTCTTCCTCTTGCATTATAATTTTGACTATATCCATTATTATTCTGAGTATTGCGCCAACAATCATTAGCTAAGTGATTTGTCTTACCACAAATCCAGCAAGCTTTGCCTCCATCTTTGTTATTCCTACCTCTTCCTCTACCTTTGCCACCTCCTCTTCCTCTTAGGAAGTTGGCTTGAGTAGTTGTTCCTTCATCTTCACCTGCTTGTTGTTTTCCTTTGCTATTCTTCTTCTTATCCTTTGAGTACATTGCATGACCTGTACTCTTGTCACCATCTCCTTTAACATCCTGCTCAAATGTTAGCATATGACCTAACAATTGATTTAAATCAGGAGTGAAATGGTCAAGTGATAGTTCTGTAGACAAAATAAATGGCTTCCATTTGTCATCACCTCTCAACCCTGTAAGGATTTGCCTTACCAATTTATCTTCCTCAATGTCTTCATCAACAGCTCCTAAAGCATCTGCAATATCTTTCATCCTTGTCACATAATCTGAGATGGACTGAGAGGCCTTCTTCTTGAAGGTAGTAAACTCTGCCCATAAGGATGCCTTCCTTGACTTTGTAGTGTTCTGAAAATGCTCCTCCAAAGCATTCCATATGTCAGTTGCACTTTCAAGACCTCTAATGTGAGGTAACAAGTAATCATTGACTCCCATATAGATAATGCTCCTAGCTTGAGCATCTTTCTTCATCCAATTTTTCAAATCTGCTAACTCTTCCCTAGTTGGAACACTAGGATCTCTGAACTCTGGCTTCTCTTCTTCTCCTGTGATGTAACCAATTAAATCTTTGCTCATAAGATGAGCTTCCATCCTCATTGACCATGCAGGATAGTTTTCCCTATCCAATTTCTCTATCTGTAGAGCATCTCCCATCTTGTTTCCACCTGTGTATTGAAAACTTCAAGCTTTACAAGCAATGTATGTACCTTTACTTCAAGTTAGACTCCTTTTGCCTTTCTTGATGTCGAGTAGTCTTCTCCTCAGGCTTTTGACTCCAAGCTTTCACTTCTTAGCTCTTCAAATGTTGAACTTCTTGAATCTGCAGCAGTCGGGACCTTCCTTTCCTTGATTTGATGTCTCCTGCTCTGATACCACTGATGGAGAGTGTTAATCTCCAAAAGAACAACCTACTCTTGAGTTTAGAACACCTCTATATCAAGAGTAAGTCAAAACCTTTACTAAATTATAGGTCCAATCTCCAAATTATCAAAATTAAGAAAATCTGTGAAGAAGGTGAAAACACAGAAAAGTCTGCTGCAGAATGTCTTCACATTGACTTATCAAACATGTAAAGTTTTTGATGAAACTTTGTACGAATCATCTCCTAGGGATTGCGCATCACCTCCAAGTTAAATTACTTCAAAAGCTATAGTATAACTTGAGAAATCAATTTCACAAGTTACTTATGTCAGAAACTGTTACTCAGAATAGTCGATTCTGCACCCCTAACTTCTTAACTTTGGTTCTCACAATGTCGAACCCGTTTTGCCAAATCCTTTTGACTGAAGATAGCTTATCTCTCAACTTAGATTTTAAGCTATCATATGTGTAAAACTTTACACTGTGCACTGAGCACTACTCATTTCTTTGGACTCGAAATGTGCGCCTGTTTCAGAGAGCTGTGAACACTCAATACATGTGAATGTTCCTATCAGCAATTCTCTTCACCTGTTTACAATTAGACTCTAAAATTCAAACCACAGACTCATTAACTAACAACTTAGATATCCTCAAAAGGATTTCACAAATGATCTACCACAGACGGAGTAGACGCAGAAACATCGGGCGCAACATTTCCTTCATTTCAGGAGAAGACTACAACTAAAAATGAGAGAGACTTCAACTTCTTTCTCAACTGTCTATTGACATTTACAATCACTAATTTCTCTATTCCTATGCTCATACATGGTCTCTCTTTGTCTTCTCTCTTCTGCTCTCTACTTGCCCGACATTTTTCAAAAGTATTTATAGACATCTATATACAAACTCTCATCAAAAACATAAGTATATGTAACCTATGTTATAACTAATGTACATATGTGTACATGTCCTTCACTCTTGTAAATGTATCCATTTTCTTCACTCCAAATCTTCAATTGGTGATTGATATGCACCAACAGTGTAGGCATGCCTATCATTTTCTGTCACCACAAAGATCCGTTCTGAAGCATGATCTAAGTAGGTCACTCTGCCTGGGCTATCCGGATCCTTAAACTCATAGATCATGATATTTCCTATGTTTGTTGGCTGATTAGACTTATACCTCCAAAAGGCTTCATCAGTTTCTCGATAGAGGAGCAACTCTATGCTCTTGTTGTCTTGGGGGACCCATTCAGGCGTGATAATCCTAGTGAGAACTGATTTACCTCGAGGGGTTCTAGGTTCCGCACCCATGTTCCCTTGTTCCAGGTCACCTAAGTCCGCTTCTGAGATTACATTCCCAAAGTCATCTGTCCTATCAGGGTGACTAGTGACTACATATATAGTTCCTTCCTTGTCCAGGTATGCACCGTTTTCAAACTTGACAGCTGGGTGCTCTAGTCCTATGGATTGGTCAGGGTTTCTAATCTGGACCACGGATCTTCCTAGGCCGTCCTCATAGATGCTAGCACCTAGTCGGTTGGTCCTAAGATATTCCAGCTGTGTTTTGTAAGGGCCTTCTACCCTGTACAAATAAGGCACTCCTGAACTTCCCGTAGGTCTGTCCATGCCTTGAGACATTTCTGACTCACTGGTCTCAGAGCTAGGGTAGTACGAGTGGTGGCTCAACTGCTGGGCCCAAGACCTAGCAGTGTGGTTAACACTAGCCTCTGAAGATCTAAGGCTCTGTCTCTCCCTTACTAGATGTCGTCCCGATCTACGGTTCATATGCCTATCTAAGTAGCCCAATTCTTTACCCAGCGTACAACCTCGTTGCCGATCAATTGGTACCAGTCACTTGATTCTTTTTAGTTATTCCTCGTGTTTAAAGTCTTGTCTGCTATTACGTCGTCAGGAATACTTGAATGTTCTTCGTACTTTCAGGTTGATCGTTCCACGTTAGGTTCTTTCCTTTGTGTTGTCGACAGTACAGAGATTAAGTTTTTAGCTTGAACTTGAGTTTTTAGGTAGTCTTCAACTTGATAGTGGCCTATCGTCGCCCTGACTTACTCCTACTTCTAACCGTTCTTAGCCTAAGCTAGGAATTGACGAAGAGGAGTTGAGAATATTCCGACCTTTCTTGCCGAACCTTGCTCTTTAGTGCTCGAGAAGTTGATTCTCAAGCGTGCGCCACACCCTTGCTTGGATACTCTCAATTGTTTCTCACTAGGCCTGCATAAATCCCAAGATTAGCTCCAAGTAGACCTTTCAATTGACAGACAATTTATTTCAGACATTTTTTTAATGACCCTTGTTCCCCCTTTTGCATTGCTAGAAATTTACTCTAGCGCTCCCTTGGTGTTCCTACCCCTCAGTGTGTCAACTTCCAAATATCCTATCTGAAAATCAACGCGTTATTCTTATAAAAAACAGTTGAGGGCGTGTAGTATATGTCATGAGCTTTCCGACAAGCCCTAGAGCTCAGAAAATGAATTTCGTATGAAAAAGTTATGACCGTTCAGGGTTTAGGGGGTTAACTAGACAAACAGAACCTTTCGGGGGTTTTAATGCATTTTCTAAGGCCTTCGTAAGTATATGAGTACATGAAAGTGCGAATATGCCCAAAATTTAGCCTAAATTTCCAAAAATTCACTCCTTAATTTTTTGCCGAAAATGCCTGTCTATCGCGATAGGCGGTGTCTGTCGTGATAGACACAATCTATCGTGGGGGCTGTCTGTCGCAATAGACAGTGTCTATCGTGGATTTCTGTTTGTCGCGATAGACGGTGTCTGTCGCGATAGACGGTATCTGTCGCGGATTTCTGTCTGTCGCGATAGACGGTGTCTGTCGCGATAGACGCTATCTGTCGTGGGTCTCTGTCTGTCGCAATAGACGGTGTCTGTCACGGATTTCTGTCTGTCGCGATAGACGGTGTCTGTCGCGGATTTCTGTCTGTCGCGATAGACGGTGTCTGTCGCGATAGACGCTATCTGTCGTGGGTCTCTATCTGTCGCGATAGACGGTGTCTGTCGCGGATTTCTGTCTGTCGCGATAGACGGTGTCTGTCGCGATAGACAGTGTCTGTCGCGATAGACAGAAAAAACGCAAATTTTTGAAAAACTTCTAGTGATCTAGAATGCCCTCAAGGTGTAGGTTACAGTGCTACTCATGCATTCACAAAATGTTAAGATTTTCTGTCTGTCGCGATAGACAGAGATCGTCGTCTCGGGAACTGTGCAGAGCCTGTCGTACCTGCGCACACTGCTGGGGATGATGGTACAGCAAAAAACCTGCAAAATAGCTCAAGAAACATGCAAAAACAGCGCATGCAAATTCGCTCTCTCGCCCTCTCTCACAAGTGAAATGAGGGAAATGAGGTGGAGATGGGGATATAGTCAAAAAACTGAAATTTTTGCGATGATGGAGATGGAGGTGGGAAATGGTGATGATGATGATGAAGATGGTGAAGAAAGTAAAAGAAAACCGATGAGAGTGAAGAAAATACCTACAACTCCAACGCGTCAACTCTACGTCTTACCATCACACGCTCGTCCTCAAAGCTCGATCCCCGGCAACGGCGCCAAAATTTGGTGTAGCTCAGTGATGAGTAGCACCTCCTTTAATGTCAATCCGGGAAGACGTGAGGATGGTATGAAGACCTCGAGCAAGTGGCGGCACAAGTGCGTGAGTGAGAAGCACACAAGCATGCACACACATACACACACACGCGCACACACGGCAAGACAAAGAGAGAGAATCAATGGAGTTCTTTAGATTACTTTCAAAAGCTCTTACAAGTTCGTTTCAATTACAATCTAACCTCAAAAATGAGCTCTCTAGCTCTTTTTATAGTTTTTGACTAGCTTTGGCCCTGTCCAGACCTAGTGTCCGGCCTAGTTAAAAATTAGGTTCCAGGGCTTATTTGAGGGCTCAAACGAAGTCTAAAAATTATGAAATTTGGTACGATGGTACTTCTAATACTCCTCAAGCTCGAGGACTCCTCGGCTTGCAAAAAATGGAGTCTATTCTACCAAAAACGGGATTTACAATGTTTGTGTAGTGATTAAAATCACTTGAGTTGTACATAACCCATGGGAAAAAATGATCTGACCTTGTTGCCGTATCGTGCATGATTCCTCTGTTGCTTTGTGTGCCAACAGTGGGGTAAGAAACCTACCTTGGATCATTGCAGAATATTTGGATGTTTGGCATATGCATATGTGCCATCTCAATTGAGGCATAAGTTGGAGCCTAAGGCAGAGAAGTATGTATTCATTGGTTATGATGATAAGCAAATGGGATACAGGTTGTGGAGTCCATCCACAAAGCAATTTATTGTATCCAAGGATGTTACATTTGATGAGCAAGGTACTTGGTATGCAGGTAAATATAATGTACATGCAGATGATGAAGAAGTAGTGGATCAAAGAAAAGGTAAAGCAAAGATTCAATTACTTGATGAAAGTGAGAACAATGAAGTGCAGGTTGAAGTTGAAGAGAGGCCAAGGTTTGATCCAGAATTTGATGAACCAGAAACTTCAAGAAGTGCAGAAGTTAGGAGGTCATCTAGGCACAAATGGCAACCTACAAGGTATAGCTATGACACTTCATTCTTAACTACTAAAGATTATGCTTATTTGGTAAAAGCAGATGAAGACCCTTCTACATATGAAGAGGCCAAAGGGAAAAAGAATTGGGAAGATGCTATGCAAGAGGAGTATGATGCATTGATAGAGAATCAAACATGGGATTTGGTTCCTAAACCTAATAGTCAGAAGATCATTGGATGTAAGTGGGTTTACAAGACTAAGAGATTTGCAGATGGAAGTGTGTCTAGGTACAAAGCTAGACTTGTTGTGAAAGGGTATGCACAGACATATGGAGTGGACTATGATGAGACTTATAGTCCTGTGGCAAAGATGACAACCATCAGGACACTCATAGCAATTGCTGCTTGCAAAGGTTGGAAGTTATCTCAATTAGATGTAAAAAATGCTTTCTTGAATGGTTACATTTCAGATGAAGTTTACATGGAGCAACCAGATGGGTTCAAAGATCAAGTGAGTCCAAATTATGTGTGTAAGCTCAAGAGAGCTTTGTATGGGTTAAAGCAAGCCCCAAGGGCTTGGAATTATAGGCTTGTAAAATTCTTGAATGATCTTGGATTTCAAGCATCAAAGGCAGATAGTAGCTTGCTAGTCAAAGCAAGTGAAGATGGGTTCATTTATGTTTGTATTTATGTTGATGACATAATACTTACAGGAACAGATGATAAGGGAATACAAATGATCAAGAAGCAGATGGAGAAAGAGTTTAAAATCAGTGATTTGGGGAACCTATCATTCTTCTTGGGAATGGAGATCTCTTATACTCAACATGGAGTATATGTGACCCAAGAAAGGTATCTTAAAAATTTGCTAACCAAATTTAAAATGGAAGATTGCAGGGTTGCACCTACACCTTTGGAAGTGAACCATAAATTGTCTAGGTTTGGAGGAGAAGAGTTCAGAGATATGAAACTCTATCAAAGTTTGGTTGGTAGCTTGATTTATGCTACATTGACAAGGCCTGACTTGTCATATGCAGTTGGTGTGCTTTCACAATTCATGCATTGTCCTAGAAAAGAACATTGGATTGCAGGACAAAGAGTACTTAGGTACATCAAGGGTACACTCAGAGAAGGGTTGTACTATGGATTTACTTCTGATACAAGAGTGAAGATATATAGTGATGTAGATTGGGCAGGTAATGTGGATGATAGAAGATCAACACATGGATACTTGTGCTATGTAGGAGACAAATTGATTTCATGGTGTTCCAAGAAGCAACATACAGTTGCTTTGTCATCTACAGAAGCAGAATATAAAGGTATGGTGGAAGCTGCAAAAGAGGTAATATGGCTAAAGACACTTTTGAAAGTTTTTGATGTGATTCAGAGTACTCCTATTATTTGTGGAGACAATATGAGTTCATTATACTTGGCAGCTAATCCTGTATTTCATGCTAGAACTAAGCATATTGAAATACAATATCATTTTCTGAGAAAGAAGGTCATTGAGAAGGAGATTGAAGTCATACACACTCTCACAAAAGATCAAGTTGCAGATATGATGACAAAAAGTCTAGATGGACCAAAACTACAAAGATTCAAGGATATGGCTGGAGTAAAGAAGATAGAGAAGAACCTCAATTAATGATTGAGGGGGAGCTGTTGGTGCATGACAATCATCAATTGAAGAATTATGGAGGAATGAAGTCAAGGAGTCAAGAAGAAAACAAAGTCAGATGGTTGAAGGAAGGACACGTTCAGAAAATCCAAAGACATGTACACATATGTACATTAGCTGACTTATACCTTTGTCTAGTCATACACTTGTATATATTCATCTATAAATATGATGGAAAATGTCGGGCAAATAGAGCAGAAGAAGATTAGAGAATAGGGAGAGAGAAGTTAGTGTCATTAGACACATTGGAAGTGAGTGAATCATCCATCCTCACTTGTATGTAAATTTTTTTGAAGAAATCAAGAAACTTGCGCCCGATGTTTAGCAGTCTACTCCTTCTGTGTTTAATCTTTTGAGAAATCCTTCTGCACGTGTCTAAGTCCATAGTTAATCTATCTATGGCTAGAATTTGAGAGATTAATTGTAATCAGGCTGAGAGAATTTTGATTAGGAACATTCATATGTAAGAATGTTCTAAGAGTTGAAAAATCTGGCGCACATTTCATCTTCAATGAAATGATCATTGCTCAGTCCACAGTGTAAAGTTTTACACAAATGAGGGCTTAAAATCTAAGTTGGAAGGTAAGCCATCTATGGCTAAAAGATCTTGATCAAACGGGTTCAGAGTTGGGAGAACCAGTGCTAAGAAATTGCAGGTGTCAAAGTCGCCATTACAGAGAAGCTCTTTCAGACATAGGTAAAGTGTTTCACACATTTCTCAGTATATACTCAATCTTTTTGAGAGATTTAACTTGGTAAAGTTGCGCAACCTTAAGGCAAAGTGTTATGCAAAGTTCTATCAAAAACTTTACAGGATTGATTAGTCAATGAGTGATTAATCTGCAGCAGACTTTTCTGAAGAAGCTGAATTTTTCAGAATAATCAATTTTCTGATAAATTGGTGAATGATCTCTAAGTTTGGTGGAGTCTAAAGTTAATCTTGATATAGAGGTGATCTAAATTCAAGGTTAACTTGTTCTTTTGGAGATTAACACTCTCCATCACCTAAGTACTCTTTGTCCTGCAATCCAATGTTCCTTTCTAGGAAAATGCATAAATTGTGAAAGTACACCAACTGCATATGACAAATCAGGCCTTGTTAATGTAGCATAAATCAAGCTACCAACCAAACTTTGATAGAGTTTCATATCTCTGAACTCTTCTCCTCCAAACCTAGACAATTTATGATTCACTTCCAAAGGTGTAGGTGCAACCCTGCAATCTTCCATTTTAAATTTGGTTAGCAAATTTTTAAGATACCTTTCTTGGGTCACATATACTCCATGTTGAGTATAAGAAATCTCCATTCCCAAGAAGAATGATAGGTTCCCCAAATCACTGATTTTGAACTCTTTCTCCATCTGCTTCTTGATCATTTGTATTCCTTTATCATCTGTTCCTGTAAGTATTATGTCATCAACATAAATACAAACATAAATGAACCCATCTTCACTTGCTTTGACTAGCAAGCTACTATCTGCCTTTGATGCTTGAAATCCAAGATCATTCAAGAATTTTACAAGCCTATAATTCCATGCCCTTGGGGCTTGCTTTAATCCATACAAAGCTCTCTTGAGCTTACACACATAATTTGGATTCACTTGATCTTTGAATCCATCTGGTTGCTCCATGTAAACTTCATCTGAAATATAACCATTCAAAAAAGCATTTTTAACATCTAATTGAGACAACTTCCAACCTTTGCAAGCAGCAATTGCAATGAGGGTTCTGATTGTTGTCATCTTTGCCACAGGACTATAAGTCTCATTATAGTCCACTCCATATGTTTGTGCATATCCTTTCACAACAAGTCTAGCTTTGTATCTAGACACACTTCCATCTGCAAATCTCTTTGTTTTGTAAACCCACTTACATCCAATAATTTTCTGGCTATTAGGTTTAGGAACCAGATCCCAAGTCTGATTCTCTATCAATGCATCATACTCCTCTTGCATGGCTTCTTCCCAATTTCTCTGGCCTTTGGCTTCATCATATGTAGATGGATCTTCATCTGCTTTTACCAAATAAGCATAATCTTTAGTAGTCAAGAATGAGGTGTCATAGCTATACCTTGTAGGTTGCCATTTGTGCCTAGTTGACCTCCTAACTTCTGCACTTCTTGAAGTTTCTGGTTCATCACATTCTGGATCAAACCTTGGCCTCTCTTCAACTTCAACCTGTACTTCATTGTTCTCACTTTCATCAAGTAATTGAATCTTTGCTTTACCTTTTCTTTGTTCCACTACTTCTTCATCATCTGCATGTACATTATATTTACCTGCATACCAAGTACCTTGCTCATCAAATGTAACATCCTTAGATACAAGAAATTGCTTTGTGGATGGACTCCACAACCTGTATCCCATTTGCTTATCATCATAACCAATGAATACATACTTTTCTGCCTTAGGCTCCAACTTATGCCTCAATTGAGATGGCACATATGCATATGCCAAACATCCAAATATTCTGCAATGATCCAAGGTAGGTTTCTTACCCCACCAAGCTTCATATGGTGTCATACCTTGCAAAGCTTTACAAGGCAATCTATTGACCAAATAAGTAGCTGTGTTTACAGCCTCTGCCCACAAATAATTTGGACAATTCTTCTCTTTCATCATGGACCTTGCAAACTCAACAAGAGTCCTATTTCTTCTTTCTGCTACCCCATTTTGTTGAGGAGAATACCTGCAAGTAACTTCTCTCTTTATACCTGCATTCCACAAATAATCATTGAACTCATTTGAAAAATACTCTCCCCCTCCATCTGACCTTAGTCTCTTTAATTTCTGACCTGTAATCCTTTCTGCATATGTATGATAGTGTTTAAATGTATTAAACACTTCTGACTTTTCTTTAATCACATAAATGGTGATCCACCTGGTAGCATCATCAACATATATGACATAATATCTTGAACCATTTATGCTAAAATCCTTTGAAGGACCCCACACATCTGTATGCACCAATTCAAGTCTTTCTGAATGATGGAGAGTGTTAATCTCCAAAAGAAAAACCTACTCTTGAGTTTAGAACACCTCTATATCAAGAGTAAGTCAAAACCTTCACTAAATTATAGGTCCAATCTCCAAATTATCAAAATTAAGAAAATCTGTGAAGAAGGTGAAAACACAGAAAAGTCTGTTGCAGAATTTCTTCACATTGACTTATCAAACATGTAAAGTTTTTGATGAAACTTTGTACGAATCATCTCCTAGGGATTGCGCATCACCTCCAAGTTAAATTACTTCAAAAGCTATAGTATAACTTGAGAAATCAATTTCACAAGTTACTTATGTCAGAAACTGTTACTCAGAACAGTCGATTCTGCACCCCTAACTTCTTAACTTTGGTTCTCACAATGTCGAACCCGTTTTGCCAAATCCTTTTGACTGAAGATAGCTTATCTCTCAACTTAGATTTTAAGCTATCATATGTGTAAAACTTTACACTGTGCACTGAGCACTACTCATTTCTTTGGACTCGAAATGTGCGCCTGTTTCAGAGAGCTGTGAACACTCAATACATGTGAATGTTCCTATCAGCAATTCTCTTCACCTGTTTACAATTAGACTCTAAAATTCAAACCACAGACTCATTAACTAACAACTTAGATATCCTCAAAAGGATTTCACAAATGATCTACCACAGATGGAGTAGACGCAGAAACATTGGGCGCAACATTTCCTTCATTTCAGGAGAAGACTACAACTAAAAAATGAGAGAGACTTCAACTTCTTTCTCAACTGTCTATTGACATTTACAATCACTAATTTCTCTATTCCTATGCTCATACATGGTCTCTCTTTGTCTTCTCTCTTCTGCTCTCTACTTGCCCGACATTTTTCAAAAGTATTTATAGACATCTATATACAAACTCTCATCAAAAACATAAGTATATGTAACCTATGTTATAACTAATGTACATATGTGTACATGTCCTTCACTCTTGTAAATGTATCCATTTTCTTCACTCCAAATCTTCAATTGGTGATTGATATGCACCAACAGCTCCCCCTCAATCATCAATTGAGGTTTCTCCTTTCTTCTTTATACCTGCCATGTCCTTAAACTTCTGTAGCTTTGGTCCATCCAAGCTTTTTGTAAGCATATCAGCTATCTGATCCTTTGTTGAAGTATGTATGACTTCAATCTCCTTATCCATCACTTTCTCTCTTAGAAAGTGATACTGAATCTCAATGTGTTTGGTCCTGGCATGAAAAACAGGATTAGCAGCTAAATATAATGAACTCATGTTATCTCCATATATGATTGGTACCCCATGCATAATATCAAGACTCTTCATCAATGTCTTGACCCAAATTACTTCTTTTGCAGCTTCAACCATGCCTTTATACTCTGCTTCTGTAGAAGATAAAGCAACTGTATGTTGCTTCTTGGAACACCATGAGATAAGTTTATCTCCCACATAACACATGTATCCAAATGTAGATCTTCTATCATCTGGATTACCTGCCCAATCTGCATCACTATAAATTTTGATATTTGTATCTGAGGTAAACCCATAATACAAACCTTCATTGAGTGTACCCTTAATGTACCTCAACACCCTTTGTCCTGCAATCCAATGTTCTTTCCTTGGGCAATGCATAAATTGAGACAAAACCCCTACTGCATATGATAGATCAGGTCTAGTTAGAGTAGCATAGATAAGGCTACCAACCAAACTCTGATATTGTCTCATGTCCTTGAATTCTTCACCTTCATACTTACTCAATTTGTGATTCACCTCCATTGGTGTAGGTGCTACCCTGCAATCATCCATTTTAAACTTGATTAACAAGTTCTTCAAATACCTTTCTTGGGTCACAAATACTCCATGTTGAGTATATGTTATCTCCATGCCCAAGAAGTATGACAAGTCTCCCAAGTCACTTATCTTGAACTCCTTTTCCATTTGCCTCTTGAGCTTTTGTATTTCTTCTTCATCTGTACCTGTAAGAATTATATCATCAACATATATGCACATGTATATGAAACCATTTTCACTTGCCTTGACAAGCAAGCTACTATCAGCTTTAGACACCTGAAATCCAAGTTCTTTTAGGAACTTCACAAGTCTATAGTTCCATGCCCTTGGGGCCTGCTTCAAGCCATTCAAAGCTCTCTTGAGCTTACACACATGATCTGGATACCTTTTATCTATGAACCCTTGAGGTTGCTCCATGAATACATCATCTAAAATGTAACCATTCAAAAAAGCATTCTTCACATCAAGTTGACATAGTTTCCAACCTTTACATGCAGCAATAGCAATAAGTGTCCTTATGGTTGTCATCTTTGCCACAGGACTATAGGTCTCATCATAATCAATACCATATGTCTGAGCAAAACCTTTGACAACAAGTCTAGCTTTGTATCTAGACACACTTCCATCTGCAAACCTTTTTGTCTTGTAGACCCACTTGCATCCAATAATCTTCTGACTATTTGGTTTAGGAACCAAATCCCAAGTTTGATTCTCCAATAGTGCATCATATTCTTCCTGCATAGCACTTTCCCATTTTTTCTTACCTTTTGCCTCTTCATATGTAGAAGGGTCTTCATCTGTATTCACCATATAAGCATAATCTTTTGTGGCTAGAAATGAAGTATCATAACTATACCTTGTAGGTTGCCACCTATTTCTTGTTGACCTTCTGAGTTCTCCACTCCTTGAGGTTTCTGGCTCTTCACATTCAGGATCAAATCTTGGTGTCTCTTCCACTTCAACCTGCACTTCATTATTCTCTTGCTCATCAAATATTTGAACTTTTGATTTACCTTTTCTTTGACTCACTTCTTCTTCATCATCTGTATTGATTTTGATTGTACCTGCATACCAAGTGCTTTGTTCATCAAATGTAACATCCTTAGAAACCAAAAAGCTTTGTTGATGGACTCCACAATCTATAGCCCATCTGCTTGTCATCATAGCCAATGAAAACATACTTTTCAGCTTTGGGTTCCAATTTGTGTCTTAATTGTGATGGCACATATGCATATGCCACACATCCAAATACTCTGCAATGATCCAAGGTAGGTCTCTTACCCCACCAAGCCTCATATGGTGTCATACCCTGCAAGGCTTTACATGGTAACCTATTGACCAAGTAAGTGGCTGTATTTACAGCCTTAGCCCACAAGTAATTAGGGCAATTTTTCTCCTTCATCATGGATCTTGCAAACTCAACAAGAGTTCTATTTCTCCTTTCTGCAATACCATTTTGTTGAGGAGAGTACCTGCAAGTAACTTCCCTTTTTATACCTGCATTCCATAAGTAATCACTGAACTCATTTGAGAAATACTCTCCCCCTCCATCTGACCTTAGTCTCTTCAACTTATGACCTGTAATTCTTTCTGCATATGCATGATAGTGTTTAAATGTATTAAACACTTCTGACTTATCTTTGATCACATAGATAGTGATCCACCTAGTAGCATCATCAACATAAATCACATAATACCTTGATCCATTTATACTGAAATCTTTTGATGGTCCCCACACATCTGTGTGTACCAACTCAAGCTTCTCTGAGTGCATAAAACCATGCTTGGAATATGAATGTTTATGAGCCTTACCTAATTGACATGCCTCACATTTGTATGTCATATGTTGACCTGCAACATTAGGCAATCCAAGCACTGAACCATTGTTAACCATATCTTTAATACCTCTCTCATTGAAATGTCCAAGCCTCTTGTGCCAAAGATCTAACTCAGAGATCTTGTGACCTCCATATGTGAACATAGCATGACCAATGTTGCCTTGAATCTTCAATGTAAATAATCTTCCTTCCTTTTTTCCTGAAACAATCTGTTTATACCCTTGGCTAGGGTCTTCCACATATACTCCATCATTAGTGAACCTTACTTCATATCCCTTTTCAACAATTTGACCTACACTTATCAAATTCTTAGGGATTGTAGGAACATACAAAACCTTACTCAATAAGGTGCTTCCATCCTTGGCCTTCACTGATCCAATTGACTTCACATTATGCTTTGTGTTGTCACCTGTTTGAACAACATGATTAAAAACTTTACTTTCCAAATCAGTCATCAAAGATATGTTACCACTCAGGTGATTGCTACACCCTGAGTCAATGTAGAAGACTCTTTGATCTTCACTCTGTCTTTCACAAGTTGCATTCATTATCAATGTTGAATCTTCCTTTTGATCTGAAGCATAATTGTAGTAGGTGTTGTTGTATTGTTGACTTTGGAATCCTCTACCTGCATTTCTTCCAAAGTAATTTCTTCCACCTCTACCTCTGTAATTACCTCTTTGATTTCTGCCACCTCTTCCTCTTGCATTATAATTTTGACTATATCCATTATTATTCTGAGTATTGTGCCAACAATCATTAGCTAAGTGATTTGTCTTACCACAAATCCAGCAAGCTTTGCCTCCATCTTTGTTATTCCTGCCTCTTCCTCTACCTTTGCCACCTCCTCTTCCTCTTAGGAAGTTGGCTTGAGTAGTTGTTCCTTCATCTTCACCTGCTTGTTGTTTTCCTTTGCTATTCTTCTTCTTATCCTTTGAGTACGTTGCATGACCTGTACTCTTGTCATCATCTCCTTTAACATCCTGCTCAAATGTTAGCATATGACCTAACAATTGATTTAAATCAGGAGTGAAATGGTCAAGTGATAGTTCTGTAGACAAAATAAATGGCTTCCATTTGTCATCACCTCTCAACCCTGTAAGGATTTGCCTTACCAATTTATCTTCCTCAATGTCTTCATCAACAGCTCCTAAAGCATCTGCAATATCTTTCATCCTTGTCACATAATCTGAGATGGACTGAGAGGCCTTCTTCTTGAAGGTAGTAAACTCTGCCCATAAGGATGCCTTCCTTGACTTTGTAGTGTTCTGAAAATGCTCCTCCAAAGCATTCCATATGTCAGTTGCACTTTCAAGACCTCTAATGTGAGGTAACAAGTAATCATTGACTCCCATATAGATAATGCTCCTAGCTTGAGCATCTTTCTTCATCCAATTTTTCAAATCTGCTAACTCTTCCCTAGTTGGAACACTAGGATCTCTGAACTCTGGCTTCTCTTCTTCTCCTGTGATGTAACCAATTAAATCTTTGCTCATAAGATGAGCTTCCATCCTCATTGACCATGCAGGATAGTTTTCCCTATCCAATTTCTCTATCTGTAGAGCATCTCCCATCTTGTTTCCACCTGTGTATTGAAAACTTCAAGCTTTACAAGCAATGTATGTACCTTTACTTCAAGTTAGACTCCTTTTGCCTTTCTTGATGTCGAGTAGTCTTCTCCTCAGGCTTTTGACTCCAAGCTTTCACTTCTTAGCTCTTCAAATGTTGAACTTCTTGAATCTGCAGCAGTCGGGACCTTCCTTTCCTTGATTTGATGTCTCCTGCTCTGATACCACTGATGGAGAGTGTTAATCTCCAAAAGAACAACCTACTCTTGAGTTTAGAACACCTCTATATCAAGAGTAAGTCAAAACCTTCACTAAATTATAGGTCCAATCTCCAAATTATCAAAATTAAGAAAATCTGTGAAGAAGGTGAAAACACAGAAAAGTCTGCTGCAGAATTTCTTCACATTGACTTATCAAACATGTAAAGTTTTTTATGAAACTTTGTACAAATCATCTCCTAGGGATTGCGCATCACCTCCAAGTTAAATTACTTCAAAAGCTATAGTATAACTTGAGAAATCAATTTCACAAGTTACTTATGTCAGAAACTGTTACTCAGAACAGTCGATTCTGCACCCCTAACTTCTTAACTTTGGTTCTCACAATGTCGAACCCGTTTTGCCAAATCCTTTTGACTGAAGATAGCTTATCTCTCAACTTAGATTTTAAGCTATCATATGTGTAAAACTTTACACTGTGCACTGAGCACTACTCATTTCTTTGGACTCGAAATGTGCGCCTGTTTCAGAGAGCTGTGAACACTCAATACATGTGAATGTTCCTATCAGCAATTCTCTTCACCTGTTTACAATTAGACTCTAAAATTCAAACCACAGACTCATTAACTAACAACTTAGATATCCTCAAAAGGATTTCACAAATGATCTACCACAGACGGAGTAGACGCAGAAACATCGGGCGCAACATTTCCTTCATTTCAGGAGAAGACTACAACTAAAAAATGAGAGAGACTTCAACTTCTTTCTCAACTGTCTATTGACATTTACAATCACTAATTTCTCTATTCCTATGCTCATACATGGTCTCTCTTTGTCTTCTCTCTTCTGCTCTCTACTTGCCCGACATTTTTCAAAAGTATTTATAGACATCTATATACAAACTCTCATCAAAAACATAAGTATATGTAACCTATGTTATAACTAATGTACATATGTGTACATGTCCTTCACTCTTGTAAATGTATCCATTTTCTTCACTCCAAATCTTCAATTGGTGATTGATATGCACCAACACTGAATACATAAACCCATGCTTGGAATAGGATTGCTTATGAGCCTTACCTAATTGACATGCCTCACATCTGTATGTCATGTGTTGACCTGCAATGTTAGGCAATCCAAGCACTGAATCATTGTGAATCATTTCTTTAATACCTCTTTCATTAAAGTGTCCAAGTCTTTTGTGCCAAAGATCCAATTCTGACACCTTCTTCTCTCCATATGTGAACATAGCATGTCCAACATTTCCTTGTACCTTCAATGTGAAAAGCCTTCCTTCTTTCTTTCCTGTAACAACCTGTTTATACCCTTGACTAGGGTCTTCAACATAAACTCCATCATTTGTGAACCTTACCTCATATCCTTTTTCCACAATTTGACCTACACTGATCAAATTCTTTGGGATTGTGGGAACATAAAGAACCTTACTCAGAAGAGTACTCCCATCCTTGGCTTTGACTGAACCAATCGACTTTACCTTATGCTTTGTATTATCACCTGTTTGAACTGTATGATTAATTGCATTATGATCTAGGTCAGTCATTAAAGCAATATTTCCACTTAAATGATTACTACATCCTGAATCAATATAGAACACTCTCATGTCCTCATGTGAGGTTTCACATGTATTCATAATGAGAGTCGAGTCCTCCTTCTGATCTGATGCATAGTTGTAGTAGGTGTTATTATAGGATTGATTTTGGAAGCTTCTTCCTCCACCTCTTCCAAAAGAATTCCTACCACCTCTACCTCTGAAGTTTCCTCTCTGAAATCTACCACCTCTTGCTCTTTGATTAAAGTTCTGATAATTACCATTGTTTTGATTATTATGCCAACAATCATGAGATAGATGATTGGTCTTACCACATATCCAACAAGCTCTTGTATTATCTTTGTTGTTTCTGCCTCTTCCTCTACTTCTGCCACTTCCTTTTCCTCTTATGAAATTTGCTTGGTTTGATGTACCTTCTTCTTCACCTAATTGTTGCTTTCCTTTGTTAGCTTTCTTCTTGTCTTTAGAATACATTGCATGACCTGCACTCTTATCAACATCTCCTTTGATATCATTCTCAAAAGTTAGCATATGACCTAACAATTGATTCAAATCAGGAGTAAAGTGATCTAATGAAAGTTCTGTAGATAAAATGAAAGGCTTCCACTTCTCATCTCCTCTTAGCCCTGTGAGTATTTGTCTTACCAATTTGTCTTCTTCAATGTCTTCATCGACTGCACCTAGAGAATCTGCAATGTCCTTCATCTTTGTCACATAATCAGAGATTGATTGTGAGGCCTTCTTCTTGAAAGTAGTAAATTCTGCCCATAGTGAAGCCTTCCTTGATTTGGTTGTGTTTTGGAAATGCTCCTCCAAAGCACTCCAAATGTCACATGCACTTTCAAGTCCTCTAATGTGAGGAAGCAAATAGTCATTGACTGCCATGTAGATTATGCTCCTTGCTTGAGCATCCTTCTTCATCCAATTCTTTAGATCTGACAACTCTTCCCTAGTTGGAACACTAGGATCTCTGAATTTAGGCTTCTCTTCTTCACCTGTAATGTAGGCTATCAAATCTTTGCTCATAAGATGAGCTTCCATCCTCATAGACCATGCAGGATAGTTCTCTCTATCCAACTTTTCAATTTGGAGACTATCTCCCATCCTTGCTTCACCTGTAGTCTCAAAACTTTAGACTTTACAAGGAATAAATGTACCTTTACTTCGAGTCTTGCTTCTTCTGATCCTTCTGATGGCTTCAATGTGTCTACCTTCAAGTTTTCTTCAACCTTTATCCTTTTCCACCTTCAAGATGTAAAGATTTGTATTTCTGCAGTAGTCGGAGTCTTCTTCACTTCAATTTTGACACAACCTGCTCTGATACCACTGATGGAGAGTGTTAATCTCCAAAAGAACAAGTTAACCTTGAATTTAGATCACCTCTATATCAAGATTAACCTTAGACTCCACCAAATTTAGAGATCATTCACCAATTTATCAGAAAATTGATTATTCTGAAAAATTCAACTTCTTCAGAAAAGTCTGCTGCAGATTAATCACTCATTGACTAATCAATTCTGTAAAGTTTTTGACAAAACTTTGCACAACACTTTGCCTTGAGATTGCGCAACTTTACCAAGTTAAATCTGTCAAAATGATTGAGTACACACTGAGAAATGTGTGAAACACTTTACCTATGTCTGAAAGAGCTTCTCTGCAATGGCGACTTTGACACCTGCAACTTCTTAACACTGGTTCTCACAATGTCGAACCCGTTTGATCAAGATCTTTTAGCCATAGATGGCTTACCTTCCAACTTAGATTTTAAGCCCTCACTTGTGTAAAACTTTACACTGTGGACTGAGCACTGACCATTTCTTTGAAGATGAAATGTGCGCCAGATTTTACGACTCTTAGAACATTCTTACATATGAATGTTCCTAATCAAAATTCTCTCAGCCTGATTGTAATTAACCTCTCAAATTCTAGCCATAGATAGATTAGCTATGGACTTAGATACGTGCAGAAGGATTTCTCAAAAGATTAAACACAGAAGGAGCAGACAGCGAAATATCGGGCGCAAGTTTTCTCGATTTCTTCAGAAAATTACATCTAAGTGAGGATGGACAATTCACTCACTTTCCATGTGTCTAATGACACTCTCTACAAAACATTTCTCTCTTCCTATTCTCTATTCTTCTTCTGCTCTATTTGCCCGACATTTTCCAACATATTTATAGATGAATATGTACAAGTGTATGACAAGACAAAAGTATAAGTCAGCTAATGTACATATGTGTACACATCTTTGGAATCCTGAAAAATATCCTTCCTTCAACCTTCTGAATTTATTCTCCTCTTGACTCCTTGACTTCATTCCTTCATAATCCTTCAATTGATGATTGTCATGCACCAACATAAGGCAGCAATAATCTCACTGCTGGCCGAGACACACTTCTATCCAAATTGATAAATGCCTAGTAATCAATAGTTCCACCTTCAACTAAGCATGACTCATTCATTTTTCATGAGCCAAACCTGGGAACAATCTCTCTCCAACTTCTCCTTTTTTTTTTTTCTTTTGGAGGAACAGGATATCACAAAACAAGAACACAAGAGTTAGTATCAATAGAAATGTTTGACATATGTCACTGTGCTCTTGTGCATGGGATTCTCAAGTGTGTCTATGCACGGCCGTGTAATGTGGCCCAATATTAATGCATACTTTGGAAATGCATGACCTGAATAGTGCAAAAGACAGGGTTGTGCAAGGAGCACATGGTTGTTGCTCGTCGAGGCTTGATGTTACTTGCAGATGTGGACGCCATCTTTCTTGGATGTCTCCATGGGATCGCGAGATGATGTATTCCTTCTTATTGGAATCCATTTGAGAACAGCATTTGGCACAGTAGAGATCACTTCAGGCGACTTCATCTTTGAATGCTTTCTGAACTGTGGTATCCGATGTGATTGGCCCTTTGGTTCGGTGTAGGCTACTTGTACTTTTGGCTTCCAAACCCATATCCTTTTTGCACGTCTTCCTACTATTGTTGAAGAGCTGATTTGATCTTCTTTCAGTCTCTGTACGTGGTTCTTACCCTTTTCTCTGTTTGGCTTCTTTGTTGAAACCTTTTGCATGTGGGAGAACAAAGGTTGTTGTGGATGTAGGAGCTTCTTAGGTACCCACATCTGTAATTGCCCTTGTTGAGCTGCAGCTAACTTCTTAGGCACCCAAACTTGTTGGATACCTTGTGATTGAGCTTGTCTGAGCTGCTTCCTTCGTCTTCTGGCCTGGTTGGTTTGCATGGATGGAATTTGTGGGGGCAAGGTTGGTGGTTGCTCTCCTTTGCGTACCCATATCTGCTTCATGCTCGGAACTGCTTTTTATCGAATGGTGTCTTTCTATTTGATGTAGCAGTTGTCGTGAACGGTTGTGTTTGCTTGTGTGGTGGACTCACTACTGTGGCTACTTGATTCTTTGGAGAAGAAGAAAGATCCACTCGCCTTCGAACCTGGTCTTCCACGATTGACTCCTTCTGCATCATAGAGCTTTTGACACATACAACATCTTCTTTCATATGATTAGTCTTGGAAGAACTAAGAGAGTGTGTGGTGCCATGATTTATGAGCATGCAGTTCTCTAATTCTAATGTAATGCATTGTTCATGTACCCAAACTTGAAGAATTTGACTTCTTAGGTTTAAGTTAACTACATGGTCATAGATCCAATCTTGACCCAAGACAAGTGGTTCTGTAAGGTTCTCATCTTGACATACTAGCACTTTGACTTTCATTGGAACATCTTGAAGGTAGATGGGAAGTTCCACCTCGCCCAAACAAGGGGTTTCCACACCTCCCAATCCTATGAGATAAGCTTCTATGGGATTGATGTTCAACTGCAAGCCTTGGCAGTAGGAAAGTCTAATTGCACTACTTGCTGCACCTGAGTCAATCAATGCTTTCATCCTCCTTGCATCCTTCCCTTGTCCTATCTCTATGGTCACAAAGGGTCTTCGGTCAATGACTTGAGAAGTCGCTATGCCTGACTTTTGACACATATCCATGTGATATTTTAGGGCTTTTGAGTTGACATCTAGGCCTAATCGCCTTAACTTATTTCGCCTAATACGATCTCTGGCCTCTACCTGTGCTTCTTCTCTCACTCTTAACTCTTCATCTTTTCGCTTGTTAGCAGTGTTGAGTCTCATTAGCATATCCTCAGTAAGAGGTTCTTGATATAGCTTGACTCTACAGCCACTAATATAGTTTGGCAAGATATCTCCTTCTAGCGTGGCCAACTGAACTGCACCACTAGTGGAAATTCTATTAATGATCATGGGTCCGTATCCTCTTTTTTCCAACTTACGGGCATGTTGTTTCAGTGTGTAAACCAACACTAAATCTCCCTCTTTCAGTCCCTTATCCTTAATGTGTGCATCGAAGTAGGCCTTTTGCCTTTTCTTTGCAGCGTAGATGCCTGCAGCCGCTCGTAGCCTTGTCTCACCTAAGCGTTCTAGATCAAAGATCCTAGATGACAATTCATGTCCATTCCACTCATGCTCTTGTGCTACTTTTAAAGCGGGGATTAAGAAATCCAGTGGTAGCACCGCATTCTGTCCAAAGACCATCTGAAATGGGGTGGCATTGAGTACTGTTTTGTAGGCAACTCGATAAGCCCAAACAGCATGATGAAGTTGTTTGTCCCAATCAGAGCGTTTATTATTTACCAATTTTGTCAATACGTTACAAAGGATCTTATTGGTACTCTCGGCTTGTCTGTTAGCTTGTGGGTGATAGGGGGCAGATTTCTTATGTATCACCAAGAATTCTTGGAGAAGATTTTCAATGACTTCATTCAAGAAGTGTGTGCCTCTATCGCTCACTAACTCTATTGGTAGCCCATATCTCGTGAACACATTCTCGAATAAGAACTTAGCCGTCGTCTGAGCATCATTCTTTGTTGTGGCTTTCACTTCTACCCACTTGGTAAGGTAATCTGTGGCTACAATAATATACTCTGCATGGGAGTTTCTAGCAGGGACCTATGAAGTCTATGCCCCACTTGGAAAATGCACGCCCTCCCATCATTGGCCTCAAAGGCATCTCGTCTTTTCTAATTGGATATTGTGCACGTTGGCATGTATCACATTTCTTCACATAGGTATGTGCATCCATATGAAGAGTGGGCCACCAAAGTCCTGAGAATAGAATGGTCTTAATCACTCGGTCAGGACCAAAATGTCCACCTGCAACACCACTGTGTGCAGTCTCTAAGACCCTTAAATAGTCTGATTCATGAACGCACAGTCTTAAGTAACCATCTTTACCTCTTCGGTATAGGTTCTCTCCTACTAAGGCATAGCCTTGAGCCTCTTGCTCCATATTTTGTCTTCTTGCTAGACTCGCCTCTTTGGGTAATCTTCCCGATCTCATAAACTCTACCAATGGAGCACTCCAATCTGGAATTAATGATACTTGATAAAGGGTCGCATGCTCCACTGGTGGTCTCTCTCTGCACATTGGACAATTCTTGATCCACTCATGTATTTCTTTGTCCATGCTAGGCCAATACACTCCTAAACGTTTCAAATTCTGCAATGTTCGTTGTTTAGAATAGTGATTTCCTAGCAATCCCTCATGAGCTTGCTGCAACCAACTACTATGTTCATCATCCTCGACACAACAAGCTAAAACACCCTTAGTATCTTGTTTGTACATGCTTCCTGCCAATATGTGATATTTTTGTGATTTTACAATTTCTTCTTGTGATGTTTTCACATTCTTATTTGCAGGGCCGAAGGTTAGGACTGGTACCAACTTATTTGCCCATTTAGGAACAACTTCCGAATGAACAGATAAGCATCAGGTAGTTCATCAGACACTCCTTGTGGTGACTCTCCTGAAGTAATGCGAGAAAGGTGATCTGCCCGAAGGTGGGTTCTACCTTTCCTGACAACAACTTCAAAGTCATACTCCATTAGTAAGAGGAACCATCTTACTAAGCGTCCAGTATTGCAAGGTTTATTGACCAAATATAACAAAGCTTGATGATCAGTGAAAAACTTGAACTTGTTGGCCAATAAATAGTGTCTAAACTTCTTTACAGCATATACCATGCCTAACCCTTCTCGCTCGGTTGTGGTATAATTTCTTTCGGCTGGGTTTAGTTGTCTACTAGCATATGCTATGGGCAAATCTAAGTTTCCTTCACTTGTGGGTTGTGCTAGCACACATCCTATGGCATGATTGGATGCATCCACATGGACATGGAATGGTTTATTCCAATCAGGAGTGGTGAGTATTGGTGCCGTGCACAAACGTTTCTTCAGTTCGTTGAAAGAATTCTCGCATTCGTCGTTCCACTCAAAATTAGACAACAAGGCATAAAGGGGTCTAGCTATGATCGCGTACATGTGGATAAACCTACGGTAGTATCCACAATGGCCCATAAAGGCTTGTACCTCTTTAATATTCCTTGGCCTTGGTAGCTCCGCTATGGCTCGTACCTTATCTTCATCTGTTGAGATTCCATTCTTAGAAACAATATGACCTAAGATTTTACCTTGACGCACCATAAACACACACTTTTCTGGGTTTAGACACACTCGATATTCTCTACACTTGTTGAAGATTTGTCTGAGCTCAGGGATGTGAACCCTTCTTTCTTGGGAATGAGCACATAAATCATCCACATACACTTCTAAGCTCTTTCGCAAGAACTCTTTGAAGACATGACACATGAGCCTTTGGAATGTTGCAGGTGCATTGGTGAGCCCAAATGGCATCACCCGAAATGCAAAGATTCCCCACTCTGTAGCAAAAGCTGTTTTGTGTTGATCTTCTGGGGCAATGGCTACTTGATTGTAACCTGAAAATCCATCAAGGAAGCTATAAACTTCCTTGCCTGCAACACGCTCCAAAAGGTGTTCTGTGATTGGAAGTGGATAACTATCTCTAATCGTAGCGGCATTAACTTTTTTAACGTTAATACACACTCGCAACTTCCCGTTCCTCTTGGGTACCACAATAATGGGGGACACCCATTCGGTATGCTCAATCTCATAGATGAATCCAGCCTCAATCAACCTATCAATTTCTTCTTTGATTTTGGCTGCATAGGTATCATTATATGTGTAGGGCTTCTGTTTGGTGGGCTTAGCATCAGCAGTCATGGGGATAGTATGAGAGCAAATTCTTGGATCTACCCCTTTCAAGTCTCTATAGTGCCATGCAAACACATCCCTATATTCCCTTAATAGAGCTATGAGCTCCATTTCTTCTCTTGCACTTAGGTCATCTCCTATATATGTGCATCTCTCTTCGTTCTCTTCAATGGTCACTACAATCTTCTTGGTCTTTTCTTTATTATCATATGATTCTCCTATGATGGCCTCTCTCTTAGGCATTCGTACCAAAATTTTGCGGTCGTCAACTTCATATTTCTTGAAGTTTTCTGGTACTTCAAACAATGATTCCTCCTCTTCTTGTTTCACCGCTTTTCTTTTCTTTTTCTTTTGACTACTCTCACTTCCATCCTTTGAGTTTACTGCTTTAATACTTGTGAGAGGTTCTTCTTCTTTCTGGGTGAACACTCCTATATCTTCTAGATAGTGCTGCTCTGAGTTAAAGCAACTATCCATCACAATAGACTCCAGATCATCGTCATTCTCTTCTTCCTCTATGACATCACTAGTGTAAGAGGTGATGGTAGGAGACACTCAGAAGATGGAGTTGGAGCTGCTAAACCTGCTTGACTCCAGCCACACTTTGCTTCAGATATGTGTTGTAGACTTGTTTAGATCTCAAATGATGCAAAGAAATCACATATGTACTTTGTAAACTCTTTGTGCAATGATCAAATCAAAATAGATGGTTGAGACTTCAAAAATCTGAGAAAACTTGCTAAATTTGTCTTGACACCTGCTCAGTCTAATGCTCAGTGTGTCCAGCACACTTACAATTGGCCAAATTCCTTTTGAGGGTATTAAATTAACTTAACAAGCTATTGATTGCAAGGTAAATCACTTCAATTGACAAACTATGCATTGAGAATTATCTTTAGCAAAATCAGAAATGATCCCGATATTTTAGGAGATACACACAGAAATACCAGTGACTGCTTCGATTGACTTTTCTCACGATTGGCTGAATGAAAGTTCTTCAAACTTTGTAGTGTTGTAGAAGACCTTGAGCTGATTCCAACAAGCTTTGAATCATTGAATTTGGTTCAGTAGATCTTGAGATATGCCTCTCTGAAGTTGACTGACTTGGAGAAGATGATACAGAGAAAAAACAGAAGTACAAAATGTATATGTTCTATTGATGTGAATGATTTTACAAACTCATTAGCTTGATAAGCAAGGCTAATTGAGATGATAAGGTGTTGGCTATGGCTTAGCTCAATCACACATAGAATTACAACAGAATTTCTGCCTCGGGAGTTGTGTCAAAAGGTGGTGGACTGAGAACTAGTGACCCGCGAGTTTTTCCTTTATTTTATAAAAGGTTGATTGATGATTGGCTGCCACTTTCCTACAATCATGTACCTAAAAGGTTATTGATTGAGATATTCCTTCAATCATTCACCTCCTCTACATATGGGGAGATATTCTCTCCACCTCTCAATCAAATTTATCAATCAATTTCCACGACTTTTACAAGTTGGTTTGATTACATAAATCATGCCAAGTCATATTGACTTTTACAATGAGTGAAGAGTTAAAAACTCATAGACTTTAGTTCCTATGGTTCTTTCTTCAAATAAAATAAATCCAAATTGAAACTCCATGTTCCAAGCTTTATGTAAAATCATCCTTCAAGGGTCCAAGCCAAGTGTTGAGGCTTGATATGCACCAACAGCTCCCCCTCAAGCAAAACACTTGCTTGAGTCTTCATCTTTGGTCTTCAATGATGTCCTGTAATCCAATCATGGATTTAAACCTGCATAGTTTACTTCCATCCAATGCTTTTGTAAGCAAATCTGCACATTGAGAATGAGTAGAAACATAACTTAATTCTATCTCTTTGCTAATCAATTTTTCCCTCACATAGTGGTAATGAACTTCTATGTGTTTTGTCCTAGCATGATAAACAGGATTAGCTGCTAGATGTAAAGAACTTGTGTTATCACCAAATATGGTTGGTGACCTTGTGAATAGTCCTAGCTCTGAATATAGTAGCTTCAACCAAATTGCTTCTTGGGTAGCAATTGCCAAACCTCTGTACTCTGCCTCAGTAGATGATAAGGCTACTGTAGGCTGTTTCTTGGATGACCAAGAAATGGCTTTATCACCTGCAAAACAAATATACCCTGAGGTGCTTCTCCTGTCATCCTTGCAACCTGCCCAATCTGCATCTGAGTAAACCTTAAGGTCAATATCTGATGTATATGGATAATACAAACCATGGTTCAGAGTTCCCTTGAGATATTTAATGATTTTTTTAGCTGCCTCAAGATGAGGTGCCCTAGGTTTGTGCATGTATTGGCTAAGTACACTAACACCATAAGATATATCAAGTCTTGTCAAGGTAGCATAGTTGAGACTTCCTACCATGCTTTGGTAACCTATAATGTCCTTGATTTCTTCTCCTTCATGTGTACTGAGCTTGTGATTGACTTCCATTGGAATGCTTGATACTTTAGCTTCCTGCAAACCAAATTTCTTGACCATATCCTGTATATACTTCTTTTGAGTGATATATATACCTGTATCTGTATAAATCAACTCAAGTCCTAAGAAATATTTTAATAATCCAAGATCATTGATCTTGAATTCCTTCATCATTTGTGCCTTGATATGTCTGATTCCTTGAGCATCATTTCCTGTAACAATGATGTCATCAACATAGACACACAAATAGATTACCTCTGAATTTGTCTTTTTGATGAACAAAGATGTATCTGCTTTACTCATTACAAATCCTTGGTCTTGTAGGTAGGTGGTCAATCTATAATTCCATGCTCTAGGTGCCTGCTTCAAACCATATAGAGCTTTCTTCAATTTGCAAACATGATTTACCTTAATTGGGTCTTAATATCCAGGTGGTTGTGACATGTAGACTTCCTCTGAAATCCATCCATTCAGAAATGCATTCTTCACATCCAATTGGTACATGTTCCAATTCTTGGATGCAGCTACACTCACCATAACTCTGATAGTTGGCATCTTGGCCACAGGAGAAAATGTTTCCTCATAATCTATGCCTTGGGTTTGTGCAAAACCCTTGGCTACCAACCTGGCTTTATACCTGTTTATGGTTCCATCTGAATTCCTCTTTACCTTGTAGATCCATCTGGATCCTATCACCTTCATGGATTCTTTCTTGGGTACTAAGTCCCAAGTATCACTCTCCTCAAGAGCTTCCATCTCTTCATCCATTGCTTCCTTCCATTCTGGTTTTTTTATTGCTTCCTCATAGGTACCTGGTTCTTCACTCAAGAGATCCTTTGCAAGATATACTGAATGCTTTGTAACAAGAGAAGTATCATAACCATACCTAATTGGCTTCTTACTTTCTCTTTGAGACCTCCTCATAGCCTTAGTTGAAGATTCTGGAATATCCTTCATCTTTAGTTTTCCTTTTGATTTCCAAGCTTTGAACTCCTCAAGATTGATGGAGTCTTCATCATCTGATTCTGAATCTTCTTCTTTGATTGATTCCTGCTTGATTAGCTTTGGAAAGTCTTCATCTATATCATATGGTAGACTTACCTTCCTGCACTCATTTTCATACCATGAATTATTCTCATCAAAGATGACATCTCTGCTTACCTTGAAGCCTTTGTTTGTGGGGTTGTAGAATCTGTACCCTTTTTGGTTCAAATCATAACCAATGAAGATACACTTTTCAGCTTTAGGGTCTAATTTCCCTCTTACCTGTGAGGGTATATGCACATATGCTATGCAACCAAAAATTTTACAATGATCCAGAGATGGTCTCTTACCATGCCAAGCCTCATAGGGTGTCATACCATTAAGTGTTTTGGATGGCAATCTGTTTATGAGATATGTTGCAGTAGAAACTCCTTCTGCCCATAAATAATTTGGTAGCTTCTTCTCATTGAGCATAGCCCTAGCTGTTTCCACAATAAGTCTATTTCTTCTTTCTGCCACACCATTTTGTTCAGGTGAGTATCTGGTTGTAATCTCCCTTTTGATGCCTTTTTCCTGCAAGAATTCTTCAAAGTCATTGGAGAAATACTCTCCTCCACCATCTGACCTTAACTTCTTTAGTCTTCTACCTGTCTGGTTTTCAACAAGTGCAAGATACTTTTTGAAACAATTAAATACTTCATCTTTACCCTTCATAAAGTATAAAATTGTCCATCTGCTATAGTCATCAATAAAAGATACATAGTACCTTGATCCTGATATTGAAGGGTCCTTGCTAGGTCCCCAAACATCTGTGTGTACCAAGTCTAAGTAGTCTTGGTGCATGAATCCTCTCTTTGAATAAGGCAACCTGTGTGACTTACCAAATTGACATGCTTCACACTTATATATCATGTGTTGCTTGGATACATTAGGTATCCCAAGCACACATTGATCCCTGCACATTTGCTTGATGGTTCTCTCACCTATGTGTCCAAGTCTTTTGTGCCAAATCTCTAATTCTGATAAGGTTTGATCCTTGTAGTTGAACAAAGCAATATTTTTTGTATCTTCAAGCTCAAAAGTAAATAACCTACCTGATTTTTCTCCCTTGGCTATCCTCTTGAAACTATTCTTTGGGTCCTCCACATAAACTCCATGTTGTGTGAATCTGACCTGCAATCCCTTCTCTACAATCTGACCAACACTCATAAGATTTTTTGTGATTGTAGGTACATAGAGTACTCTACTCAGAAGATTCTGTTTGCCATCACATGTCTTCACATTACCAACTTTTATAACAGAGTGTTTAGTGTCATCACCTGTTTGTACCTGATGCTTCCCTTTAGGTTCTTCCAAATCAGAGAGCAATGCAACATTTCCAGCTACATGGTTAGAGCAACCTGAATCAATATAAAATAAGTTGTCATCATTTGTACTTTCCTTGGAGGTCATGTTCATAATCAGTAAGGAGTCATCTTGCTCCTCTGTGTAATTATTGTAATCCCTTCTATTTCTGTATCCACCATTGTTGTTGTGATTGTAGTTGTTGTTGTATTGGTTGTTGTATCCATTGTAGCCTTGGTGATGTTGATTGAATCTGCCTCTTCCTTGAGAGTAGCCTCCTCTTTGGTAACCTCTTCCTCTTTGGTTCTTGTAGTTTTTGTAGCACTCATCTGTAGTATGGTTAGACAAACCACATATATTGCAAGGTGATGAGTTGTAGGGTCTCCCCCTACCTGACTTACCTCCTCTGCCTCTTCCTCTTGAAGATCTACCTCTCCCTGTAAAGTTTGCTTGAGAGGTGGATCCTTCTTCATCAAGCTTTTTACCTTTACCCTTATCCTTGGACTTCTTATCAGTATAAAGAGCAGAGGAATTGTTACCTTTTGGTTCTCCTGATTTTGTAAACTTGGCTTCATGTGTGAAGAGTTGGCCCATAAGAGTTGTAAGATCAGGGGTATGCATATCCATGTATAAGTCCATTGCAGTGGTGAAACTCTCCCACTTGTCATCTGCCTTGAGTCCATTTGTCACTTGTCTGACTATTTGCTCCTCTTCAATTTCTTCTCCAATGCTTGCTAGTTGGTCTGCCACATCTTTGATCTTTGTCACATACTCTGAGACTGATTGCTTGGGCTGCTTCCTTATGGTTGTAAACTCTATCCAGAGTTGATTCTTCCTAGCCCTTGTGTTGGAAGAGAAATAATTGGACAAGGTTTCCCAAGTCTCTTGGGAAGTCTTACAATTCCTTATATGTGGTAAAAGGAAATCAGAGATAGAGTTTAGAAGGTATGACCTTGCTAAGGCATCTTTTGCACACCATTGATTGAGTCTCTCTTGCTCATCCTTGGTGGGTAGACCTCTAGCTTTGAATGTAGGTAGCTCTTCATCTCCTGATATGAATCCAAACAGACTTCTTCCTTGTAGATAGGTCTTCATTCTCAGAGACCATGCTTGGTAATTGTTCCTGTCTAATTTGTCAATAAAAGAAGGAAAACCATCACCCATGATTACCTTATTTGTTTTGCTCTGATACCACTGTAAGAGGTGATGGTAGGAGACACTCAGAAGATGGAGTTGGAGCTGCTAAACCTGCTTGACTCCAGCCACACTTTGCTTCAGATATGTGTTGTAGACTTGTTTAGATCTCAAATGATGCAAAGAAATCACATATGTACTTTGTAAACTCTTTGTGCAATGATCAAATCAAAACAGATGGTTGAGACTTCAAAAATCTGAGAAAACTTGCTAAATTTGTCTTGACACCTGCTCAGTCTAATGCTCAGTGTGTCCAGCACACTTACAATTGGCCAAATTCCTTTTGAGGGTATTAAATTAACTTAACAAGCTATTGATTGCAAGGTAAATCACTTCAATTGACAAACTATGCATTGAGAATTATCTTTAGCAAAATCAGAAATGATCCCGATATTTTAGGAGATACACACAGAAATACCAGTGACTGCTTCGATTGACTTTTCTCACGATTGGCTGAATGAAAGTTCTTCAAACTTTGTAGTGTTGTAGAAGACCTTGAGCTGATTCCAACAAGCTTTGAATCATTGAATTTGGTTCAGTAGATCTTGAGATATGCCTCTCTGAAGTTGACTGACTTGGAGAAGATGATACAGAGAAAAAACAGAAGTACAAAATGTATATGTTCTATTGATATGAATGATTTTACAAACTCATTAGCTTGATAAGCAAGGCTAATTGAGATGATAAGGTGTTGGCTATGGCTTAGCTCAATCACACATAGAATTACAACAGAATTTCTGCCTCGGGAGTTGTGTCAAAAGGTGGTGGACTGAGAACTAGTGACCCGCGAGTTTTTCCTTTATTTTATAAAAGGTTGATTGATGATTGGCTGCCACTTTCCTACAATCATGTACCTAAAAGGTTATTGATTGAGATATTCCTTCAATCATTCACCTCCTCTACATATGGGGAGATATTCTCTCCACCTCTCAATCAAATTTATCAATCAATTTCCACGACTTTTACAAGTTGGTTTGATTACATAAATCATGCCAAGTCATATTGACTTTTACAATGAGTGAAGAGTTAAAAACTCATAGACTTTAGTTCCTATGGTTCTTTCTTCAAATAAAATAAATCCAAATTGAAACTCCATGTTCCAAGCTTTATGTAAAATCATCCTTCAAGGGTCCAAGCCAAGTGTTGAGGCTTGATATGCACCAACAACTAGGGTCACATTCTTCTAGCAAGGGTTGACACATGAACACTGAGATATCATAACCCTCCTCATCACAATGAGGTGTCCACTGTTCCTCATTGACAGTAATGTCCATGGTGGCTAAGATTTCTGGCCAGCCATGAGGCTCAAACTCCTCATCTGGAAAGATCATCGGTGTGTAGGCTGGGTCTCTAACTGGTCTATCTCCTAGCGAAGTTCCTTCTTCCCTTGCCTTTAAACGTTTTTCCTCTTCCTTTGCGACTTTGCACATCCACAAATGAGTATCTTCATGCAGCCATGATGGATCAGGTGAACTTTCAGAATGCACAGAGATGGAATCTTCTTTCACTTTGTGGATAGAATTCCACTGTAGGGGTGGTACATCTCTGAAGGTGTAATCCTTCAAATTGACCTTGGTGGTGACCCCTAAGTGCTGTAAGTACAAGGAGTTAGTTCCCCAATCCTGTACTATTTGCAATTGTCGTAGGAAGGGTCTTCCTAGGATCATCTCATAGACATTATTTTTCTCAAAGTCACATATAGCAAATGTGTGCTCAAACTCTACACCACAAGTGGTTAGAGTGATCCCTTCTAGCAATCCTAGAGGTCTTTCAAAATGACCGTCGGCCATTTGAAGCTTCATTCTAGTTGGTCTTAATGTGGGCTTGCCCCATTGCTTCCACAAGGAGGTGGTTGCAATAGCAACACCAGCACCTGAATCTATGATTGCTTTGGTTGTGTAACCTTGGTAGGTGATTGGAAGATAAGTATTACCTTCTTCACCCTCACACATGTCCCCTATTTTATCTAGAGGTATCTCTGGTACCCTTTGCTTAGAGCCTGCTTTTGGCATATTGGACTCAAGTTCTGGGACCTGATCCTTCACATGATTCCATAACTCAGGTTTTGCTTTGAGCAGCTCTTCTACAGTGAGATGACACTGAACCTTAGTGTTCTTCACGACATCCGTGTTCCTTGGAACCACTGAGTCTTCATTTCTTACTAGTATTGTGGGAGCTCTAATCTGGAGTGATTCAGATTCCCATGGGCCTGGAAATTGAGGCAGTTCTTCTAAGGTATTAGATTCAAAATCTAATCTTTCGTCTTCTTGTTCTGCTTCATCTTCGTAAATAGATGGAATGTCTTGGGGAAATTGATCATGAAGATCATCAATCTCAGGAATAGGAGGGGAATTACCCTTCTCCTTGGCCCATTTCTCCTCTTGTATTTCCCGCAAGAACTCTTGAGAGTACTGTTGAATAGAAGGAGGTATTCCAGCATCCGTGGAATTAGGAACATAAGCTCCCCTTGGTGGTGAGCTTCCTCTTTCAATAACTGGTTGAGCCTGTGGAGGTAAAGAAACTTGTGGTTTGTTTACCAACTGCTCTAATCGTTCTAGTAAGCCCTGGAAATGCAAATCCGCTTTGACAGAGTTCATCTGATTGACCTTTTGACTAGTCTCAAGTATAGCTTGAGCTTGTTCTACCATTTTCATGCACATTTTCATCCGTTCAATCTCTAAATCTGCTCTAGGGTAACTCTTGTCTAGGTTTGCAGCTGTAGGCCCTTCTTGAAGTCGAGCCTGGTAGGCCTTGAACATCATGTCCAAACCTTCTGGGGTTGGATCTGCAAGAACAGACCCTGGTTGTGGTCTATTCACAATGGGTGGTGGGGTGGGATGAGGTGGACTGGATGGAGTTTCGGCATGCGAGGGGTTATGAGATGCAATGTCTTCTATTTTTGTTTTTGCGTCTTTCAAGCTTTCTTCTAGTTCCGATAACTTTTTATTCCACTTATGATTGGCCTTTTCTCTGGTATCCTTCCATGTTCTTGTTTTCCTCTTACTAGGCTCTCCTGATTCACTCGACCCCGATTGTTCTGCTGGTTTATCTTGTTTTAATGCTTGTGCCCTAGTAACTGCCTGTACAGGTGCCACGTTACTGCTACTGGCACTTGATTCTGCCACTAAGCCTACCACATTAATGGGTGTAATCTTGGGTGCACTGGAGGGGTTTCTTGGACAATCTCTGGGGAGATGGTCTTTGCCACAATCAGGACAAAAAGCCTGTATTGTGATAGCCTGTCCTTGACTCGGAGATGGTGGGTGGGGACAGTCACGAATGAAATGGTCACCATGACATCTGAAACAAGATCCTCTAGGGGCTTGTGGTCTCATTTGTCTCAACTGGGGCCTAGGGTTAGGATGTGTGTACATGACATTGGAGTATTCTGGCTCCCAATTTTGCTCCATAGGTGGTGCCTCATATTGATACGAGTAAATCTCACTATGTTCAGGTGACTCTGTGTAATAAGCATGTGGACTACCTTCATGGGAGTAGTCTGAACTATGGGCATGAGAGTCATTATCTGGTATCAATGGGGTTAGTGGCACCAATGCTCTATTTGGATTTTCCTCTCCCACAGCATATTTGACTGGAATCACGTTGGCAGGAGCTGGTGGTTGGTTTCCCAAGACAGGTTGTGGCCTATATGGTGCCTGATATTGCTGTTGTGGTCTATAATATGGCTGTTGGTATTGGTTTTGATACCTACCTTGTGGGTAAGATTGCTGATAATTCTGTCTAACAGCTTGCCTATTGTAGGGACAATCTTGAGCCGTGTGGTTTGTGTATTTTCTCTCAATAGTGCAATATGGAGCATTCCTTTCTCTAATGTTTTGGTGTTTGCATTGGGCATACATTAGCCATGTGGTCGCCCCCACAAGTATAACACCGATTCACTGGAGTGACTCTCTGTGTTTGTTTATTTTGGACTCCCAGCTTCTTGGCAACTTGCTCAACTATCTCTTCTATTTCTGTGGAGATCTTTGAAGTATGACTAGTAGAACTATCCGAATCTTTGTAGAGTTTGGACAATCCTAACTCCTCACCCAAGTTATCTTCTATGTCTATGCACGTCCGCACACACTCTTCTATGGATCTAGGATCTTTCAAGTACACATATGATCTTAACTTGGTGCTCAGTAAGCCATCTAAGAACAAAGCCACTTGTTTGGCCGGAGTGGGTAACTCTAGAGCAGGGCATCTTTCTAGATACTGTCTGAATCTTCTACCTGCTAGTCGCACTGTTTCTTGGGGAGTCTGCTTGAAGCTGTGGATCAAGGATGATGTGTTATGCCTGATACCACTCTTGGAAAATTCTACAATGAATTCGTCTAGCAGTTGACCTATATCGTGATAGCTGCTTCTACTCAATGGTTGAAACCAAGCTAAGGCAGTGCCCTTAAGGGTCAAACCAAATGCCTCGTACTGGGTGAACCAGTCCTCAATTTGTTCGGCTCTCAGCACTTGTTTGTACTCGGCCACATGATCATAAGGATCCCCTGTCCCATCGAAATAGTTCTTCATTGCCTTGATCACTTGAATGGGTCTAAGGGTTCTTGGGTACTCCCGGGGTCTAGGCAATGGAAAATCCTGTTCATCTCTTTGTTGCCTATGTGCTTGATGTCTCTCTCTTTCAGGTCTTTCATTTTCAAATCTTGATCTATTCCTGCCCACTGTGTGTGCAAAACTTACCTCCGGTCTCTCTCTAGTTCTTTCTCTCTGGGCTTCATGAGCGAGGGATGATCCTACTCCTTGGAGGCCATGGGAAACATTGGATCTTGGTGGGGGGAAAATCAATTCATTCTTCCAAGTATATGCATGTCTATCATGTTTTGTTACCAAGAAAATTTTCTCTGATGTGTTATCCAGGTAGACAACTTTGCCTGGTATCTCAGGATCTTTGAATTCATAGATGATAACTATGCCCAATTGGCTAGGTTGATCTGGCTTGAACCTCCAAAAGGCTTCCTCTGTTTCTCTATTCAAAAATAGTTCTATGCTTTTGTTGTCTTGAGGGATCCAATCCGGAGTGATCACTCGGGTCAAAACTGACTTACCTCTAGGAGTCTGGGGTCCTTGTCCTACGTTTCCTTGTTCTAGGTCTCCTATTTCATTCTCAGGAATGACATTTCCAAACTCATCAGTCCTATCTGGTAGGTTGGTGACCACATACATGGTTCCTTCCTTATCAATGTATGAACCCTCTTCGAACTTGACCACTGGGTGTTCAAGTCCAAAGGATTGATCTGGATTTTTGAGTTGGACCACTGATCGTCTCAGACCATCCTCATAGATGCGAGCACCTAATTGGTTGGTCCGAATATATTCCAACTGTGTCTTATAGGGACCTTCTGGTGTTTGTAGATAGGCAGTCCCTGAGCCACCTACAGGTTTTCCCATACTAAAAGACATTTCTGAATCACTTGTGTCTGAACTTAGTAAAAGATGACCACTTAGTTGTTGTGCCCAAGACTTGGATGTATGGTTGACAGTAGCCTCAGAAGATCTAATGCTTTGTTTATCCTTGCCTAATTGTCTACCAGATCTCAGGTTCATAAGCTTTAGTCAAGAGTCCAAATTTTCCCTTTGGTATGGTTCAAAATTCTTTAGAGCCCCCTTGGTTCCCTAGTCCCACCTGAGGGTCAACTTCAAATTATCCTATCTCAAAATCAACGCATTATTCTTGAAAAAAACAGTTGAGATCGTGTAGGATTTGAAACGAGCTTTCCAACAAGCTATAGAGCTCAAAAAATGGACTTTGGATGAGAAAGTTATGTCAAATCAAGCTCCTGGGGGTCAAAACAGGCAAACAAGACCTTTGGAGAAAATCGCGATTTTGTGAACTTTCTGAAAATCGCGATGTTGAGCACAAAATCGTGTTTTTGAAAATCGCGATTTTGAGCAGAAAATCGTGATTTGAAAATCGCGATGTTGATCACAAAATCGTGTTTTTGAAAATCGCGATTTTGAGCAGAAAATCGTGATTTGAAAATCGCGATGTTGATCACAAAATCGTGTTTTTGAAAATCGCGATGTTGATCACAAAATCGTGTTTCTGAAAATCGCGATTTTGATCACAAAATCGTGTTTCTGAAAATCGCGATTTTGATCACAAAATCGTGTTTCTGAAAATTGCGATGTTGATCACAAAATCGTGTTTCTGAAAATCGCGATGTTGATCACAAAATCGTGTTTTAGAGAATCGCGATTTTGACTCAGAGAATCGTGATTCACAAAATCGTGTTTTTGACTGAAAATCGTGTTTTCTCAGAATCGTGTTTTTGACATGAAAATCGCGATGTTGAGCACAAAATCGTGTTTTTGAAAATCGCGATTTTGAGCAAAAATTCGTGTTTTCACAGAATCGCCTTTTTCACAAAATCGTGTTTTTGGCATGAAAATCGCGATTTTGTCATAGAGAATCGTGTTTTTCTCAAAATCGTATTTTTCGCTGAAAATCGTGATTTGTGAGAATCGCGATTTTGAGCAGAAAGTCGTGTTTTTCACAAAATCGTGTTTTTGCTGAAAATCGTGATTGGTGAGAATCGCGATTTTGAGCAGAGAATCGTGTTTTTTTGAGAATCGCGATTTTGAGCAGAGAATCGTGTTTTTTTGAGAAAAAACACAGAATCGCGATTCTTTTCAACCAACTTTTAGGCGGGAAAACTGAAAATCGTGATTTTTCAAAAAATTTTGAATTTTCACAGAATCGCGATTTTCATCACAGAATCGCGTTTTTTGGCGGGAAATTCAAATTTATGAGCACCAGCTATGGCGAGCTCCGTATGAGTAGAAAATCATGAAAAAAACACAGCGCTTGCTCTCCCTTGCACCTCGTAACTCCTTCCCACACAATAATGCATGAAAAATGGTATGAAAATGGTGAAAATGCACTAAAAAACAAGAAATTTCTATGAAGAAGAAGATGGAAGAAGGTGGAGATGATGATGATGATGAAGATGAAGAGGAAAAAACAGAAAATGACTGAAATGACAGTTTTTTTTACCTTCCAACGTCGCAAATCTACGATCTTACCATCACAACGCTCATCCTCGAAGCACTCTCCCCGGCAACGGCGCCAAAATTTGGTGTAGCTCAAGCGTAAGCACCACCTCCTTTACTTGTCAATCCGCGGAGACGTGAGGACCGGTATGAAGACCACGAGCAAGTGAAGGCACAAGTGCCTGAGTGAAAGCACACAAACATGCACACACATACACACACACGCGCACAAAGTAAGATCAAAGAGAGGAACAATGGAAAGCTTAGATTGCAAAAGAGTTCTCTTACAAAAGTTCTATTCTCTAACAAGCTTGATGGAGAGTGTTAATCTCCAAAAGAACAACCTACTCTTGAATTTAGAACACCTCTATATCAAGAGTAAGTCAAAACCTTCACTAAATTAGAGGTCCAATCTCCAAATTATCAAATTTGAGAAAATCTGTGAAGAAGATGAAATACAGAAAAGTCTGCTGCAGAATTTCTTCACATTGACTTATCAAATGTGTAAAGTTTATGATGAAACTTTGTACGAACCAACTCCTAGAGATTGCGCATCACCTCCAAGTTGAATTACTTCAAAAGCTTTAGTATAACTTGAGAAATTGTCTTCACAAGTTACCTATGTCTGAATCTGCACTTCTGAGAAGTCGATCCAGACACCCCTAACTTCTTAACTTTGGTTCTCACAATATCTAACCCGTTTTGCCAAATGCTTTTAACTACAAGTAGATCACCTTCCAACTTAAAGATTAAGTGCTTGCTTGCACAAAACTTTAAACTATGGAGTGAGCACTGACCAAAATATTAAACTCGAAATTTGCGCCTGTTTCAGAGAACTGTAGACACTCAACACATATGAATGTTCCTACTCACAATTCTCCTAGCCTGTTTACAATTAGACTCTGAAATTCAGGTCACAGGCTCATTAACTAACAACTTACATATCCTCAAAAGGATTTCACAATTGATCAAACACAGAAGGAGTAGACACGGAAAGATCGGGCGCAATATTTCTTCATTAACTCAGAAAATTACAACTGAGTGATGAGAGCTAACTCAACTAACTTTTCTCTATCTCTTGACTCCTAACTTCCTCAATCTTGGCTTCTACATATGCTCTCATACATGCCCCGACTTTTCTCAAAGTATTTATAGACAATTTGTACAAGACTCTTACTCAGACAAAAGATCTAAGTCACCTATGACTATACTAATGTACATATGTGTACACTTCTCTTATCCTCTGAATATGTCTCTCTTCCAAGTTTCAATAGTTGATCCTTCCTTCACTCTTTAACCTTCCAAGCCTTCAATTGGTGATTGATCTGCACCAACAGCTCCCCCTCAATCATCAATTGAGGTCTTCACTATCTTCTTTATACCTGCCATGTCTTTGAACCTTTGTAACTTTGGTCCATCCAAGCCTTTTGTAAGCATATCAGCTATCTGATCTTTTGTTGAAGTATGGATTACTTCAATCTCTTTATCCATCACTTTCTCTCTTAAAAAGTGATACCGAATCTCAATGTGTTTGGTCCTGGCATGAAAAACAGGATTAGCAGCTAAGTATAATGAACTCATGTTATCTCCATATATAATTGGTACCCCATGCATAATGTCAAGACTCTTCATCAATGTCTTAACCCAAATTACTTCCTTTGCAGCTTCAACCATGCTTTTATACTCTGCTTCTGTAGAAGATAAAGCAACTGTATGTTGCTTCTTGGAACACCATGAGATAAGTTTATCTCCCACATAACACATATATCCAAATGTAGACCTTCTATCATCTGGATTACCTGCCCAATCTGCATCACTATAAATTTTGATATTTGTATCTGAGGTAAACCCATAATACAAACCTTCATTGAGTGTACCCTTAATGTACCTCAACACCCTTTGTCCTGCAATCCAATGTTCTTTCCTTGGGCAATGCATAAATTGAGACAAAACCCCTACTGCATATGATAAATCAGGTCTAGTTAGAGTAGCATAGATAAGGCTACCAACCAAACTCTGATATTGTCTCATGTCCTTGAATTCTTCACCTCCATACTTACTCAATTTGTGATTCACCTCCATTGGTGTAGATGCTACCCTGCAATCATCCATTTTAAACTTGATTAACAAGTTCTTCAAATACCTTTCTTGGGTCACAAATACTCCATGTTGAGTATATGTTATCTCCATGCCCAAGAAGTATGATAAGTCTCCCAAGTCACTTATCTTGAACTCCTTTTCCATTTGCCTCTTGAGCCTTTGTATTCCTTCTTCATCTGTACCTGTAAGAATTATATCATCAACATATATGCACATGTATATGAAACCATTTTCACTTGCCTTGACAAGCAAACTACTATCTGCTTTAGACACCTGAAAACCAAGTTCTTTTAAGAACTTCACAAGTCTATAGTTCCATGCCCTTGGGGCCTGCTTCAAGCCATACAAAGCTCTCTTGAGCTTGCACACATGATCTGGATACCTTTTATCTCTGAACCCTTGAGGTTGCTCCATGAATACATCATCTGAAATATAACCATTCAGAAAAGCATTTTTCACATCAAGTTGACATAGCTTCCAACCTTTACATGCAGCAATAGCAATAAGTGTCCTTATGGTTGTCATCTTTGCCACAGGACTATAAGTCTCATCATAGTCAACACCATAAGTCTGAGCAAACCCTTTGACAACAAGTCTAGCTTTGTATCTAGACACACTTCCATCTGCAAACCTTTTTGTCTTGTAGACCCACTTGCATCCAATAATCTTCTGACTATTTGGTTTAGGAACCAAGTCCCAAGTTTGATTCTCCAATAGTGCATCATATTCTTCCTGCATAGCATTCTCCCATTTTTCCTTACCTTTTGCCTCTTCATATGTAGAAGGGTCTTCATCTATATTCACCATGTAAGCATAATCTTTCGTGGCTAGAAATGAAGTATCATAACTATACCTTGTAGGTTGCCACCTGTTTCTTGTTGACCTTCTGAGTTCTCCACTCCTTGAGGTTTCTGGTTCTTCACATTCAGGATCAAATCTTGGTGTCTCTTCCACTTCATCCTGCACTTCATTATTCTCTTGGTCATCAAATATCTGAACTTTTGGTTTACCTTTTCTTTGACTCACTTCTTCTTCATCACCTGTATTGATGTTGATTGTACCTGCATACCAAGTGCTTTGTTCATCAAATGTAACATCCTTAGAAACCATAAATTGTTTTGTTGATGGACTCCACAATCTATAGCCCATCTGCTTGTCATCATAGCCAATAAAAACATACTTTTCAGCTTTGGGTTCCAATTTGTGTCTTAATTGTGATGGCACATATGCATATGCCACACACCCAAATACTCTGCAATGATCCAAGGTAGGTCTTTTACCCCACCAAGCCTCATATGGTATCATACCCTGCAAGGCTTTACATGGTAACCTATTGACCAAGTAAGTGGCTGTATTTACAGCCTCAGCCCACAAATAATTAGGGCAATTTTTCTCCTTCATCATGGATCTTGCAAACTCAACAAGAGTTCTATTTCTCCTTTCTGCAACACCATTTTGTTGAGGAGAGTACCTGCAAGTAACTTCCCTTTTTATACCTGCATTCCATAAGTAATCACTGAATTCATTTGAAAAATACTCTCCCCCTCCATCTGACCTTAGTCTTTTCAACTTATGACCTGTAATTCTTTCTGCATATGCATGATAGTGTTTAAATGTATTAAACACTTCTGACTTATCTTTGATCACATAGATAGTGATCCACCTAGTAGCATCATCAACATAAATCACATAATACCTTGATCCATTTATACTGAAATCTTTTGATGGTCCCCACACATCTGTGTGTACCAACTCAAGCTTCTCTGAGTGCATAAAACCATGCTTGGAATAGGAATGTTTATGAGCCTTACCTAATTGACATGCCTCACATTTGTATGTCATATGTTGACCTGCAACATTAGGCAATCCAAGCACTGAACCATTGTTAACCATATCTTTAATACCTCTTTCATTGAAATGTCCAAGCCTCTTATGCCAGAGATCTAACTCAGAGATCTTATGACCTCCATATGTGAACATAGCATGACCAATGTTGCCTTGAATCTTCAATGTAAATAATCTTCCTTCCTTTTTCCCTGAAACAATCTGTTTATACCCTTGGCTAGGGTCTTCCACATATACTCCATCATTAGTGAACCTTACTTCATATCCCTTTTCAACAATTTGACCTACACTTATCAAATTCTTAGGGATTGTAGGAACATACAAAACCTTACTCAATAAGGTGCTTCCATCCTTGGCCTTCACTGATCCAATTGACTTCACATTATGCTTTGTGTTGTCACCTGTTTGAACAACATGATTAAAAACTTTACTTTCCAAATCAGTCATCAAAGATATGTTACCACTCAGGTGATTGCTACACCCTGAGTCAATGTAGAAGACTCTTTGATCTTCACTCTGCCTTTCACAAGTTGCATTCATTATCAATGTTGAATCTTCCTTTTGATCTGAAGCATAATTGTAGTAGGTGTTGTTGTATTGTTGACTTTGGAATCCTCTACCTGCATTTCTTCCAAAGTAATTCCTTCCACCTCTACCTCTGTAATTACCTCTTTGATTTCTGCCACCTCTTCCTCTTGAATTATAATTTTGATTGTATCCACTATTATTCTGATTATTATGCCAACAATCATTAGCTAAGTGATTTGTCTTACCACAAATCCAGCAAGCTTTGCCTCCATCTTTGTTATTCCTGCCTCTTCCTCTACCTTTGCCACCTCCTCTTCCTCTTAGGAAGTTGGCTTGAGTAGTTGTACCTTCATCTTCACCTGCTTGTTGTTTTCCTTTGCTATTCTTCTTTTTGTCCTTTGAGTACATTGCATGTCCTGTACTCTTGTCACCATCTCCTTTAACATCCTGCTCAAATGTTAGCATATGACCTAACAATTGATTTAAATCAGGAGTGAAATGGTCAAGTGATAGTTCTGTAGACAAAATAAATGGCTTCCATTTGTCATCACCTCTCAACCCTGTAAGAATTTGCCTTACCAATTTATCCTCCTCAATATCTTCATCAACAGCTCCTAAAGCATCTGCAATATCTTTCATCCTTGTTACATAGTCTGAGATGGATTGAGAGGCCTTCTTCTTGAAGGTAGTAAACTCTGCCCATAAAGATGCCTTCCTTGACTTTGTAGTGTTTTGGAAATGCTCCTCCAAAGCATTCCATATGTCAGTTGCACTTTCAAGACCTCTAATATGAGGTAACAAGTAATCATTGACTCCCATATAGATAATGCTCCTAGCTTGAGCATCTTTCTTCATCCAATTTTTCAGATCTGCTAACTCTTCCCTAGTTGGAACACTAGGATCTCTGAACTCTGGCTTCTCTTCTTCTCCTGTGATGTAACCAATCAAATCTTTGCTCATAAGATGAGCTTCCATCCTCATTGACCATGCAGGATAGTTTTCCCTATCCAATTTTTCTATCTGTAGAGCATCTCCCATCTTGTATCCACCTGTATATTGAAAACTTCAAGCTTTACAAACAATGTATGTACCTTTACTTCGAGTTAGACTCCTTTTGCCTTTTTTGATGTCGAGTAGTCTTCTCCTCAGGCTTTTGACTCCAAGCTTTCACTTCTTAGTTCTTCAAATGTTGAACTTCTTGAATCTGCAGCAGTCGGGACCTTCCTTTCCTTGATTTTGATGTCTCCTGCTCTGATACCACTGATGGAGAGTGTTAATCTCCAAAAGAACAACCTACTCTTGAATTTAGAACACCTCTATATCAAGAGTAAGTCAAAACCTTCACTAAATTAGAGGTCCAATCTCCAAATTATCAAATTTGAGAAAATCTGTGAAGAAGATGAAA
>CM035407.1:100299121-100331621 GCA_020310875.1 Ceratopteris richardii
GTTAGTTGATGTACATTGTACAAATCATCCATCAGATGTATGAAGAAAATAGATAAGTGAAAAGTTCAGATATTGTTGGGAATGATGGTTGGATGCACTCAAGAAATGAGTTGATGCTGCAAAACCTGCTTCACACCTGCCCTCTTTTGATTCCAGATATACTTAGTACACTTGCTTAGCTTCCAAATGACACAAAGAAACCATATATGTACTTTGGAAATGGTTTGGGTAATGATCAAACCAAAACAGATAACTTGGCACTTCAAAATCAAGAAAAAACTTTCTATTTCTGTAGTGACACCTGCTCAGACTTTCACTCAATGTGACCAGCACACTTAAACTTGAAACAATTCCTTTTGGGAGTATTAAAGTACCTTAGTAAGCTACCAATCACAAGTGGAATCACTCCAATTGATAAACTATGCACTGAGAAATAAGTTTAGCAAAATTCTAATTACCCCCGACTTTTTAGGAACTTTGCAGACACAGACCAGTGTGCACCTCGAAGCCGATTTCTCCCAAATGGCTGAATGAAATCTTCAGAGATTTTGTATGCTTGTAGAAGACCTTGAGCTGGTTCCAATGAGCTATAGAACTCTTAATTTGGTTCAGTAGATCTTGAGCTATGCCCTGTTGAAGTTGACAGACTTGGAGAAGATAGCACAGAGAACCAGAAATGATGAATGTGTATATATCTATTGATTGATAAGATTGTACAAGCTCAATAGCATGACAAGCATAGCTAATTGAGGTGTGGTGGTGTAGGCTATGGAGTAGCACTAACACACACTCAGTTACAATGACAGTATGCCTCGGGGAGTGAGCTGAAAAATGCAGGACTCACCGCGAGTTTTTTTCTTCTTCACTTTATATGAATTGAGTGAACATTTGAATTTCAAATTCAAACTAAGGCTCCCTAGAATCTCTCCTCTAAAAGTAGGGAGATATTCTCTCCACTAAACTATTCTCTTTTCCACGACTTAATCAGGTAGGTAAGTGATTACATGAGATGCCAAGTCATAAAGACTTTTACAAGTGGTAAAAGGTAATAACTCATAAGTATGAGTTCCTATGCCTTATCCTTCATGTAGAGATATCCTTCAAGGGTTCCAAGTCCATTTTCCAAAGTTCCAATGTTCCAAGCCAATGTGTGAAGGCTTGATATGCACCAACAGCTCCCCCTCAAGCCAAACACTTTGGCTCAAGTCTTCATCTTTTTCATCTTTAGTCTTCAATCACATCCTGCAATCCAATCATGGATTTGAGTCTGCATAACTTGTTTCCATCCAATGCCTTTGTAAGTAAATCTGCACATTGCATATTAGTAGACACATAAGTCAATTGTATATCTTTACTTAGCAACTTCTCTCTCACATAGTGGTTGTGAACCTCTATGTGTTTGGTTCTGGCATGATAAATTGGATTAGCTACAAGGTGAAGAGAGCTAGTGTTGTCTCCAAATATGATTGGTGGTCTTGTATATAGACCTAACTCTGTATATAGAAGCTTCAACCAGATAGCTTCTTGAGTAGCATTGGCAAGCCCTCTATACTCTGCCTCAGTGGATGACAATGCCACTGTAGGTTGCTTCTTGGCTGACCAAGAAATGGGCTTATCTCCTGCAAAACAAATATATCCTGAGGTGCTTCTCCTATCATCCTTGCATCCTGCCCAATCTGCATCTGAGTAGACTTTAATGTCAATATCTGATGTATAAGGAAAATACAAACCATGACTTTGAGTTCCTTTGAGGTACTTCAAGATTTTCTTTGCTGCCTCTAAGTGAGGTATCCTTGGTTTGTGCATGAATTGACTAAGCACACTAACTCCATATGCTATGTCAATTCTTCTCAAGGTAGCATAGTTCAAACTACCTACCATACTTTGGTATCCTGTAATGTCTTTGACTTCTTCTCCTTCATGAGCACTTAGCTTTAGGTTAACCTCCATTGGAGTAGTAGATACCTTAGCATCCTGCAAGCCAAACTTCTTGACCATATCCTGCACATACTTCTTTTGAGTGATGTAAATACCTGTATCTGTATAGATCAATTCAAGACCTAGGAAATACTTTAATAATCCAAGGTCACTAATCTTGAATTCTTTCATAATCTGTCCTTTGATATGTCTAATTCCCTGAACATCATTTCCTGTAATTATGATGTCATCAACATAGACACATAGATATATTACCTCTGTACTACTTCTCTTTATGAATAGAGAAGTGTCTGCGTGACTCATTACAAATCCTTGGTCTTGGAGGTAGGTTGTCAACCTGTAATTCCATGCTCTAGGTGCCTGCTTTAAACCATACAGAGCCTTCTTCAATTTACAAACATAATGTACCTTTTTTGGATCTTCATAGCCAGGTGGTTGTGACATGTAGACTTCTTCAGATATCCATCCATTCAAGAATGCATTCTTCACATCCAATTGGTACATGTTCCAATTCTTGGATGCAGCTACACTCACCAATATTCTGATAGTTGGCATCTTGGCCACAGGAGAAAATGTCTCCTCATAATCAATGCCTTGGGTTTGTGCAAAACCCTTGGCTACCAACCTAGCTTTGTACCTGTTTATTGTTCCATCTGAATTCTTCTTTAGTTTGTAGATCCACCTGGATCCTATTACCTTCATAGAGTCTTTCTTGGGTACCAAGTCCCAAGTATCACTTTCTTTGAGAGCTTCCATCTCTTCATCCATGGCTTCTTTCCATTCTGGTTTGGTAATTGCTTCTTCATAGGTACCTGGTTCTTCATTCAACAAGTCCTTTGCAAGATATACAGAATGTTTAGTTACAAGTGATGTGTCATACCCAAATCTGATAGGCTTCTTCTTTTCTCTCTGAGATCTCCTCATTGCTTGAGTTGAAGTTTCTGGTTTATCTTCTAATTGCTTCATCTTCATCTTTCCTTTGGACTTCCAAGCCTTGAACTCTTCAAGGTTTATTGTATCATCATCATCTGAGCTTGAATCTTCTTGCTGAGTTGGTTCTTCCTTAGTGAGCTTTGGGAAATCTTCTTCCATGTCATAGGGTAGACTCACTTTCCTGCATTCATTCTCATACCATGAGTCATTCTCATCAAATATGACATCTCTGCTTACCTTGAACCCTTTGTTGGTTGGGTTGTAAAATCTGTATCCCTTTTGGTTCAAATCATAACCAATGAAGATACATTTTTCAGCCTTAGGGTCTAGCTTTCCCCTTACCTGTGAGGGAATATGCACATATGTGTAAGGAATTGAACTCACAACCTCTTGGATAGGAATGTGATGGGCTAACCACTTGCCCCAAAAGCCATGGTTGAGGATTACTTCCTAATCCTCTCTCTTAGGGTGTGGTTCAACCATCTCCTACCAGGATTATGTTACATTCTTCCCCCCTTGGTCGATCATTGTCCTCAATGATCTACTCTTGTATCCCTCTAGCCTCGGTGATCAGTCCCTTGAACTCCCTAGGTGCCCTTGAATTGATGTTCCTCAACCTCGCACAGTTTCTTGAACCTTGTTCGCAACCTTGGTCTCTTGAACCCTTGCTCTCAACCTCGGTGTCTTGAACCTTCTTGTTCGCAACCTCGGTGTCTCGAGCCCTTGTTCTCAACCTCAGTCTTGAACCTTGTTCTCACCCATGCTTGGTATCTTGAACACTCAATCAAGTGCCACCCAAGGATTCCCAAGGAATTCACACTTCCAAGCTAGCTCATTGAAAAGTTCGTTCCGAGAGCTTTCCAACGGTATATTACATGCCTCAATCCGACATACGGATTGAGAGATACACCTCAATCATTGTAAGGTCCATCATTGAAATCGACGCGCGCCTTCCACAATTCCTACCCTTTCACATGGAGGATGCCCAAGCGCCTTTTTTAGAGGCCATTGGATCATTCCACTTTGCCCAAGCCTACTTCCTAGGCTCTGATACCAATGTAAGGAATTGAACTCACAACCTCTTGGATAGGAATGTGATGGGCTAACCACTTGCCCCAAAAGCCATGGTTGAGGATTACTTCCTAATCCTCTCTCTTAGGGTGTGGTTCAACCATCTCCTACCAGGATTATGTTACAATATGCCACACAACCAAAGATTTTACAATGATCCAGAGAGGGTCTCTTACCATGCCAAGCTTCATATGGTGTCATGCCATCAAGTGATTTGGATGGCAACCTATTGATGAGATAAGTGGCAGTGGATACACTCTCTGCCCAAAGATAATTTGGCAACCTTTTTTCATTAAGCATAGACCTAGCTGTTTCCACAATGAGTCTATTCCTTCTTTCAGCTACCCCATTTTGTTCAGGTGAGTACCTTGTAGTAATCTCCCCTCTTTCCTGCAAGAAATCTTCAAACTCATTGGAGAAGTACTCTCCTCCACCATCTGACCTTAGCTTCTTCAAGCTTCTTCCTGTTTGATTTTCAACAAGTGCAAGATACCTCTTGAAACAATTAAACACTTCATCTTTATGCTTCATAAAGTATAAAATGGTCCACCTGCTATAATCATCAATGAAGGACACATAATACCTTGAACCAGAAATGGAAGGGTCCTTGCTAGGTCCCCAAACATCTGTGTGTACCAAATCTAGGTAGTCTTCATGCATGAAACCTTTCCTTGAATAGGGTAACCTGTGAGACTTACCAAATTGACATGATCCACACTTGTAAATCATGTGTTGCTTGGACACATTTGGTATCCCAAGCACACATTGATCCCTGCACATTTGCTTTAGATTCCTTTCACCTATGTGCCCTAATCTCTTATGCCATATTTCTAACTCTGAAAGTGTCTGATCCTTATAATTATACAAAGCAATATTCTTGGTGTCTTCTAGCTCAAATGTAAATAATCTACCTGATTTCTCCCCTTTGGCTATCCTTCTGAATCCATGTTTTGGGTCCTCCACATATGCTCCATGTTGTGTGAATCTGACCTGCAAACCTTTCTCCACAATCTGACCAACACTCATTAAATTCTTAGTTATTGTTGGTACATAGAGTACCCTGCTTAATAGGTTCTGATTAACATCACATGTCTTCACATTTCCAATTTTGACAACAGAGTGTTTAGTGTCATCACCTGTTTGTACCTGATGTTTGCCCTTGGGCTCTTCCAAATCAGAAAGTAGTGCCACATTGCCAGCTACATGGTTAGAACATCTTGAGTCAATGTAAAATAAATGATCATCATTTGTACCTATCTTGGAGGTCATATTCATGATCAATAGGGAGTCATCTTGCTCCTCTGTGTAGTTGTTGTAGTCTCTTCTATTTCTGAATCCACCTTGATAATTACCATTGTGGTTGTTGTTGTAGTTGTTGTTGTATGAATTGTTGTATCCAATGTAGCTTTGGTGTTGATTGAATCTGCCTCTCCCTTGAGAGTATCCACCTCTTGAGTAGCCTCTTCCTCTCTGATTTTTGTAGTTCTTGTAGCATTCATCTCTGGTATGATTGGACAATCCACAAATGTTACATGGTGATGAGTTGTAGGGTCTCCCCCTACCTGACTTACCTCCTCTGCCTCTTCCTCTAGATGACCTACCTCTCCCTGCATAATTAGCTTGAGAGGTAGAACCTTCTTCATCCTGTTTCTTCCCTTTACCTTTATCCTTAACTTTCTTATCAGTATAGAGAGCAAAGGGGTTGTTACCTTTTGATTGATCTCCAGCCTTTGTAAACTTTGCTTCATGTGTAAATAGTTGGCCCATGAGTGTTGTGAGATCAGGGTATGCATGTCCATATAGAGGTCCATTGCAGTGGTGAAACTTTCCCACTTATCATCTGCCTTGAGTCCATTTGTCACTTGCCTGACTATTTGCTCCTCTTCAATTTCCTCTCCAATGCTTGCTAGTTGGTCTGCCACATCTTTGATCTTTGTCACATACTCTGAGACTGATTGCTTGGGCTGCTTCCTAAGGGTTGTGAACTCAATCCATAATTGATTCTTCCTAGCCCTTGTGTTGGAAGAAAAATAATTTGACAAGGTTTCCCAAGTCTCTTGGGAAGTCTTACAATTCCTTACATGAGGTAAAAGAAAGTCAAATATAGAGTTTAAGAGATAAGACCTTGCCAAAGCATCCTTTGCACACCATTGGTTGAGCCTTTCATGTTCATCCTTTGTGGGTAGTCCTCTAGTCTTGAATGAGGGCAACTCCTCATCTCCTGATATGTATCCAAATAGACTTCTCCCTTGTAGATAGGTCTTCATTCTCAATGACCAAGCCTGATAATTGTTTCTGTCCAATTTGTCAATGAAGGAAGGGAAACCATCACCCATATTTACCTTCTTTGCTCTGATACCACTGTTGGGAATGATGGTTGGATGCACTCAAGAAATGAGTTGATGCTGCAAAACCTGCTTCACACCTGCCCTCTTTTGATTCTAGATATACTTAGTACACTTGCTTAGCTTCCAAATGACACAAAGAAACCATATATGTACTTTGGAAATGGTTTGGGTAATGATCAAACCAAAACAGATAACTTGGCACTTCAAAATCAAGAAAAAACTTTCTATTTCTGTAGTGACACCTGCTCAGACTTTCACTCAGTGTGACCAGCACACTTAAAATTGAAACAATTCCTTTTGGGAGTATTAAAGTACCTTAGTAAGCTACCAATCACAAGTGGAATCACTCCAATTGATAAACTATGCACTGAGAAATAAGTTTAGCAAAATTCTAATTACCCCCGACTTTTTAGGAACTTTGCAGACACAGACCAGTGTGCACCTCGAAGACGATTTCTCCCAAATGGCTGAATGAAATATTCAGAGATTTTGTATGCTTGTAGAAGACCTTGAGCTGGTTCCAATGAGCTATAGAACTCTTAATTTGGTTCATTAGATCTTGAGCTATGCCCTGTTGAAGTTGACAGACTTGGAGAAGATAGCACAGAGAACCAGAAATGATGAATGTGTATATATCTATTGATTGATAAGATTGTACAAGCTCAATAGCATGACAAGCATAGCTAATTGAGGTGTGGTGGTGTAGGCTATGGAGTACCACTAACACACACTCAGTTACAATGACAATATGCCTCGGGGAGTGAGCTGAAAAATGCAGGACTCACCGCGAGTTTTTTTCTTCTTCACTTTATATGAATTGAGTGAACATTTGAATTTCAAATTCAAACTAAGGCTCCCTAGAATCTCTCCTCTAAAAGTAGGGAGATATTCTCTCCACTAAACTATTCTCTTTTCCACGACTTAATCAGGTAGGTAAGTGATTACATGAGATGCCAAGTCATAAAGACTTTTACAAGTGGTAAAAGGTAATAACTCATAAGTATGAGTTCCTATGCCTTATCCTTCATGTAGAGATATCCTTCAAGGGTTCCAAGTCCATTTTCCAAAGTTCCAATGTTCCAAGCCAATGTGTGAAGGCTTGATATGCACCAACAGATATGGCGCGTCGATCTTCTCTCCCATTCTCCTTCTGTGTTTAATCTTTTGAGAAATCCTTTTGCACGTATCTAAGTCAATAGCTAATCTATCTATGACTAGAATTTGAGAGGCTAATTGCAATCAGGCTGAGAGAATTTAGTTTAGGAACATTCATATGTGAAGATGTTCTGAGAGTCGACAAAACTGGCGCAGATTTCATGTTCATAGAAATGAACATTGCTCAGTGCATGGTGTAAAGTTTTACACAAGTGAGGGCTCAAAATCTAAGTTGGAAGGTAAGCCATCTATGGCTAAAAGATCTTGATCAAACGGGTTTGACATTGGGAGAACCAGTGTTAAGAAATTATAGGTGTCAAAGTCGCCATTGCAAAGAAGCTGTTTCAGACATAGGTAAAGTGTTTCACATATTTCTCACAGTATACTCAATCATTTTGAGAAATTTAACTTCTAATAGTTGCGCAACCTTAAGGCAAAGCATTGTGCAAAGTTTTATTAAAAACTTTACAGGATTGATTAGTCAATGAGTGATTAATCTGCAGCAGACTTTTCAGGAAGTTTCAGTTTTCAAGAGTTAGCCAAAATTCTGATAATTTGGTGATTGTTTTCTAAATTAAGTGAAGTCAAAAGTTGTTCTTGATATAGAGGAGTTCTAAATTCAAGTACAACTTGTTCTTTTGGAGATTAACACTCTCCATCAGTGGTATCAGAGCAGGATATGTCAAAATTGAAGTGAAGAAGACTCCGACTACTGCAGAAACACAAATCTTTACATCTTGAAGGTACAAAAGGATAAAGGTTGAAGAAAACTTGAAGGTAGACACATTGAAGCTATCAAAAGGATCAGAAGGAGTAGATTCAGAGTCAAGGTACATTTATTTCTCATAAAGATTAAAGAATTGGCAATACAGGTAAAGAAACAATGGGAGATAGTCTCCAAATTGAGAAGCTGGATAGAGAGAACTATCCTGCATGGTCTATGAGGATGGAAGCTCATCTTATGAGTAAAGATCTGATGGGATACATCACAGGAGATGAAGAAAAGCCAGAATTTAGAGACTCTAGTGTTCCAACTAGAGAGGAGCTTGCAGACTTGAAGAATTGGATGAAGAAGGATGCTCAAGCAAGGAGCATAATCTACATGGCAGTCAATGACTATTTGCTTCCTCACATTAGAGGACTTGAAAGTGCAAGTGACATTTGGAATGCTTTGGAAGAGCATTTCCAAAACACAACCAAATCAAGGAAGGCTTCACTATGGGCAGAATTTACTACTTTCAAGAAGAAGGCCTCACAATCAATCTCTGATTATGTGACAAAGATGAAGGACATTGCAGATTCTCTAGGTGCAGTGGATGAAGATATTGAAGAAGATAAATTGGTAAGACAAATTCTCACAGGGCTAAGAGGAGATGAGAAGTGGAAACCTTTTATTTTGTCTACAAAACTTTCATTAGATCACTTCACTCCTGATTTGAATCAATTGTTAGGTCATATGCTAACTTTTGAGAATGATGTCAAAGGAGATGTTGATAAGAGTGCAGGTCATGCAATGTACTCTAAAGACAAGAAGAAAGCTAACAAAGGAAAGCAACAATCAGGTGAAGAAGAAGGTACTTCAAACCAAGCGAATTTCAAAGAGGAAAAGGAAATGGCAGAAGTAGAGGAAGAGGTAGAAACAACAAAGATAATGCAAGAGCTTGTTGGATATGTGGTAAGAACAATCATCTATCTCATGATTGTTGGCACAATAATCAGAACAATGGTAATTATCAGAACTTTAATCAAAGAGCAAGAGGTGGTAGATTTCAGAGAGGAAACTTCAGAGGTAGAGGTGGTAGGAATTCTTTTGGAAGAGGTGGAGGAAGAAGCTTCCAAAATCAATCCTATAATAACACCTACTACAACTATGCATCAGATCAGAAGGAGGATTCGACTCTCATTATGAATGCAACATATGAAACCTCACATGAGGACATGAGAGTGTTCTACATTGATTCAGGATGTAGTAATCATTTAAGTGGAAATATTGCTTTGATGACTGATTTAGATCATAATGCAATTAACCATATAGTTCAGACAGGTGATAATACAAAGCATAAGGTAAAGTCAATTGGTTCAGTCAAAGCTAAGGATGGGAGCACTCTTCTGACTAAAGTTCTTTATGTTCCCACAATTCCAAAGAATTTGATCAGTGTAGGTCAAATTGTGGAAAAAGGATATGAGGTAAGATTCACCAATGATGGAGTCTATGTTGAAGACCCTAGTCAAGGGTATAAACAGGTTGTTACAGGAAAGAAAGAAGGGAGACTCTTCACATTGAAGGTACAAGGAAATGTTGGACATGCTATGTTCACATATGGAGAGCAGAAGGTATCTGAATTGGATCTTTGGCACAAAAGACTTGGACACTTCAATGAAAGAGGTATCAAAGACATGATTAATAATGATTCAGTGCTTGGGTTGCCTAACATTGCAGGTCAACACATGACATACAGATGTGAGGCATGTCAATTAGGTAAGGCTCATAAGCAATCTTATTCCAAGCATGGGTTTATGTATTCAGAAAGACTTGAGTTAGTGCATACAGATGTGTGGGGTCCTTCAAAGGACTTTAGTATAAATGGTTCAAGATATTATGTCATATATGTTGATGATGCTACCAGATGGATCACAATTTATGTGATTAAAGAAAAGTCAGAAGTGTTTAATACATTTAAACACTATCATGCATATGCAGAAAGGATTACAGGTCAAAAATTGAAGAGATTAAGGTCAAATGGAGGGGGAGAGTATTTTTCAAATGAATTCAATGATTATTTGTGGAATGCAGGTATAAAGAGAGAAGTTACTTGCAGATACTCTCCTCAACAAAATGGGGTAGCAGAAAGAAGAAACAGGACTCTTGTTGAGTTTGCAAGGTCCATGATGAAAGAGAAGAACTGTCCAAATTATTTATGGGTAGAGGCTGTAAATACAGCTACTTATTTGGTCAATAGATTGCCTTGTAAAGCTTTGCAAGGTATGACACCATATGAAGCTTGGTGGGGTAAGAAACCTACCTTGGATCATTGCAGAATATTTGGATGTTTGGCATATGCATATGTGCCATCTCAATTGAGGCATAAGTTGGAGCCTAAGGCAGAAAAGTATGTATTCATTGGTTATGATGATAAGCAAATGGGATACAGGTTGTGGAGTCCATCCACAAAGCAATTCCTTGTATCCAAGGATGTTACATTTGATGAGCAAGGTACTTGGTATGCAAGTAGATATAATGTACATGCAGATGTTGAAGAAGTAGTGGATCAAAGGAAAGGTAAAGCAAAGATTCAATTACTTGATGAAAATGAGAATAATGAAGTACATGTTGAAGTTGAAGAGAGGCCAAGGTTTGATCCAGAATGTGATGAACCAGAGACTTCAAAAAGTGCAGAAGTTAGAAGGTCATCTAGGCACAAATGGCAACCTACAAGGTATAGCTATGACACCTCATTCTTGACTACTAAAGATTATGCTTATTTGGTTAAAGCAGATGAAGATCCATCTACATATGATGAAGCCAAAGGCAAGAGAAATTGGGAAGAAGCCATGCAAGAGGAGTATGATGCATTGATAGAGAATCAGACTTGGGATCTGGTTCCTAAACCTAATAGCCAGAAAATTATTGGATGTAAGTGGGTTTACAAAACAAAAAGATTTGCAGATGGAAGTGTGTCTAGGTACAAAGCCAGACTTGTTGTGAAAGGGTATGCACAAACATATGGAGTGGACTATGATGAGACTTATAGTCCTGTGGCAAAAATGACAACCATCAGAACTCTCATAGCAATTGCTGCTTGCAAAGGTTGGAAGCTATCTCAATTAGATGTTAAAAATGCTTTTTTGAATGGTTACATTTCAGATGAAGTTTACATGGAGCAACCAGATGGGTTCAAAGATCAAGTGAGTCCAAATTATGTGTGTAAGCTCAAGAGAGCTTTGTATGGATTAAAGCAGGCCCCAAGGGCATGGAATTATAGGCTTGTAAAGTTCTTGAATGATCTTGGATTTCAAGCATCAAAGGCAGATAGTAGCTTGCTAGTCAAAGCAAGTGAAGATGGATTCATTTATGTTTGTATTTATGTTGATGACATAATACTTATAGGAACAGATGATAAAGGAATACAAATGATCAAGAAGCAGATGGAGAAAGAGTTCAAAATCAGTGATTTGGGGAACTTATCATTCTTCTTGGGAATGGAGATTTCTTATACTCAACATGGAGTATATGTGACCCAAGAAAGGTATCTTAAAAATTTACTAATCAAATTTAAAATGGAAGATTGCAGGGTTGCACCTACACCATTGGAGGTGAACCATAAATTGTCTAGATTTGGAGGAGAAGAATTCAGAGATATGAAGCTCTATGTGTTGGAACAAGCCAATCACAAATTGGTGATTATAGAGACCTTGAAGAAGACTTATGGTCAGAATGAAGTGAAGGAAGACACTTATGAAAGTGAAGAAGATTTCAGGATGATGTCTTGTACACATATGTACATATAAGTGAAGAATCTTGTAAGCTGAGTATAGCTAAGCCTTTAGGATGATTAGTAGCAATGTCATAGACGCGAGATGAGTCTAAAGTCATGTATATATATAAGTTAATGATGACAAGAAATGTAAGAGAGAGAGTAAGAGAGTCATTTGTAGATGACAAACTTCAGAAAGATGTGTAGAGAGTTTTTTCCCAGAAAGTAGCGATGGGTTTTTCTCTGAGTGCTCTCTGTCTGATCACGTGGATCAGAAATCCTTTTGTACACATCTAATTGAGAAACTAATGAAGCTATGTCTAGAGTTTCAGAATCTAATTCCTCTCCTACTGTGAGAATGATCAATAGGAACATTCATATGTGAACTTTGGAAACTGAAGTTTGAGAGTAGCGCACTTTTCCGTCTCAGTATTTTGATCAGATCTGAGTGTATACTGTAAAGTTTTTGATGAGTGAGCACTTAAAATTTAAGTTAGAAGATAAGGAAGCTATGGCTAAAAGCATTTAGCAAAACGGGTTTCAGATTGGGAGAAATCAACTTAAGAAGTTGACTATGTCAAAGGCGCAACTTCTGAGAGACATTTTCTGACATGTCTTTGATCTTAATGATCAAATTAAACTTTTGGTGATTAGTTTTGAGAACTAATGATTGACATGTTTGCGCAAAGGTATTGCAAATACTTGTGCATCATTTGCTTGAAGAAATTTGAAACTTTATGCAGGTAATGAAGTGGATTCCTGAAGCAGACTTTCTGAAGTAGACACTTCTTCACTCAGAGAAGTGTTGCTTGAAGTTTTGGTAAAGAAGAACATTGTTTGTGTAAAGTTTGGTTTATAACTGACATAGAAGTGTTCTTAAGTCAGTATAGATCAAACCTTTGGAGATTAAGAGGTCTCCAACAGTGGTATCAGAGCTGAAGGTGAAATACAAGAGAAGAAAAGACAATTGAAGTTCCGACTAGTGCAGATATTGGAGATCTTCCAAATCAAAGGAGGACAAAGACAAATTATTGAAGATAACTTGCAGAAGTTCAGAGCACGAGTTCGAAAGAATCAAGAAGGACAAAGCTTATATCAAAGGTACATTTTATTCTCATAAGTCATAGTAATTACAGATATAGAAAGTCAAGGATGGGAGAAAGCTTGCAGATTGATAAGCTAGATAGGGAGAACTATCCAGCATGGTCCATGAGGATGGAAGCACACCTCATGAGCAAAGACCTTATAGCATTTATTACAGGAGATGAAGAAAAACCTGAATTTGTAGATCCTAGTATTCCTACTAGGGAAGAGCTTGCAATGTTGAAGACTTGGATGAGAAAGGATGTTCAAGCAAGGAGTATCATCTACATGGCTGTAAATGATTACCTTCTACCTCACATTAGAGGTTTGGAAAGTGCTACAGATGTTTGGAATGCTTTGGAAGAGCATTTCCAAAATACAACTAAGTCAAGGAAGTCCTCACTATGGGCTGAGTTCACAACCTTCAAGAAGAAGAGCTCACAATCAATTTCTGATTATGTGGCAAGAATGAAGGATATTGCAGATAGCTTGGGAGCACTGGATGAAGACATTGAAGAGGAAAAGTTGGTAAGACAAATACTTACAGGTTTGAGAGGAGATGAGAAGTGGAAGCCTTTCATATTGTCCATAGAGTTGTCACTTGATCACTTTACTCCTGATCTTAATCAATTGCTAGGACACATGCTAACCTTTGAGCAGGATCTTAAAGGAGACAATGATAGAAGTACAAGTCAAGCTATGTACTCCAAGGACAAGAAAAAGAATGGCAAGGGAAAGCAATCGAATGATGATGAAGGGAATTCAAATCAAGCTAACTTCACAAAGGGAAAGATGAATTTCAGAGGTAAAGGAAGAGGAGGTAAGAACAAAGATAATGCTAAAGCTTGTTGGATTTGTGGCAGAACAAATCATTTGGCAAATGATTGTTGGTATAACAATCAAAATGGTGGAAGCAATAATCAGAGTTATAATCAAAGACGTAGAGGAGGCAGAAACCAAAGAGGCAACTTCAGAGGAAGAGGTGGTAGGACATCATATGGTAGAGGAGGTGGAAGAAACTTCCAATCTCAGTCCTACAACAATAATTATTATAATTATGCATCAGATCAAAAGGATGATATGACTCTTATCTTGAATGCAACTCATGAATCAATGGGAGAAGATCAAAGAGTGTTTTATATTGACTCAGGGTGTAGCAACCATCTGAGTGGGAATCTATCCTTGATGACTGATATGGAAGCAAGGGTGAATGGACATACAGTTCAAACAGGTGACAATACCAAACATAAAGTGGAGAGCATTGGATCAGTGAAGACAAAGAGTGGAAGTACACTTCTGAGCAAGGTACTTTATGTTCCTACTATTCCTAAAAATTTGATAAGTGTAGGGCAAATTGTGGAGAAAGGATATGAGGTAAGATTCACAAATGATGGTGTTTATGTACAAGATCCAAATCAGGGATATAGAAACATAATTGCAGGTAAAAAGGAAGGAAGATTGTTTACTCTCAAAGTCCAAGGTAATGTGGGACATGCATTATTTACCTATGGAAGTCAAAAGGTATCTGAATTAGACCTATGGCATAAAAGGCTAGGTCATTTCAATGAGAGAGCTATAAAGGAAATGTCGAAGAATCAGGTGGTGCTTGGATTGCCAAATATTGAAGGGCAACATATGGTGTACAAGTGTGAAGCTTGTCAATTAGGTAAAGCACATAAGAGTTCTTATAACAAATCAGGGTACAAGCATTCAAATATGCTTGAATTGGTTCATACAGATGTATGGGGTCCCTCAAGGGACTATAGCATAAATGGATCCAGATATTATGTGTTGTTTGTTGATGATGCAACCAGGTGGATTACTTTGTATGTAATCAAGGATAAATCAGAAGTTTTCAAGACATTCAAACATTTCCATGCCTATGCAGAAAGGATCACAGGGCAAAAGCTCAAGAGGTTAAGATCAGATGGAGGGGGAGAGTATTTCTCTAAAGAGTTTGATGATTATTTGTGGAATGCAGGTATCAAAAGAGAAGTAACTTGCAGGTACTCTCCTCAACAGAATGGAGTAGCAGAAAGGAGGAATAGGACTCTTGTAGAGTTTGCAAGAGCCATGATGAAGGAAAAGAATTGTCCAAATTACTTATGGGCAGAAGCCATTAACACTGCAATATACCTTGTGAATAGGTTGCCTTGCAAAGCTTTGGATGGAGGAACCCCTTATGAAGCATGGTGGGGTAAGAAACCTACCCTTGATCATTGTAAGGTATTTGGATGTATTGCATATGCTTATGTTCCTTCACAATTAAGACATAAGCTAGAACCAAAAGCAGAGAAGTATGTGTTTATTGGATATGATGATAGACAGATGGGTTACAGGTTGTGGAATCCATCTACAAAGCAATTTCTTGTTACTAAAGATGTGATATTTGATGAGCAAAATACATGGTATACAGGATCAACAAATGATTTTGCAGGTGTTGAAGAAATACAAAGGAAAGGAAAGGCAAAAGTAAAAGTGTGTGAAGAAATTGTTGATGAAGTTGACTCTAGAAGTATAGTGCAGGATCATGTAGAAGAAGGGCCAAGATTTGATCCAGAATCAAATGAGGCTGAAACTTCGAGAAGTGCAGAAATCAGAAGATCTACAAGGGAAAGGAAAGAACCTATAAGGTATAGTTATGATACATCTTTCCTAACAACAAAAGATTATGCCTACATTGTGAAGACAGAAGAAGATCCAACCACTTATGAAGAAGCCAAAGGTAAACAGAATTGGGAGAAGGCAATGCAGGAAGAGTATGATGCTCTACTTGAAAATGAAACTTGGGAATTAGTACCAAGACCAAAGAATCAGAAGGTCATTGGATGTAAGTGGGTATATAAAACAAAGAGGTTTGCAGATGGTAAGGTGTCTAGATATAAGGCTAGACTTGTGGTCAAAGGTTATGCCCAAACTTATAGGGTAGATTATGATGAAACTTTTAGTCCTGTTGCTAAGATGTCTACAATTAGGACATTGATTGCTATTGCTGCTTGCAAGGGATGGAAATTATCACAATTGGATGTGAAAAATGCATTTTTAAATGGATACATTGCAGATGAAGTATACATGGAGCAACCAGAAGGCTTCATGGAATCAATTGGATCAGATTATGTGTGTAAGCTCAAGAGAGCCTTATATGGGTTGAAGCAAGCCCGAAGAGCTTGGAATTACAGATTGGTCAAGTTCTTGAATGAATGTGGATTTCAAGCATCAAAGGCAGATAGTAGCTTGCTAGTGAAGGCAAGTGAAAATGGATACATTTACATGTGCATTTATGTTGATGATATTATTGTTACAGGAACAGATGCTCAAGGAATCAATGAACTCAAAAAGCAAATAGAGAAGGAGTTTAAGATAAGTGATTTGGGAAACTTATCTTATTTTCTAGGAATGCAGATTGTATATACTCAACATGGAGTATATGTTTCACAAGAGAGATACTTGAAGAATCTTCTAGTCAAGTTTAACATGGAGGATTGCAAGACCTCAACCACACCATTGGAGGTAAATCATAAATTAAGCAGGTATGGAGGTGAAGAATTCAATGATATGAAGAAATATCAGAGTTTGGTAGGTAGTTTAATCTATGCTACCTTGACAAGGCCAGATTTATCATATGCAGTAGGTGTGTTGTCACAATTCATGCATTGTCCAAAGAAGACTCATTGGATTGCAGCCCAAAGGGTACTCAGATATATCAAAGGAACCCTAAGTGAAGGTTTGTACTATGGTTTCACTTCTGACACAAGAATCAAAGTGTTTAGTGATGCAGATTGGGCAGGTGACTCAGATGATAGAAGGTCTACTCATGGGTATCTCTGTTATGTTGGAGATAAGCTAGTTTCTTGGTGTTCAAGGAAGCAACATACAGTTGCTTTATCATCCACAGAAGCTGAGTATAAGGGAATGGTAGAAGCTGCAAAAGAAGTGATATGGTTGAAGACCTTGATGAAGAGTTTTGAGACTGATCATAGTACTCCAATAATTTTTGGAGACAATATGAGTTCTTTGTATTTGGCAACTAATCCTGTTTTTCATGCCAGGACTAAGCATATAGAGATTCAGTATCATTTCTTGAGGGAAAAGGTACTAGATAAAGAGATTGAAGTGATGTACACTCCAACAAAAGAACAAGTGGCAGATATGATGACAAAGAGCTTGGATGGACCTAAGCTACAGAGATTCAAGGAGATGGCAGGAGTGAAGAAGAATGGAATAATCACAATCAGTGATTGAGGGGGAGCTATTGGAACAAGCCAATCACAAATTGGTGATTATAGAGATCTTGAAGAAGACTTATGGTCAGAATGAAGTGAAGGAAGACACTTATGAAAGTGAAGAAGATTTCAGGATGATGTCTTGTACACATATGTACATATAAGTGAAGAATCTTGTAAGCTGAGTATAGCTAAGCCTTTAGGATGATTAGTAGCAATGTCATAGACGCGAGATGAGTCTAAAGTCATGTATATATATAAGTTAATGATGACAAGAAATGTAAGAGAGAGAGTAAGAGAGTCATTTGTAGATGATAAACTTCAGAAAGATGTGTAGAGAGTTTTTTCCCAGAAAGTAGCGACGGGTTTTTCTCTGAGTGCTCTCTGTCTGATCACGTGGATCAGAAATCCTTTTGTACACATCTAATTGAGAAGCTAATGAAGCTATGTCTAGAGTTTCAGAATCTAATTCCTCTCCTACTGTGAGAATGATCAATAGGAACATTCATATGTGAACTTTGGAAACTGAAGTTTGAGAGTAGCGCACTTTTCCGTCTCAGTATTTTGATCAGATCTGAGTGTATACTGTAAAGTTTTTGATGAGTGAGCACTTAAAATTTAAGTTAGAAGATAAGGAAGCTATGGCTAAAAGCATTTAGCAAAACAGGTTTCAGATTGGGAGAAATCAACTTAAGAAGTTGACTATGTCAAAGGCGCAACTTCTGAGAGACATTTTCTGACATGTCTTTGATCTTAATGATCAAATTAAACTTTTGGTGATTAGTTTTGAGAACTAATGATTGACATGTTTGCGCAAAGGTATTGCAAATACTTGTGCATCATTTGCTTGAAGAAATTTGAAACTTTATGCAGGTAATGAAGTGGATTCCTGAAGCAGACTTTCTGAAGTAGACACTTCTTCACTCAGAGAAGTGTTGCTTGAAGTTTTGGTAAAGAAGAACATTGTTTGTGTAAAGTTTGGTTTATAACTGACATAGAAGTGTTCTTAAGTCAGTATAGATCAAACCTTTGGAGATTAAGAGGTCTCCAACACTATCAAAGTTTGGTTGGTAGCTTGATTTATGCTACATTAACAAGGCCTGATTTGTCATATGCAGTTTGTAGAGGAGGTACTGGGGTATCCGCTTTTAACAAAGGTAGAGAATGAAGATTAAACACGTCCAGTACGTCACCTACTAAAGGGGGGTTCTCTTTAGGGAAGTATACCCTTTAACATTTCTGTGAGCAGGCAGACAACAAGAATTGTACAGAATGGTAAATGCTTCAGAAAATATGGACAACAAATGACCAAGGAAGACCAATCACTTCTTGATTTGACTCAGATGATTACAAGGTTGGTCCGATGCTCAAAAAGTGCAGGCTTAGAAGGCTAACATGCCATCCTAGAAATAAATAAGCTCAATGCACAGAATCTTCTCATCAGCTTAAGGGGCTAATTACATGCAGTCTAACTCAGAACAATACAAATGGTAAGATTTGCTCAAGAGAATAGAGCTCAATCACCAATACTGACTCACGGAAAGGAAAGAAAATCCAAGGCACTTTCTTACACTATAGTGCTCATAGCCCTCAACTGAGAAGCCTACCTTCTGTATCCACACTACAGAGTAGCTCCTACAATAGGCTTGAAACCACCAAGTGGAAGAGATGACTTCTGCACGTATGCCCGCGTCAGTGAAACTCCAAAAAATGTACCAAAAATGTGTGTACCGTGTACATGTAACACCAAATGAGCACAAATCCTTTGATTTTATAGGCCCCAATAGGCCAAGAGGGCCTTGCCGAATCTTCACGTCCACTGATCACGCACCGGTTGATTACCCAAGATTGGAGGGGTAGGTCAATTATTCCCCTTGATTTGAATTAGATCCACAAAATAGGTAGTCGCCGTGAATGGTTGCTGGCGATTCCACTTTCACTTTTTACCTGCATTCTTCAATCATCCTGGTCAAAGGGGTCTTTGCTTGAACGATTGGGTTCTTCTTGATAAAAGTCTTGCCCATAATTGCTCTTTAGATTATGGTATATTTCTGAGTCCATCTTCATAACCTTGCTGAAGGAAGAGGTCCCAATGTAATCGTGGGTGTGTATATGCAAAAATGTGTGTGTGGGTGTATGTGTGTATGTGGGTGAGTGTGTGTGTTGCATGTGTGTGTGCGAGTGAGAATGTGTGATAGTATGTGTGTGAGTGTGTGTATGAGTGGGGGGAGTGTGCATATGTATGGGTGTGTGTGTGTGTTTGTACGCATAGGGGTGCATGTGTGTAAGTGTGGGTGTGTGTGATTTGTGTGTGATTGTATGGGGGTGTGAGTGTGAAATGGTGCGGGTGTGTGTGGCATATGTGTGTGTGGGTGTGTGTGTGTGTGGGTGTGCATGTATGTGTTTGTGTATGTGTGGGAGTGTATGTGGGTGTGTGTGTAAGCCGATGTGTGTGGAAGTGTGCTTGAGGGTGTGTGTGGAAGTGTGTGTGTATGTGCGGGTATGTGAGAGAGATAGAGAGTGAGGGGGTGGAGTGTGTGCGCGAGGGGGGGCGGACGTGTGAGGGGCGGGGGGCGGAGGGCGGAGGTGTGAGGGGCCGGGGGCGAAGGGCGGGTGTGTGAGGGGTGGGGGGCGGAGGGCGGAGGTGTGAGGGCGGGGGGCGGAGGTGTGAGGGGCGGGGGGCGGAGGGCGGAGGTGTGAGGGGCGGGGGGCGGAGGGCGGGTGCGTGAGGGGCGGGGGGCGGAGGGCGGGTGTGTGAGGGGCGGGGCGGAGGGCGGTTGTGTGAGAGAGAGATAGAGAGTGAGGGGGTGGAGTGTGTGCGCGAGGGGGGGCGGAGGTGTGAGGGGCGGGGGGCAGAGGGCGGAGGTGTGAGGGGCGGGGGGCGGAGGGCGGGTGTGTGAGGGGCGGGGGGCGGAGGGCGGAGGTGTGAGGGGCGGGGGGCGGAGGGCGGAGGTGTGAGGGGCGGGGGGCGGAGGGCGGGTGCGTGAGGGGCGGGGGGCGGAGGGCGGGTGTGTGAGGGGCGGGGGGGGGAGGGCGGAGGTGTGAGGGGCGAGGGGCGGAAGGCGGAGGTGTGAGGGCGGGGGGCGGAGGGCGGAGGTGTGAGGGGCGGGGGGCGGAGGGCGGAGGTGTGAGGGGCGGGGGGCGGAGGGCGGAGGTGTGAGGGGCGGGGGGCGGAGGGCGGGTGTGTGAGAGAGAGATAGAGAGTGAGGGGGTGGAGTGTGTGCGCGAGGGGGGGCGGAGGTGTGAGGGGCGGGGGGTGGATGGCGGAGGTGTGAGGGGCGGGGGGCGGAGGGCGGGTGTGTGAGGGGCGGGGGCGGAGGGCGGAGGTGTGAGGGGCAGGGGGCGGAGGGCGGAGGTGTGAGGGGCGGGGGGCGGAGGGCGGGTGCGTGAGGGGCGGGGGGCGGAGGGCGGAGGTGTGAGGGCGGGGGGCGGAGGGCGGAGGTGTGAGGGTATGTGAGAGAGATAGAGAGAGAGAGAGAGAGAGAGAGAGAGAGAGAGAGAGAGAGAGAGAGAGAGAGAGAGAGAGAGAGAGAGAGAGAGAGAGAGAGAGAGAGAGAGAGAGAGAGAGAGAGAGAGAGAGAGAGAGAGATCGGGGAAAGAGAGTGAGGTAGAGAGAGAGGGAGAGAGAGAGAGAGAGAGAGAGAGAGAGAGAGAGAGAGAGAGAGAGAGAGAGAGAGAAAGAGAGAGAGAGAGAGAGGGAGAGAGAGAGAGAGAGAGAGAGAGAGAGAGAGAGAGAGAGAGAGAGAGAAGGAAAGAAAGAAAGAAAGAAAGAAAGAGGGGATGGGAGAGAGAGAAAGAGAAATGGAGAGGCATGCGGGCAGTGGGGAGAGAGAGAAAGAGGAAGTTAGAGAGAAAGAAGGGGAAAAGAGGGGTGCTACATAGTTGGTGTGCTTTCACAATTTATGCATTGTCCTAGAAAGTGTTAAAGATTATCTTCGTCGTTACTATTAACGTAACTGTTAATTGCCTACCGCGGACGTTAATTACTAATTCAACACAACAACCCTTCGGAGACTCTGGAATCTGGTTCCACACCTGCGTACCAGATATTTCCGAGTCTCTCCTCTTTTCTCTGAATTCAATCTTACCGCAGAAAATACACTGACTCGAGCCGCGTGGGTCCTTGGGAGTGGTAGGGGTCTGTTAGACAGAGGCCCTGTACTATTTTCCCAACTTCTCACTCAACCGTAGTTGTGGCTGTTCCGTCTTAGCTCAGTTTTTGCTCCTGAACAACTTCAATTAGACCAACGTACTGGACTCAGAGTTCTCAGGCTGTTTCTACCATAGTAGTTGAGCAGTAGTCCGAGATTGCAGTCCAACACTTTTAGTAACTTAACACACAATTCTTCTTATCAGTTCACAGACTTACCGGGTGTCTACCTTTCAACCCGTAATATCGTAAGACGCGTCGTAACCGTGTTACCATTCTACGCGTATTTAGATATTACCGGCGTTACCTTGAACACAGACTACGATACCAACTCAGTCACTTACAGAGAATCATACCAACTCATGTCCATTCTTCACACTTACTTATTCCACCGCAGGAATAGCAAATAGACGCACTCTAACACCTTACGCATAATCAAGACACCTCAACTCGTTACCGAACAGAATCTCACACTCGTAGTACCGACTCGTAACACCACAGTGTATCACACATACGCAGTCAAATGATTACACAGAGAAGGCGCACAGACAGGATAGAACCAAGACACTCTACTCGTTTGCACACAGTAGAATAAGTAACCCCAAAAAACGGGAACTCTCACAATATACTCACAACTTCCCAAAAAACGGGGACTCTCTCCGATGCCCTCTCGTCCCTTTTCATTGCTTTAAATAGAGTTTTGTTACAAGGCTTTACGCGAATCTTTCTTTTACCGCGTACTTTCAGAAGGGTTCTTTCTACATTAAAAACCTCTGTCTAAGTACAATTGTCCTTTGTTCGGCGGCCGTCTAACACTGGCACGCACGGTGGACTGGAACCCACAAGTGCAATACTGTAGGTGATATCCTTTTGCCTGGGGCTATGCATCAGAAAGACTCAGGCTAATCGCTCATAATGTCCATATTCTGTTGATGATTCAGTAAATATTTTTCGATCCCGAATGTGTCACTGTATGTGATAGGTTGTCTCTTTCTCCAGAATTTCCTCAAACTCGTATAGCTGGTCTAGTTGCCTCAAAGACTCATACTTTACATACTCGCAGCTCTTCCTTTAAATAGCTTTTTGAACATCTAAGCCCTTCTGAAAAACATGTCGATTTATACATATAATAAGAATCTACTCTTGATTTCGTTGTTACCTGGGCCCACCTTCTTGATCTTGTGCTTTAAGCGCTTCGTGTATGGAATCAAAGTACCCTCTGTGCTGTTGAATCCATGTCTTCTGCAGAAGTCATGTAACCAGTATCCTATCACCACCTGGCTGAGATATCCGTTTATAGTGTCTGTCGGTCCATGCCAGGAATTAACTCCCCAATCCTTTCTGATCGCACTTGTTCTAGTGGCGAAACAAGTCCACTGTCCCCAGGGTGACTTAGCAAACTGTAGGAGTCCGATCCTCTGGTGATGTTGTCGAAGTTCTTTGACATTCTCCATCAAATCCTCGTCATTATCCTGTTCGTTTCGCCTTTCGTCTTCCGAATCGCTAGCAATGATCACTTCTCCCGAGTCGCTGGAAATGATCAATTCTTCCCCGAAGTCGTATTCGCACTTCGTCACTCCCCGTCTTGCTTTCGTCTGCATCGGCACCATCCTTGACGCTACCTTGCTTCATCACCCTTTCCGGCCACCATGAAGAGCGTTGTCTTTCAGTCCTGTTCCACACTAAGTCACACAGCGCAAGCCTAGTGGCTTGCCAGCTCGATCGAAGCCACTGTAATGTAGTATCGATGGTAGTCACAACACGGTTCGGTATAAGTGTGCGCTCCCGGGTATTCGTATTTATAAGTGCTAGACCTTGAGCTGCCAGTCGCTAGAATGATGGTATTCCATTCTGATATGACATTTCAGGCTGCTTACCGAGATTCTAGAATCAACAATCATCATTCTGGAGATTGGTGCTGGACTTGGAACGTCTTTTACATGTGTGAAAGTATTATGCACAAAAAATCATGATTTTTAATACTAACTTTCGGACTTAGTATTATCGGGTCCTCGGGACTCGTACCCGCAAGTACCTACGGTTCGGATACTAAACCTTCTAAGTACATACTTCGGGCGAGCCTAAATGTCCGGGTAATTTTCTTTTTGAGGGTTTCTAACATTTGTACTAAGGTGGTAGGTTCTAATAATTGGGCGTCGGTTCTGACTGCACTGAGGGCTATGGCTTGATTTAACAAAATTTCGGCTTGGGTTTGAAGAAAAGCCTCCTGGAGATAGAAGTCGTTGGCTAGTGCCGCATCTCGGGCTGTCGTTATTTCCACCAGTTTGGTCTGCATTTCTCTGATACATTCCTTCTGATTGCGTATCTGGTTGTCGTTGCGTTCAAACTGTTGGTTTTGGAATGCCAGACTTTTCTGCAGTGAATCTCGTTCTCTGCGCGTCCTTTCAATATCCTTTTGGTATTGGCCTTCCTTTATTAATTGTTTTTTGAGAATGCTGTTGACCGCGTCGGCACATTCTTCGGCTCGCCGTAATCGTTCTTGAACTTCGGCAGCTTCTTTCTGTTGCTCCTGCATCGTCTGGGTGGTTTCTTGTAATTGACGCTTCGTGTCTGCGATTAGTTCTTCAAGAGAGACGTTGATATTTTCTTGTTCTTGAAGGGCGGCCTTCAGTGTCCGAATTTCCTCATGTGCATCGTGTATGAGTTTGTCTTTAGCAGCTATCTGGTCCAGGGCTGCATCTCGTTGTTGTACTAGCGTCTGTTCTGTCGAAACTCGTGCTTCGAGTTCTGCTAGCTGTGCCCGGAGTTGATGATTTTCGGTCTTTACGGCATCAATTTCTTCCTGGAGGGGGGCGATGTCGGCTTCCAGGGTGTCTACCTTGTGCTGGTATTCGAGTTTCAGGTGGTCCGTGGCCGACGAAAATTGGGCGGGTAGCTGGTGTGATAACTCGATGAGGTACTGCCCCAAGGTGGCAAGTTCCGAGAATGCGTTCTGTGGCGGTGGTGGTGGAGGACGACAAGGTTGAGAGGATGTGTCGGTGAGGAGTTGCTGGGAGTTTGGTGGAGAGTAGTTAGGGGAGGAAGAGGAAGATGCTGTGGGTTCATCGGTGGGTGGGAGGGGTGGTTCGGGTGGGGGTAGGGGTTTGGCAGGAGGTGGTGTAGGGAGGACGGTGTCTGAGGGGTTTACCTTGGTGAGTGTTTCTGTCTGGTTGATGGCGTCGATGAGTTGATCCAGGGCTTTGGTGGCCGATTCCTGTTCATCCTGGTGCTGCTCCGATTCTTTTTCTGTGGATACTAGTTCCGTCTCTGCTTGATCCTGCTGGTCTGGTTGCTCCGTCGATGTTTCGATGTGTGTGGTGGTGTCGTGGTACGTTTCCTCATGGTCGTCGGGCTTGGTCTCCTGATCTTTTCTGGCGGATCCTTGGACTTCACTTTCCGAGGAGCTGATCCGAATTCGCTTGGTACGGAAGAGCTGATTAATTTCTTCGTCTTCTTCTTCACTGTCCTCGATTGGTTGGGCGGACTCTTCGTGTCGAAGTGCGGGGCCTGCGGGTGGGGGTTGTGCGGCGAGGATGGTTGGGAAGAGGAAGGAGATGATGTGTGGAAGGCGAGAGCGGGGGGTAGAACCCTTTTGGAGCTGTTTTACGATAGCTACACATTCTTTATGGATTCTATGGAAGAAATAGGAGGCAAAATTTACCGGTTCGCGGGCAGCTAAATCTAAGGCGGAGTAGAAGGGGCGAGAGATGCCATAAGTTCGTTTCTGCAGGTTAAGGATGGCTACAAGGAACTGGAGGGCGGATCGCTCGGGTTCGGGGCGGCATAGAATGGCGTATTCGTTTGATGAGGAACGGGGAAAGAGTTCGGTCATACGGGCTACAGTGATGGTAGGGCCATTTTCGCGACCTTGCGGGGTGAGGCGGTAGGCGTCGGCGAAGGCTTGGAAGGTGATGACGGTTCTGTGTGGGAGGGAAAGGAAGGCCCACTATCGTTCGGTGGCGGAGCTTTGGGCAATGGTTTGAATGATCTGTGCGGAGAAGGGATGGGTTTCCACTGAGTGCCAAGGCAACTCAGCAAAGTTGGCCAACCCTCTGCATCTCAGGTATTCGCCTACGTCTGTAGGGATGCCTTCGCGGAAAGAAGCGTAGTTGGCTAGAGCTTCCATGGCGTTCACAGTGCACACTTACAGAAAACACAGAATACACAATCACGAAAACACAATAGCGGTTTTTGGCGCAACTCAGGGGTTTAAATATGGAGAACACGGTGTGGAGGTGAGGATCATTGTGTGGTGCGGGAATGATACGGTTTGCATGCTGGCGTGCGTACTGAGTGATCGGTAAGGAGAGGCGGCTGGTATCATAAAGATCTGTACAAAAGATGGCTAAAAGCAAAACGTAAAAATTTGTACAAAAACGTGGCTCGTCGCCGAATAATTAAGGCGTACTGGTTGTGGGATAATACGGCCGTAACTTCGATCCATTAATTACTTTTGGAAGTGGAATTTCGGTCAACGTAGTCAACCGAAAAGTTGCCGGACCTACTTGTGCTGAGATCTTGAAAGGGCCGAACCATCGTAGTTTGAATTTTCCTGCTGCTCTGTCCGATTTTGCGTTATAGAAGAGTACAAGCTGTCCTACCGAAAAGATTGGCGTCTTCAAATATCGATCGTGTGTCTTAGCCTGCCTTAGTTGAACTTCACGCATAGTTAAAAAACTGAGCCATCGGTGCTCATCGAGTTCTCTGAGTGCGTCCATTCGTTTTGTCAGTGAAGATTCCGATAGCATCTTCTGAGTGATTGCTACCCGCAAACTTGGGATGACTATTTCCATGGGAGCGATTGCTTCTAAGCCATAAGCTAACTTGAAAGATGTCAAGCCTGTGGTTACTTTATATGTAGTTCGGTATGCCCATAATACTGCAGGTAGTAGTTGATCCCATCTTTCCGGTGCTTCCATGATCAATTTCCGGAGGATATTTAACAGCGCTTTGTTTGTACTTTCAGCCAATCCATTGGCACGTGGATAATAAGGAGAGCTAAATTTATGTGTGACTTGGAAGGACTGTGTGAGAGCCTTCATTAAATTGTTTACAAAATGAGTGCCTTGATCTGAGACAATTTCCAGTGGTAAACCAAATCGTGGAAAGACATCCGTGAGTAGGCATTTTGCTACCGTAACTGCTGTAGCAGACCGCAAAGCCCAAGCTTCTGCCCATCGAGTTGCGTAATCTGTGCAAGTCAGTATGTATCGATTGTTACTGGATACTGCTGGAGGTGTAATTGGCCCGATAAAATCTAAACCCCATTTCTGAAAAGGTTCTAATGGCAAGATGGGTTGCAGGGGAAAAAGATGCTGTTGAAAAGGCTGACCAGTTCTTTGGCAAGCATCGCATTGTTTAACAAACTGTGAGATATCTCTGTACATAGTTGGCCACCAGAGTCCTCCTTGCAGAATTTTCCGGTGAGTTAAGTCTGCTGCAAAATGGCCACCGGAAGGAATTGAGTGAGCCAAAGTGATAACTGAGTTAACTTCATGTGGTGGAATACAGCGAAGTAGGATTCCGGTATGATCTGTATAATACAGTTCTCCAGCAACTAACCGAAATCGGCGGCTAAAAACTGCGATTTTTCTTCGAACTGCCTTGGCAGTCTCGGCTGGAAAGCGTCCTTCGGTGAGAAAGGTTAGAATCTGATCATAGTATGTAGGTGGTGTTTGCAAGTTGGGTGACTCATCAGGTAGTGGTTCAGCATTATAAATCGCAGGAGTCGTGTCATCTATCCCTATCGGAGCCTCACCGGAATCTAGGCGTGATAAGAAATCTGCTAAGGCGTGTGCATTTCTGGGTCGGTGAATGACATCATAATCGAATTCTTGTAAAAGTAGCACCCATCGTGCCAATCGTCCTCCTAAGTGCTGCTGTCTTACTAGATAAACAAGGGCAGCATGATCCACATGAAAGGTAAATTTTCGACCTAGTAGATAATGTCTGAACTTTTTGATTGAGTAGATCAGTCCTAGACATTCTCTTTCCGTGGTGGAGTAGTTCTTTTCTGCAGGCGCAAGTCTTCTACTGGCGTAATAAACAGGGCGAAACCACTTGTCTGTTTGCTGCATCAGAATACTGCCGATTGCAATATCTGAAGCGTCGACAAAAACATGGAACGGATTGTCCCAGTCCGGTGGTTGTAAAATTGGAGCGTGCGTCAGGAGATACTTGAGTCGATCAAATGTAGTTCGACATTCTTCAGTCCATTCAAACTGTCGGGGAGTTTTTGTGATTAGCTTGTTCAGTGGCACTGCTAGGTGAGCAAGCCACCGTAAGTGTCTGCCATGCCACCGTATTTGACCCATAAAACGCATTACTTCCTTCGGAGTTGTGGGTATCGGGGCTTCTAAAATTGCTGAAATCTTATCCGGGTCTACTCGAATACCTTGAGCAGATACAATATGCCCAAGTAGTTTACCACACGAAACGGCAAACACGGATTTGCTGGGATTAAGGCAGAGTCTATATTCTCTACACTTCTGCAAACAGCATCGTAAGTGAAACAAATGGGCTATCATCTTCCCAAAGATTGAGAAGTCGTCGAGGTAGACTTGCATGAATGAAGTGAGATAAGGAGAAAATATCTCCTGCATACATCTTTGAAATGTGCTTGGCGCATTTCTCAATCCGAACCACATCACTGTGTAGGCAAAAACACCCCAATTGGTAATGAAGGCAGTTTTTGGTATATCTTCTTCAGCCATTCTAACTTGGTTGTACCCGTTGTATCCATCTAAAAATGAATACATTTCATGACCTGCGACTCTATCGAGCATGGTATCCAAAAAAGGGATTGGGAAAGGATCTGGTACTGTTGCTGCGTTTAATTTCCAGTAATCCACACAGATTCGTAACTGCTTGTTTTTCTTTGGCACGATCACGATGGGCGAGATCCATTCAGCGTGTTCTACTGGTACAATGAAGCCGACTTTTAATAGTCTATCGAGTTCGGCTTTTACTTGCGATGCATAATGAGGGTTCATTCTGTAGCTGGGTTGTCTTTTCGGTTTCACTTCCGGTTTCAACATGACCCTGTGTTGATAGATGCGCGGATCTAATCCTTTCATGTCTTTGTTATCCCATGCAAAGACGTCTGCAAATTCGCGAAGAAGTTTAATCAAATCCTCCTTAAATGTTTCCGGTAAGTTCTGCCTTATCTTCACAGGTCGTGGGTGATCTCTATCTCCTAGATTGTACGTGATCAGCTGGTCTTCTGGAACATAAAATTGTTGAGGTTTCTCTGTATCATCTGTTGGCTTGAACAGTGGTTGTAATTCGTCGTCATGGGTTGAGGAAGTATCTTCCTGGACTGAATTTCCGGTGATAGCTACTACTGTACATATTGACGTGTTCCAGTTATCTATGACAGATTGTAGGTCAACAGTTCCTAGAGTCATTAAATCGGCATTACTCTTCAGAAATTGCTCTTCTTCATCATCTGACAGTCCATCTAACATATGAACTGGTTCAGCAAAGTACGGTCGGGCGTGAGGTTCGCAAGATTGCATAGCATCTAGTTTCACCACATATTTACGATGGGCATCCTTGAATGTAAGCTCTTGTGCAGACCAGTCCTGTATTACCTTCGCGTGCTTCAGCCAAGGTCGGCCGAAAAGAAGATTGTAATCCAAAGTGGATTCGGGTAGATCTAGTATGACAAAAGTCATCTTGAAAGTTGTACCTTGTAGAGTGATTGGTACATTCCGCACAAGTCCTACAGGATGGACTCTCGATTGATCCGCCATTCGAACAAAGAATTGCACTGGTTCAATTTCGGTCCAGCCTAGCTTTTTGCATAATGCTGCGGTCGCAATGTTTACGCCTGAGCCTCCATCAATCAATACTTGCGTGATCTTCTGGTTCTTATACCATACTGTGATCAAGGGCACTGCGTGGTCAATCGCAGCATCAGGTTCCGGTTGAACTGCGGCTGTCGTAGGAATGCAAGAAGGTACTGGACTGAATTGTTGCTGAAACTGTTGTCGGATCCCAGGCACTAAGGCCAGAAGTTGGCCTAGAGGTAGCGTGATGGATGCCTTGGACAAAATTTCCCAGGCCTGTTGAGCTTGATTGTCTTGTTCTTTTGGACTTGCAGTCTCTACTGACGCAGAAATGTCTGCTGTTGTTTCTGCTGATGATGATGGCCCTACTGATGCATCCTTTTGTGTTGTGTCGTCCTTTGATGAAGAAGCCTGAGTCACCGGAATAGGTTCGGGGAACACTGGTGGTTCTGTTGTGGTCCAGTGACTAGCTTTGTTATACATCCTTCGTTGTTCTTGTATCCCTGGTTCAAAGATTTTTGCTGCCGACTGAAGTTGTTTACCGGAACGGGTCTGGACTGTAGCAGTCTGTGTCTCAATCGGTGTAATTGTTACCATGTTGGCCATTGGATTCTGGCGTTCCTTCCTTCTTTGATCATACTCTATTGCATCTTTACAAAACCTTCTAATGTGGCCGAATTCGCCACAAAAATGGCATCGTGGAGGTGGTAACTCAGGTTTTTCCGGTGGTGGTCCATTCTGCCATCGGTTGGCATTATAAGTGTTGTTTCTCTGTCCTCGATAGTTCCGATATCCTTGTTGTTGATTGTTTCTCTGTTGCGGAGGCACATAGCGATTTACTGGTTGGCCATGTTCTTGGATGACTACATTGACGGTTGTTGTCCCTTGTATTCTAGCGTTGTAGATACAATTTCCGGTGGTGTGTCCGGTAGTGTTGCAGATAGCGCAAAACACTTGGTTCAGTGCACAGTTGGCACTTGTATGCCCCGAATTTTTGCATGTGGTGCGATATACTTGCCTGGTGATATCTTCAGCCATATTTTTGTTTGTTTTTAACCATTCCAAGTCTTCCGAAAATCCACCAACCTTGGATTCTAGCTGTAGAGCCATTGCAATGACGGCATCCAAGGTCATAGCTCCGACACATCTTATGATCATGATCTGCTTCAGTTGTGGGGTTAATCCATTGATAAACCATTGAGAGATGACATCATCAGGTAGATTAGCGTGAGCCTGTGGTATCTGCCGTAAGTGTGTTCTAAAGAGGGTAGCGTACTCCTGGACGGTCTGATTTACCTTCTGTCTGTTGTTCTGTAGATACTCAAAGATTTCAGCGGGATTCTTCTTCAGTCTGAATCGCTGTAAGAAGGCGTCTCGTACTGCATCGTAAGTACCGAAATGATTGATATCATATTCCGTGAGCCATCTCGCCGCTTCATTGATCAGTGTCGATTGAAAAACAATGGCCTTATACGCCTGATCTGGTGGGTGGTTAAGAACTGCATAACTTATCTCGAACGTTCGTACGTGGGCGTCTGGGTCGTCTCCTGGGAATCCACCGAATTTCGCGTAGGTTACTCCTGTTGGAGGTGGCCTTGGCGGTCCTAGCTGTTGTTGTTGATGGTGTTGTTGTTGGTGTTGCCCGCTCATTGTGAAGGGTTCAGGGTTTCCTTCTCTATCTCGGGATTGATCGGGTGAACTATTTGTATCGCCGGATGGTGCGTTTTCCGGTGTATTGTGTCGACTTAAGATGCTTCGGATCTCTGTTTCGAACAGCTTTCCTTCCTTCTGGATGTCTAATATTCGAAATCTTTCTTCCAAACACGAAGGTCGAGTTGATGATTCCGCAAAAAAGGCTAAACCTTTGCCAGCGATCGGTGATTCTATTACCGGAATCTCACCGGAATGAACCGAAATTGGGCCAGAATGCCCTGTTTTACTACTTTTACCGAATTTTTCTAACGTATTTCTAACCGTGGATAACTCTAAATCTTTATCTGATATTGTTAAACTGGGTTCCAACGGCGTTTTGATAGAGTCTGGACTTGCTATATCTTCGATATGCTGGGTCGAAGTAGTATCAGAATGTCTCAAAGGCGTTGACCGTTCTTCCGGAAAATGACCGGAATTAGTTATAGCATTTCTACTTTCCTTGACCACTTGGTCAGATCTAGTTATGCCTACTTCTTCCGAGGCTATCTTTTGTAATTTTCGTGCTTCAGTCCGACGATTCTTAGGATATGTTTCGCCCGATCGAGTGACCGGCATGTATCATTGCCCAGTGATACTATCTGAGCAGTTTGCAACAATCTGGATCTGTTGCTACTTTCAGTGAAGCAAAATGTTGCTGGGTGTTTGCTTCCTACAAATCGTTAGCACTTTGTCTCACAAGTGACTCGTAATCAAATGCTACTTTACCGCAGAGACTGGTAATCAGTTGCCACTTCCCACATACAACGGGTCAGAGAACTGGCAATCGGATGCCACTTTCCCACAGACGGCGCCAAATGTTAAAGATTATCTTCGTCGTTACTATTAACGTAACTGTTAATTGCCTACCGCGGACGTTAATTACTAATTCAACACAACAACCCTTCGGAGACTCCGGAATCTGGTTCCACACCTGCGTACCAGATATTTCCGAGTCTCTCCTCTTTTCTCTGAATTCAATCTTACCGCAGAAAATACACTGACTCAAGCCGCGTGGGTCCTTGGGAGTGGTAGGGGTCTGTTAGACAGAGGCCCTGTACTATTTTCCCAACTTCTCACTCAACCGTAGTTGTGGCTGTTCCGTCTTAGCTCAGTTTTTGCTCCTGAACAACTTCAATTAGACCAACGTACTGGACTCAGAGTTCTCAGGCTGTTTCTACCATAGTAGTTGAGCAGTAGTCCGAGATTGCAGTCCAACACTTTTAGTAACTTAACACACAATTCTTCTTATCAGTTCACAGACTTACCGGGTGTCTACCTTTCAACCCGTAATATCGTAAGACGCGTCGTAACCGTGTTACCATTCTACGCGTATTTAGATATTACCGGCGTTACCTTGAACACAGACTACGATACCAACTCAGTCACTTACAGAGAATCATACCAACTCATGTCCATTCTTCACACTTACTTATTCCACCGCAGGAATAGCAAATAGACGCACTCTAACACCTTACGCATAATCAAGACACCTCAACTCGTTACCGAACAGAATCTCACACTCGTAGTACCGACTCGTAACACCACAGTGTATCACACATACGCAGTCAAATGATTACACAGAGAAGGCGCACAGACAGGACAGAACCAAGACACTCTACTCGTTTGCACACAGTAGAATAAG